>JAINUG010000223.1:1240000-1375000 GCA_029706075.1 Aldrovandia affinis
TGGCGGACATTAACGCAGTTCTTGATACCCGACTAGACAGATCAGGACCCTTAATTAACCCTGCACAAGCCAATTCAACGAAAGAGCTTCAACAATTTCTCAAGGACTTAAACCTCAAAGATATCTGGAGACTGCAAAATTCTGCAAACAAAGACTTTACTTGTTTCTCAGCCAGATTTAAATCTTATTCCAGGATTGACTATATCCTGTCTTCCCCAAACCTTGTAGTGGATTCAGAAGATGTTAAAATGCTACCAGCTATTTTGTCTGATCACAATCGACTACTTTGGAAATGTCATGTCTCTCCTGGGGAAAAAAGCGGCACTACAGAGATTCAACAATACCTTACTGCTAAATGCTTTTAATTCCCAGTTTAGATTGAAACTAGCCAAATTCTTAGAGTTCAATAACCATTCAGTCGACAACCCTAGCATAGTGTGGCTAGCAGTTCAATGGTTTATATGAGCAATACAACTGCTTTCGCCTCACATACACACAAATCGAGACTGCACAGAATCAACACCTTAGAACACCGATGTCTTTCGTTGGAATGCTCACTTTAGCACAGATATTAGAAAATGGTTCTGCGTGGCTCAGTAAGTAGAGCACGACTTTGGCAAAGCTTAGGTTGTGGGTTAAATTCCCACTGGGACCACATATACTGAAAAATGTATGCATTCACTACTGTAAGTCGCTTTGGATAAAAGCATCTGCTAAACGGCATACATACATACATATAAGAACAAAATTAGAACTTCAAGTAAGCAGAGCTGACCTCAATGATCTGTTGCGACATAGGGCAGAATTGATTATGCATAGGACGACACAAAAGTACTATTTTCAAGGTAGCAGGCCTAGTCATTTACTGGCACTTCAATTAAAGCATTTTAAAAACCTGAGCCTCAATCAATGTGATTAGACCCCCCATAAAAGGCCTAATCTCAGATCGTAGAGAAATAAACACAACCTTTAGGGATTTTTATTCCGATCCGTACAGTTCTGCCCTCACCCTGGACCTCGTGGCATGCTCTCAGTTTCTGAATGACTTGAATTTGCCCAGGGTTCCATACACTGAAGCCCTTGAACTAGATAAGCCACTCTCATTACCGGAGTTAAAAGCTGCTCTTCTGAATATGAAGAAAGGCAAAGCACCAGGTCTAGATGGAATCTCACCTGAACTACTTATTTCTTTCCGGGACCAGCTGGGACCAGTAATTGTTGAATCACTACAAAACACCATTGAAACAGGGCGGTTCCACCGAGACCTCAATACAGCATTAATCTCCCTAATCCCTAAAAAAGGAGAAGACCACACAGACTGCGCAAATCTCAGGCCCATGGGATGTGATGGGAGTGGGATTCTCTGCGGTTGGTGATGGAGCGCTTTGGCTTTGGGGCTAAATTTATAAACGTGATTCAAATCACGTACGTCATTCCCACAGCTATTATATCCACAGGTGCTCATTTCTCCGAACCATTCGCTATACAACGAGGCACCGGGCGGGGTGGCCCTCTTTCGCCCATCCTATTTGCCCTGTCACTCGAACCACTGGCACAACGCATTCGTCAAGCCCCTACAATAACATACATCACAGTCAAACAAGTTGACGTCAAACACATCACAGATTTGAGCTTGTGACCTTACAGGGTGTGCAAAATGACATCGAGAGATGGTCTGTCATGCCAACTTCCTTCCTATGCCCGCATCTCCACAATCAAAATGAACGTCCATACCCGAATACATTTGATCAGCTCCGTGTTACCTCTGCCCCCTCCAATAGGATATTGGTACAAGTTAGATGCGGTCTTTAAGAGGTTTACATGGGGGGGGAAAGCGACTCCAGGGGGTTAGTATCCCAAATTTACAATCATTTACTCCAAGATGCACAAAAAAACCCTTGCTTTAACATCTCTTTGGGAGAGAGCCTTAAGACAGACGGGCAGACCGATTGATTGGACAGTAGTGTGGGACAATATTTCGAATGCATCCAAAAATCCTAGCCACCGACTAATTCATCTGAAGTGCTGCCACAGAACTTACCTAACTCCTCGCAAGCGTTCACGCATGGGCATTGCCCCAAGCCCTTTATGTACACTATGCCCTCTCGGGGTCCTAGGAACCCCGCAGCATGTCTTATGGGAATGTCCAGATGTTCGTACTTTCTGGGGGAAAGTGACTGAAATCATCTCTGATGATAACTAAGGAGATTCCACTGGACCCTTTGACTACTTTGCTCAATGACGATTCAGAAATATCTTCGACAGCGCACCAACGTAAAGTATGGCTGGCCGGATTAACGGCTGCTAAGAAAATGACAGCACAGCGATGGAATCCTCCGCATCCACTGCCCACACAAATATGGCTGTTGCGTTTTAAGGAAATTGTCCTCATGGAACTCTCATCAGCCAGGATGAACAAAGCGAAGCACTCCACAATCCTCATGTGGATGAATGCAGCCTTGATTTCAAGATCACACCCCGGGTTTTAATTCATACCGTGTACCGCTAGGGCCGTGTTATTATCTACCGTATTAATTTATCTTCTTTTAAACATTGCTTCTCCATTCTATTATGATATTATTCGTCAAAATGCACTGTGTCTACATAGGGATCAGATTGCCGGGTGGGTAGGGGGTGGCGTGTGGGGGGATGGGATTTATTAAAAGTGTATAAATGTGTATAACATGTATTTGTTGGATGTACTAAAACAAATAAGTCGAGCACAAAAAGATAGGTATGTGAGCCGGGTCTGCTCAGAAACAGATCCGATGAATCGCCTCTCTCCCGTCGGTGGCACAGAAAACCTGCGAGCGGGGTGGGGCGACGAGCACACGGCAAACCAGATAAACGACCAGATTTTTTTACAATGATTTTTTCTCCTCTCCTATTTCATAGGTCACCTTGTTTGTCTACTCTGTAAAATAAACCACTTTCCTTCATCTGCACGTCCTATTGATACTGAGGCTCAAGGCCCACCTGCTGGAATGAAGCGGGTTTAGCTAGTTACTTATTCCGCGCCGGATAGAAACCGTTCGATCTTGAAGGAAGTGTGACACGAGAAAGGGCTTGTTTGTGTCCGCTCACTGTTTTTGGTTTGTGGCTGACGGCTCGCGTGCCAGGGTTCCTCCGGCTTGAACGCTCACGAGAGCTGAACCCTCGTTGCCTGGGCCGCGGGGGGGGCGAGGGCGGGGCGAGGGAGGGCGCGGAGGCACGGAGAGCGGGCGCGCTCAAAATGGACCCCTTTCCTCCAGGGGCTGCGTTAGCATTAGCATTCCTTTAAAGGGCCTTTAAAAGCAAGAATGTGCCACTGTCGCACAATTGGATTTTCCAACTTTTTGAAAAGTGCCAAAGAAATTTAACGATCAAATTCTGGGTTGAAGCGCCGCCCCAAGAACAGAAGAAAAGAAGACAGTTACAACGAGAGAGAGAGACAGAGATGGAGAAAGAGAGAGAGAGACAAAGAGAAGTGTTTCTAACAATCAGATTGGGGTCAAACTGCTGCCCCAAAGAACGGAAGAAAAGAACACAGCTACAAAGAAAGAGAAGGAGAGGGAGACAAAGACAAAGGGAGAGTGATGAGAGAGGGAGAGAGAAATGGAGATAGAGAAACGGAGATAGAGAGACGGAGACAGACGGGGAAGGTGAAGAGGGAATGCGTCCGAAAGAAAGCTGTGCACAGCTCAAAGCTCGTTCAGACAACAGGCCCGCCGCAGCCGGAAAGTTCTGCGCCATGCAAATGCACCCTTTGTGAGAGCGGGGTTGCGAGACCGGAGCTTCCCGATGAATCATTCATCACGCCTCTGCCTCCGCAGTCACGTGACCCTCCACGGGCACGGGCCTTTACAGAGCGGGGAGGAAACCAGACAGCAATTTATTAAAGAATCACATCCTGGGGAATAGCAGAGGGCAAAATAAAATATACCGATTTTTATATTCTACATTCATAAATAATGAATGAGCGTGTGCGAGAATGGACTATGTGAGCCTCCCCTTGGCGGGGCTGGGGAGGGTGTTTCGGTTGGGGAAATGACAGGGGGTGGGGGGGACAGGAGCAGCCTCAACCCTCCCCCAAACCCGCCCCAAACTTTGTTTGTGGAGCTCGCCTTGCACCCATGGGGGTCTGATCTCTTTTCGGATCTGCAGTCGGATGACGGGAGTTCAAAGCCTCTCTCCCGCTCATGCCAGACGGTGTGCTTTCATCTCCAGCTAGGCTGGATTTCACTCCAACGCAGTGGCTGCAGGTTCGATTCCCAGGTGGGGGCACTGCCGTTGTACACTTAACCTGAATCGCTTCAGTAAAATATCCAGACGCATAAATGGATTGTACGTAAAGAATTATAAACTGTGCATGTCATGGATAAGAGCGTCTGCTAAACGCCTTTGATGTAGTGTAAAAAAAGAAATGTAAGTAAAATCACCCCCTTTGCAAACGCTCCACTAATACATCACGTCGCACGTTTCAGAAGCAGATTTTTCAGTTTCGTGTATTAGCTTCATAAACGTCTCTCTCCCACTGCAAGCAAGTAGCTGTTCTGTGCTACCCGTGGTCACAGTCAATCAGCGATAATCTGTTCCCAATGCTGAGCTCCTCACAGATGGCGCAGCCCGCAGCACCCCCCACTAGCATGCACAGATGGTGCGACCCATGTCCTTGTTAGGGCAGGCAAAAAGGGGGGGGTGTTCCTGTGATTCTGCTCCCCGACCTACAGGCGTGAACGCCCCCAGCCCCCAAAAACACCCCACCACACCCCCACAGACACGAGCGTGCACGCCCTGAACGAGTAACGGAGACGCATTACAGTGTAGTATAATGGTTTGGGGGAGATGGGCTTGTGACTAAGAGGTTGCAGGTTAGATTTCCAGGCGGTGTGCTGCCATCGTACCCTTGAGCAAGGCACTTAATCTGAATTGCTTCGGTAAACATCCAGCTGCATAAACGGAAATGGTAAAGAAATGTCAACCGTGTAACACAAACACTTCACTGGTGACCCCGACGCTCTTGGACGATTCCAGAGCTACTCTCCGACACGTCGACTAACGCAGTCTCGCATCAACGTGGTTCATACAAACCGAGGCACAGTTCGCTTTGCGGGATATCAGCGCGGATGAGACGCAGTACTATTATGTCGTCGCTTCGCTCAGCAGCTCCACCGCAACCGGGGTCGTGAGCCTGCTCGAAGATCCCCCGGCACGCAACAAATACACAACGTTAAAAAACTCGCCTCCATTGAGTCAGTCAGCAGCGTCACTGCACGGACCAGGCCCTCGGTCCAGCACCGGGAAGCTTCCGGGCTGTGTTTTTACCATGCGCGGTTTGGCGCAGAGGCCAGAAAATACCGCCCACCATGCAGCTTCGGCAGACCAGGTAACGTGGGGGGATGGCACTCAGTGGCTGCTATTAGTGCCAGTGATGCGGGCAGTCTGTTCTCCGTCACAGACACCCTGTCTGGAAGGCGGTTCCTGTGTGACACGGGCACCCAGGTGAGGCTGCCTGCGTCGCCCATCAATATCCGCTGGAGGCCGCCAACGGCAGCATGATACAGACATCGCCCGTCGGTCCGACCTGGCGAAACTCGCCATTGCGAAGGCCGAATTTGCCAACATGGAATGCCTTGGCATGGTCCACCGCTTGAACAGCCCGCTTGGGCCTCCCCTCTGCACACGGTGCCGAAGTCCGATGGAGGTTGCTGGCCATGCGGGGACTACTGCTGTCTCAACGACGTCACTACCCCCGACCAGTATCCAGTCCCACACATGCAGGATTTTTTGGCTCGGCTGGCCGGGAAGGTCATCTTCTCCAAGGTGGATCTGGTTCGGCTAGCATCAGGTGCCGGTCCACCCTGAGAACGTCCCTAAGATGGCTGTCAAGACCCCCTTCGGGCTGTTTGAGTTTCTGCGCATGCCCTTCGGCCTCAAAAACAGCCACGGGTGTTCGAGCGCCTGATGGATTCAGTGCTGAGGACCTCACGTTTCCTTTTCGTCTACCTGGACAACATCCTTGTCGCTAGTGACTGCAACACCTGTCCCACCTGCGGATCCTCTTCGACCGCCTCAGCCAGCACGGCCTCATCGTGAACATGGCAAAGTGCCAGTTCGGGCTGCAGCCCATCAATTTCCTCGGGCACCACATCACCAAGGATGGGTTGATACCTCTACCGTTGAAGGTAGCCGCTGTGTCAGATTTCCCACAGCCCCGCACTACCAGGGGTGGTCTTGGGGATGGTGAACTTTTATCACTGTATCATCCCCCGCGCAGCCAATCTTATGCGACCCCTGTTCGGAGCACTCAAGGGCAAGGCCCCCAACCATGCAGACACGGCAGGCCTTCGTGGACACCTAGCAGGCCCTGGCAAACGTGACCATCCACTTCCCAGTGCACCAATCACGACTGACATATCGGATTACGCCGTCGGTGCGGTCCACGAGCAGCTGGTCGGTGGGGTCTAGTGCCCACTCGCTTTCTTCGGCTGACAGCTCCGCCCCAATGAGCAGAAATACAGCACATTCGGCCGCAAACTCCTTGGCCTCTACCTTGCCGTCCGCCATTTCCGGTTCCTGCTGGAGGGCCGTCCGTTCACGGCGTTCGTCGACCACAAGCCGTTGGCCCTCGCCATGTCCGAGATAGCTGAGCCGTGGTCTGCTTTCCAGCAGCGTCACCTCACCCTACATATCGGAATTCACCACGGACGTCCAAAACAGTGCAGAGAAAAGCCTCTCCAAAGCCGTGGTCAACGCGGTCCACTTGGGTGTCAATTATGGCCACATGGCCTTCGACCAGGCCTCCGACCCGGAGGTCCAGGCCTACAGAGCGGCCAACACGAGCCTGCGGTTGGCCGATGTCCCCTTCGATGGCGCCGGCGCATCGCTCTTACGCGACATCTCCATCAGGCAGCCACGCCTTGTCGTTCCTGAGGTCTGGAGACGACGGGTTTTCAACCCCACCCACAAGCTCTCGCACCCGAGCAGGAAGCCCTCACAGCGGCCGGTCGCGGCAAGGTTCGTGTGACACGGGCTCCGGAAAGACGTCCGACACTGGGTCAACGCGTGGAATTCCAGCGCGCGAAGGTCCACCGCCACGTTAAGGCGCCGTTGGAGACGTTCGAGGTGCCGGAGAAGCGGTTCGACCATATCAACGTGGACCTGGTAGGGCCTCTTCCCCTCTCCCGGGGATTCACTTACCTCCTCACCACGGTGGCCATGTAACGAAAGTTTGTGTTTGTGTTACAAACACTTCAATGTAAAGGGAGGGTACTCACAGATGATGTAATAGTCCCGCCCCCTGAAGAACTCCAGGCCCCACAGGTTGGGACTGAACTCCTGGAACTTGAGCGTGAACTTGACGTCCTGGTCGGGCTTGTCGCAGTTCAGCAGGGGCGTGTCTGCTTTGGTGACGGTGCAGCTCTCCAGCTGCGCCCGCTGCACCATGTACAGCTTGTAATACTCCACCCCCTCCCCCGCCCCTCCGTCCACACGGGGGCACACAATGTCCATCTTATCCCCGATCTGGGGGTACAGCACCAGCCCCTGTCCCGGGACGAACCTGGAGAACAACCAAAGGGGGAGGGGGACAGTTAGAGTGGTTCACAACATAACAGAATTGAGAGAATGAGACTCGCACTTATTTGACGCTCCAAAATTATAATGTAACAGTTTGTTTAACCATACAGGTCGGTTAACGTTTTGAAAAACAGGGTCTTCGTCAGAAAAAAAGGGTTTTCACAACATAACAGATGTATATGATTGTAATATTGGAAAAGGCACTATAAAAGGTATATTCATTTCATTAGCTAACTATTTAATTCGAAATCGCATTAGATTCACATATAATCAATGACTACTGGGTCAGAATCAGAAGTACAAAACTGGATACACTGTGCCTAGTTAGTTATGATGTTCAGAGCCCTTGGGTAGCATTGCAGCCAAGTCCTCCGGAGGTCTGTTTGGGAACCAGATTTATTTTTACAAAATTGCTTTTCCACGTTAATTGTTTCACTTGCAAGAGAAACACGTAAAACGCCAAAGAGAATCCTTTTTCCCCAGCCACTTAAGACACATTTGCCTCGTTAAAAACTCCCCCATTTTCATCAACGTCAACATTGACCCTCGCGTTTGCGCTGCAAACTAAAACACTGCAACCAAAAAACGCGCGTTTCAGTTGCCTTGTCCCAGAGTCGTAAAAATAGAACCGGGCCCGGAACATAAGCGTAAGTGTGCGTCCGCAGTCGTTCCTGCTCGGATTACACTCAGATCTCGTATCTGCTCGTTGCGTTTCTCCTCCTGGCCCTGCCCATAATATCCCATAATGTTCCGTATCTTTCGCTTGCATCTGCGCGGCTTTGCACTGAATGTCTATCTCGCCTCCCTTGTCATATTTGCACTCGGGCGTCGTCTGCCGTAATGGCCTCGTGAGTCGCTTCGTACAAAAGGCTCAAGGAACAAATGCGAACGTTAAAGTCCTCTCGTCCGCGGGCGCGTGTCAATTCTTTTCTCTCCGAGGGAGCGAGTGCTCACGGAGAGAGAGAGAGCGACAGAGAAGGAGAGAGAGGGAGGAAGAGGGCTCAATCTGGTCTCCTGGTGGCCTGGGACCCGTTGACACACAACAACCCTCCCTTAAACCCGCCGTTAGCACGCCAAAGACGCTAAACACACTAAGCCCCCACCCCCCCCAACAACCCAGGGCACTTTCACCACTGACTCCCGCCCCCCCACCCACAAGAGACAGGGGCTCACCCAGCCCGCTCCACACACAAACAAATATCACTGTACATAAATGTATGAAATATAAATAACGTCGTTTTAATGTTTGTTCGCTTGCCTGCTCCACCGACGCCGGAGCATCCTGGCACGGGGCCCAGTACTTGACCTCTGACCTCCAGGGAAAGCCGAGGAGTAGAATCATGAGTCTTGGATGATTATTAAAAAAAAAACCAACAACAACAACCGAGTTCTCTGGAAAGAGAGGGGTGAAGAGGCGAGGCGTTTTTTCCGGAAGGAGCGCGAGATGTTTCTGCGCTGTAGGCGCACGCAAGTGCTCCTCCCACGCCATCTAAACAAGGTCTTCGGAGTGCGTAAATAAAACTGTGCCACAAATATGCCTCTGGTTTCTTCATAATTAACGGGAAATGTACCTGAGATGCCTAAACATTCGTCTCCCTCAGCAAGCACAAACACTCCCTGTCGGAAATACAAACACGCACGCACGCACAGAATTTCCATTAAAGGTGAGCCCCACAGTGACCCAGACAGACAGACAGCTGAGGGGTGAGAGGAGTATGCTGGCTGAGGGAGGAGTAAGCTGGTTGTGAGGAGTACGCTGGTTGTGAGGAGTAAGCTGGTCGGTCTCTCAGAGCGCTGGATTCTCCCTGTCCCTGGAGCCCTGAGAATCTAAGCGGATAGTTCAGCGCTGACGCTCTTCGCTGCGAACCAAAGCGCGCAAATCCCCCCGAACCCCTCGTCAGCACTGCCACAGCGCCCAACAAAGGACAGCACGAGAGATCGCTATCTGCATTTCCCTTTCTCACTGTCTGCTGTTTCAACAATCGCGCAGAATGGGCAAGCAGCCTAAACTCATTTGTGCGTGTTTGCCTACGAGGCGTTGAGAAGCAGATAACTCCTCGACCCTTACACATACACGCACGCACGCACGCACGCGCACACACACACATACATACACACGCGCACACACACAGAGACACGCGCACACACACACACACGCACGCACGCACACACGCGCGCACGCACGCACACACACCCACAGACACACGCATACATACAGACACACACACACACACACATTTGGGAGCGCATGTGGAGATAGCAGGACCTCAGTCTTTCTGGTGCAGTATTGCAACCATAAGATAATGTGCCTAAAACATTTTGCCAACACTGTGGAAACATGACTGCATTGCTGGGACTGGCTTGTGTTCTTCAGGAGAGCCAGAGGAGAAATGGAGAGAGAGGGAGAGGGAGAGGGAGAGGGAGAGAAAGAGCGAAATTGAGGCCTTCAAAAAAACCATATCCCTCTGTCATCACATTCTCTCTCTCATTTGTGCTCCTGTTTCACATTCAGACTGATCTGAGAGGCTGAATCAATACAACAAAAACCAAAAAGGACGAGAAAAAGAAGAAAAAGATTGCAGGATAACGTTATCGAACACCTCCCACTGCCCAGAGTGCTCCCGAGTTATCAGTGTTACCGAGAGCGCTCATTTGTATCTCTCTCAGTCGGAGCGTGCAATCAGCCAAGACTGGGGAAAAAAGAAAAGAAGAAACGCATCAATTTTCGGCGCCATTAAAATATAACGGCAGGTAGCCAAGGTCACCCCAACCCCACACCACTCTCAGACATTCAGCATCATTAAAGCCTTTCCCCTTTACCTCAGCAAAACCACGACGGCCACACGCCATCCCCGGCCCGTCCCACTGGCGTTCTGAGCCACTCACCATTAGGCACCGCTGTTAACCAGCAAACTCTGCCCCCTCCAACTAGGTGGGGGCATAGAATTTTTCTACTTTTGTGTAAAAATTTTGTAAAAATAGTTTTTCCGTAAAATGAAATCAATTATGTTCCATGTGAACAAAACAGTCCCCCAAAAAAATAACTTAAGAACCTGACTTAAGCCGGCGATTCAGTCGAGCTCTTGGTCCTCTCAGCTGCGCGCTAAGTCCATTCTCCAGTCCGCGCCCCTCCTCTTCACCCCCGACGATGGACTGAAAACATGACTCCATAAATAAAGGCGTCGTCGGGCCTCGTTGTTCTCGTGTTTGGGAAAGGGCTTTAACCCCCTCCTCCTGCCACGCTCGGCCCCGCCCCCTCACTGCTCTCGCCTTTGTTGGGCTGTCACTCATCCCCCCGCCCCTCGTCAGCGTCGTAAATATTCTCTCGTCGGCCGCGATGGAGAAGAGGCACGGGGGTTGGTCGCGCAGGGCCACTGGGCGTTTATCACCATTGGGCTTCGCTGTTAACGAGCAAACGCTGCGTTAGGCCTCCTTGCCGACCGCGCGCGAGATGGAAGGGCCAGGCAGGAGCCCCGGGGGGTGAGAGGAGGGAGAAACAGGCCGTCCTCCCTTTCTTCTCCTCCCTTCAGACTCCTCTCGCGTCCCTGTGCAGCTCTGAGGGAAAGACGTGCAGCGGAGATGCGTCGTGAACGGATGAGTAAATGAGTAACGAATAGAAACGCACTAACTTCTCTTTCCCGGCGGTGCGCGTCTGCCTACGACGGCGTCTGCTGTGCTGTCGCGGCGGCACTGATCCCTCGCTCTCCCGGCGATTGTTCTCGCCGCTTCGGATGGATAAGAGCCTCTGCTAATTGGCCAAAATGTCAAAATGTGTCTAAAAAGGGCGCACAATCCTGCAGGTTTCAGTCTTTGAGGGTCGCACTCGCGGAGAAAAAAAAAGAAGCTGACAGAAAGTCCTGTTCGCTGTGGCGTGAGAGTGGCCGCCTGACCCGCCCCCCCCGGCCCCCAGGTGTGCTGGTATCGCCTCGATGTTTCCCTTCCTCTGATAGCTGATAAGAAAGCAGCCCAGAGTGCACAGGTGTGTGAGGAGGAGTGAGAAAGGCTTGAGATGAAATCACCCGGGCTGGCATCTGTTTTGTCGCTCATTGAAAAGGGCTTGTTTGGGCCTTCCGGATGCTTCCGAGCGTCGAGTTGAGGCGCCGGGTGCTGAAGGGCCGTGCGCGCGCGGGGGGGGGTATCACCGGGGGGGCGGGGTGCGGTCGGAGGGGTGTTCTCAGACTCACTGCGCATCGGCGACTCCTCTCGCTCGGTCAGGAGCTTGCGGTCTAACTGCGTCGGCTGCGCAGGCGGGGCGGTCCTCCGGCACAGCGGCTGCGCAGCTCAGCGTCCGGACTGCGGAGTGAAAAGAAATATGCCGACCGGCCGCTGCGAGCTCGGGAGGGCACGAGCGCTCGGACCAATTTTACAGAGGAGGCCTCGGCGACGGGGCGGGCCAATCGATTGAGAGCGTCAAAAAAAAAAAAAAAAACACCAAAGAAGAAGAAAATAAAAAGATGTGCATTTTCTTTGCCTGAAAAAGTGACTTGTTTTTTTTCCCCTTGTCAGGAAAACCGGTTATATCACTTTATCTGTAACCTCTCTCTCTCCCCCCATCTAAACACTGACGGAGGAGAGGATACAGAAAAAGAAAGAGAAAAGCAACCTCCCGTGACAAAGCTGTAACTGTGCTTTTCACCGCCCACCCCGCCGGCATAAACACGTGACAGCCGTACACCTCTGGACGTGTGCAGGATCTGCTTCTCTAAATATCTCCGTTTCCCCCGCCGCGTGTCAGAGCCCACAGCTCACTCCTCTGCCTGTTTAGCATTTCTCTCCGCCTGTCCGCGGTGGCACGGCGGCGATCTCCACACCGCTAATCCCGTAACTCCAGGAGGAGAGGACAAACAGGGTTCAAAGAACAACGACAACAACAACAACAACAAGAAAAAAGCAAGGGAGAAAGAGAAAGAGAGAGAGAGGAAGAAAAAAACAGTTTGACTTCCTGTCATCCCTCCCTCCCTCCAATATGGAGGCTTATTTTGCCTCCGTACAGTCGAGAGAGTAGACGGCGCAGTGAAGGATGAGAGGGCGGACCGGTAGGCAGGGCCTTGTCACACACACCCTGGCGGGCGAGGGGGGGGGGAAGATGTGAGAGTCCTTTATTCCCCCTTTTTTTGTGGACTGTCACCCTATCCCGTCCCTGAAGCCCTGGGCCCAGTCTGACTCTCGCCCTCTAATCCTGGCCAGCATCGAGGGCCTCCTTCTGTTTCGACATAACCCCAACCTTTATGCGCTCGCTCTCTCCCTCCCTACCTCTCCCTCTCTCTCTCTCAGTCTCTCTCTCTCTCTCTTTCTCTCCCCCTTTCCCTCTCACTCCCCCCCTCCGCACTTTCTCTCAAGGCTTGATCCTAAACTTTTATTCGACATGTTGTCATGGGAACGCCCCCCAAACTCCCTCTCCCCCTCTCTGTTCAAGCTACCTTTTCTGTACATTGTATAAAATGGATTTAACCTCCATCCACCCCCAAAATCCCTCTTTATTTTATTTTTTAAATCCTGCCACCCTCGCCGTAAAATGGAGAGAGGGAGAAAGAAAAGAAAATAAACCTGCGTCCCACCCCCCCCTTCTTCTCCTGCAGGGGCATCGCGAGCCCCCTTGTCATTCATTCACGCGGGTTCTGCATCTCTATTCGCCGATACGGCTACAAAGGGGCCGGCATGCCGAGTAATCTCCTAATGAACTACACCAGAGCGGAGGCCTATTCCCCCGGAATAGAATGTGTAAAGCAGGGCCCACTTTTGTTTCTCGGGGTGAACTACAAAATGGATTACCAGGAGGGGAAATCTTCATGAAGCTCACACACTGGCTCAAGCAAAGCATAAAACAACAATGAGCTTTAAACTGACGGACAAGGCCCCTCGGTTTTTGCGCTTTATTCCGCATTCACAAAAATTCACAAGGTTTGCACAGGCTTTGTCGGATCGGCGGGGTAAACAATGACAACGGAGATTGTGTGTGTGGTGGAGGGCGGGGGGTGGCGGGGATTTATTTTCGCAAGATTTATCCCCTGCAAATAAAAACGCGAGAGAGGCCTCGTGTTGAACATATTGCTGACGCAAAAGTCAAATGTGATCCACCGGTGGAAAAAGTAGAAAAATCAAGAAATTTCAAGTATTTCATGTAAATTACTTTTTTTTTTCTACATTGAACTCTCGGCGGGGCCGATTGGTTAATGTATTTATTTTAATTGAATATCTAGATAAAAAAGGAATCTAGATTTAATAATATATGTTCTATAATAAAGAAAGAAAACACTTCCTGTCTCGTTTCTCTTATTTGCTGAGTGGTAAACAAAGGTGCGAAAACTTAACCTGTCTTAAAACACAAGCCATAACCTATTTCAGAAAATCGAGGATTGAAATAAACACAAAAAAGATATTTTTTGTACAAACAGGAACAATTGCACACCTGCTGTGTACAAACACAGACAAATGTGTGTGAATGAAAAGGAAAGAAACTCACAGAAAAATGAACATAGCCTAGCCTATATGTGCCCGCGTTTATTTTCTAAAGGGGAGTGTAATGAGACAGTCGGCCAAGTTACCGCCTGTTCATTTATTAATTAATTTATTTTATATTGCAAATAAAGTGACACGTCGTAAATTGCAACGTGAAGAAAATACATTTTGCTCGCTATATACAAAAAAAGAATTAAAGCAACCAGACGTCCACCCCTCTCGCCTATCCGTACCGCGGCTTCCGTCAAAGCAGATTCTGCCTGAATTCTCTCAGCCGTGAAACTATCGGCTCCATCTCGCCCTACTCCCCGTCGCTAACTGCCTGCAGATCAATGATCTAATAGCCACTTCGAGCACCATCTCATCGCATGCCAGATGCCGTTACGCCGTCCCTCGCCTACCACCTCATCATTTTAAACCCGATTTTACGTCTTCCTCCCGCATTCTCCCCGCCGTCTAGCAGGCTCGATTTGGCTAATACACTATCTGTGTTCAGTATTCCGGTTAGCTAAAACGCAGGTTTTCATAGCGGGTTATTCACTGGTCACAATTGAAATGTAGACTGCACAGTAGCATGGTGCGGAGGGGAAAAACACTATGAACCGATGGCGTCTTGGATACTCGGTGCACAATGCAAAACGACTTCGTCTAATCCTCATGCTTTGTGCTTCATCTAATCCCCCCTCAAGTTTCGTACACTATCATAATGGACACAGTGAGTTATTCCTAGCGGGGCGTTTTCAGATACATGTAGTGGCATCCTTCGTGTAGCCAATAACTATGCACAGATGTGAATTGTAGCCTATTTAAAATGTTAACCAGTGGGAACTTTAGGTGGACGGATTCTCAAATAAACGCGATGGTTTCTGTCACCACGTAGAGCCACTAAAGACCACCTGTTGGGCATCCGCATTGCCCCCGACTGTCACTTGATATTTATTTATGCATTAATGGGTTTTCAAGAAGGGGTAGGAGCCCCCCCCCGCCCCCCCAGGCCTGTGAATCCGCGTGCCAAACCTGAATTATTGAGCGCGCTCGAGTTTCAACGTGACGACATTTTTACAAAAAGAGAAGAGCAATCCTTAACATCCTGCAGAGACCCGAAGAAAAACCACTTGGTGGATTTCCCAGTGTAATTCAATACTGGGGATTGTGTTATGCGGTAACCTTTAATTAACATAAAGCTGATTTGAGTTAAGATTGCTAATGTGACCACAAGTTGCAAATCAGCACCAAAAAGGCAGAGTACAAGCTCCATGCTTGTGCACAAGTTCCAAGTTTCCAAGTGTGTGGTTAACCAGTTTAGGACTCGGATCCATGCGTAAAGCATGTGTATATAGTCTTAATTTGTATTAGACTGTGCACGGCAGCCAGGCATTCTGGTTGGTACCAGCGAGCTACACGTTTTCCAGGCAAAAGCAAAATAGTATAGAATACGATTTTTAAAAGGCTCTCTTCCCCCCCCCACCCCCATGCCATAACAAGGTACAAGCAAGTTTGTTTTGCCACACACCAGTAGACACATTGAGACGCTCAGAGTACAAAACAATAGGCTGCTATTTAAAAACAATCTTAAAATTCCACTTTGTAAAGTTATACTTTTTTTTAACAGGTTAAATAATTGATAAACATTTTTACATACTAGTGGACATGTATTCGTATTTGCTATAATTTATATGTAAGAATATAATTTATTATCTGTAGATATGATCTCATTACAATTTATGCACAAAAAAGATATGATTACTGGTCCGATTTTTATCGGACTGTGTCTTGAGAAATAAGATAATTGTGTATTTGCATTATGGTACTAAAGGCGGCGCAACCATATTTTAATTCATATTTACTGAAATAAAATATCATTTATTCTTCGAGGTGGAGCGGGAAACAACCGAGTTAAAGAAAACAAAAGCTGATATGGAAACGGCCGACTCGGCCTGTAATATACTTCTGGATCAGTTGTTAAAAAAAATACAACAGGAACTAAACTAAATAAAAACTCAAAACGTGGATAAGAAACGTTGGAATGCCTCGCGGGCCATACACTATCCCCAGACCGCCTCCTCTCCTTTCCTCTCCTTTGACGGCCGCCTGTGGATCGCCTACGAATAAAACGGCATCTCGCGGAACAAATATTTCAATTAACCGAGACTATTCCAGTCTTATGATGGACGCTTCACTTAGACACACAATGTACGATGTGGGCATTTAAGAGTGTTTTGTTTCATTATTCCTTTATTTTGGGTAGGCCTAACATTTGGCAAAAAAATAAATAAAAATGATCGGACAACTAGGCTGATTTAAAATATGCGAGTGCATGCTTTAAATACGTAGCCCACATATTTGCATTAATATTTTGCACGGCGGTGAAATAATGGTGTGCGCGCGCTCGCTGTACTTACTTGGTATTTGTCGTGTTCCAATAGATGGACTCTAAAATTAGCGCACGGGACAGGTTCACCTTGCACGCAATGAACAAAACTCCAAAATAGTATCTCCACATCGAGTCCCCCATTATTGTGTTTACCACGACGGGTCACAATCTGGGATTACAATAACGACGAGGGGGAAAAGGAGAGTGACTGTGACAAACTGACACACAACCGAACTCTGTAATCCTGTTCCAGACGCAGAAAAAAACACATCAAATCCTCGCGGAGAGACCTGTTCCGAGCCAGTCCCACCGCGGCAGACTAGCCACCGCTTTTAGCGAGTGCGTAAAGCTCCCACGCACCCGGGCAGCTCCAGATCTCCTCGCGAATGCACAAAAAAAGGACAGCGGAAAAACTAGTGTTTCGTTCGCCGTTAATGCTCCTTAGTGATCCGACTTGAGGCGGGTATATTCCGGGGAGCACGGCGTCTCGCGCCGCTGCCGATGCGCTTTCCCGAACGCACACATGCACACAATAATCCTCGGCTCGTCCTGGAATCGCCAAGCAAGGAGGTACCAATCCAACTGCAAGGGTTCTCCAAGTGTACCAGGCAGATAGAGTAGCGATTCTAATTTATCCCCATGGCAGACAACGCACAATCTACAAAGGAGGTTGTAAAACAAATTAAAATAATATGCATAATGAAGAACGCAAATTAAATCAATCAAATTCAAGTTAAAGTTGTCATGCCAGGACCGGTTCCCGTTGTAATAGACTGTTCGGAGTGAATCACCCAGGTCCTGTGAAATTGGTTTTGCGAGATCGCGGGGCGACTAACTGCTACACGGAGCCCAGGTCGCGAGTAACTGAACACCACTGTGGGACGAAATATTTGGTAGCAGTGTCATTCCGGTGACTCCGCCCACGTCGGTCCTCATTGGCTGGATCCCTGTAAATCAACGCGAACACTTCAGTCAATCACACTAAACATGTCCGCAACTAGTTTTACCGCAAATAAGCGATGGCGGAACATTTTTTTGGATGGAAACGCGAAAGAAGTCGGATTACTTTGTACCGGGCTATTATAAGGCTGGTTACAGTGAAAGAAAAATATACTGAGCAGCCAAACATCTAAAAGACAAGAAAATACAATTGTGATTACAGTTGCACTGCCACTCCACCGGGAAAA
Organism: Aldrovandia affinis; assembly: GCA_029706075.1. Lineage (NCBI taxonomy): Eukaryota > Metazoa > Chordata > Actinopteri > Notacanthiformes > Halosauridae > Aldrovandia > Aldrovandia affinis. The sequence goes on from JAINUG010000223.1 coordinate 1,257,578, forward strand.
CTGTCTTTGCACAAAAAACTCATGAGGTGTTAAGAAGCCTGTGTTACAATTAATTAATGTATTCCTGTTTTCTCATATCTTTTCTGATTTATATCTCCGGAATGCAAACCAGGAGACAACGGAGCGTTATGAAATAGTCACCCAACCGTGTTCAGGTTTGCCTAATTGGGCTTGGCCATGAGATAATGACAGGTTTATTGAATCACATACAAAAAGGCCCAGAATACATTTAATATATCATCCTATTAATTGATTGAGCCGATGATAATTTATCAATAGCAAGCAGGCTGCCGGCAGTCTTGAAAGATATCATACTGTAGTCAAGCCGCTATTTGACTGATTTTGTTATATTAACTTAAGTTCGTGCTCGGATCAAAATGTTAAGTTTAGAAAGCCAAGAGACAACTGGGCTTTGTATAAAATAAATAAAATGAATTTGATTGGTTGTTAAATTGTGCTCGAAACGGGTGAACGTGTTTTTTCCCGAAAGGCAACAGCGCTCACTAGCGGACGTACGTGGTACAAATAGGCCATTAAGGACAAACATTTTTTTAAATGATTTCTGTTAAAAATCAAAAATGATTTCCTATGCAAAAAAATTATTCTAAATGTTGCCATACATGAGTTTGATTAATTCACTACCTAAATTATGTATAATGTAATCTATTATGTATTTGAACATGTCTTCGAAATGTTTCCATTCAAATGGTAGGAGTTTATTCACTGGGAGGAGAGTAACTTTGAATGACTATACACGTTTTAGAATAGTCAATTATTAATATTATTAGTGGTTTGTAGTTATAGCCTAGTAGTAACGGTAGAAGGCCTGGTAGTTGTATTGTTATCCTTGTGGTTGATGTTGGTCTTCTTCTGAGTTTTATAGAAATTGTATTACGTGTGTTGAATGTTTGTGATTTATCTCAAATATTAGTGTGATGAATCCCTTAGGCCTATCATTTATGTTTAGATAAATCGTCTCACGGGTATGCAAAACAATGGCATGCGAATACTTGCTTTGTCATAGCATAGGGTCATTTTAATTTAAAATAAATAAAAGGTAGGCCTATAACCTTTTCCCTCGCCTTAATTATCCATACTATCTAGTCTACCCAAAAGTAAAAGTGGCCAAGAAAAACAAGGTGTCAACATTTAGCACGTTACATCGTGTTAATTCAATAAGGCACTTGAGAGAGATTGTGTATTGCGCTGTTAGTTTAGGCGGTAATCAAAGTGATTCCACATTCAGGAGATAATGGAGAGCTCCACGAAGTCCCATCGCCCCCAATAAACACTCTAGGAGACTGTCGTGTTGAATCCTCGCCCGCAGGCCTGCTGTCTGGGTGTCTTACACATCACATTCGTGGGGTTCACGCGCTGTGTGAATTAAAACTGATAAACAGAACAATGTAAAAACAGAAGCACCGAGATGGATTCACAAGAACCGACTGTCGAAAAAGAAGCGGCGCCTGGACGTCTTGTTTTACAAGTTTAGTTATATATTCAGTTCGAGTAGCCCGACGCGCCTAACTGTGTTTTATTGTATCATAGCCCAACTTTTGAGAAAATTCCCTTTTTCCCCCACCCACAGCTCTTAGCTGCACGAAGGAAAAGTGCCACGCATACCGAAAACATCGACTCTGTGGAGCGCGGAGCAAGCCAGCTTGCTGAGTTTTCTCAAAAGTACCTCACAACTTTCTCAAAAATAAGCCGTGGACGATCGGTAATGATTTCCTTGCGCGTCTCTCCTTCGCAACTGTCAGCAAGTCTGGAAAGGTGTGGGATGCGGAAACTCCACACACAGAAAGACTATGCAGTGTGATATATTTATTTATATAGTCGCAGAACGTAGGACATACGTCTAGTAAGAGCCATTACAATACACAATTATAATCAAATAAACTCCTACTTCATAATTTACTCCACTACTATCGAATAAGAAGAAACACTAATACTAGTCAAGTTAATACAATAATGATAATGACATTAATAATAATCAGAATAATACTAATAGGAAATGTTGATGTTCACGTAATTATATATATATATATATATATATATATATATATATATATACAGTATATATATATGGAAGTCAAGTTTTGTGAATTATTTAATGGTCGTACGTACTCCAGTTAGGGTTTGCAGTTGAGTATCGTTTGTTACTAAGTGGATAGAAATATTTCAAAATGAAACAAAATGCATTACATGTACACAGTCACAGTAGAACTATAGTAGCCTATAGCATTGTATATTATGTAGGTGGCCTATAGTTATCATATGCCTATATTATATTATTGTACTGCACTGTCCTGTATTGTATTGTAAGATTATTTTTGAAGGTTATATGGTACATTATACGTTATTATTATTATTACTATTATGCTTATCAAGACCGTAGTAGGAATAGGCCTATATGCTTCTTTGCTTTGGCATAAATGTTCATACATAATTCCGACATTTCTCCAAATACCATTTAAGTAGTCCCAAAAAAAAGCTTATATTTGAGCTTTTTCCTTAACGTCTGTAAAATCTCAAATTAAAACAAAAATGAAATAGCCTAGTTGTAGTTATTGATCATAATAGAACGTGACCTCGGGCGAAATTTCTGATTGCTCAAATGAGTCAATTAAGTATTTGTAAGACAAATTATGACAAGTGCTAGTTTTAAATAATCAAAGGTGTCAGAGCTCGGCACGTGAGCCTTGAAAAGTAGACTGTGTCCACATTTTCATAATTCTTTGAGCATGGTTTTCAGTCGTGTAGGCCCTACGTCCCTCCGGGCAGTTGCATTGTGCTAATCTTACACGAAGTCATAGCACGTGAACATTCCCGCCAATAATATTCTAAATGAAGTCCCAAATGAGGTTGAAAAAATCTGCGCTTTTATAGCTTCTGTTAGGTCAGTCGGTCAGTTGCACGCCTGGTCTGTTTTCTGAGATTCCACGTTTTAGTTCATTGAAATCCAGTGCAGTCCAGATTAAATCAGTATTGTGGGGGAAAAGCATACACAAAGTATGTCCTTCAAACGTGTGGCGCTCAAAAAAGAAGCTAGAGAATACAATGGTCGTTTATGCTTCATTTCACAGACAGGCCTATGCAAGACGTTTTTCTTCAGTTAATTTTTCTGCTTTATGCTCGAACGTCTTGGATTTTAAGGCATTGAAGTCCCGCAACGTGGTGCCATTTAACGTCAGAGTTGATCAACTGTAAATGAAGCTCACGCCTTAATTCATATACAATTATTCACGGTAGACTGGGGACATTTCATGTTGAGACAAGGCCGGCAGAGACACAGAATGTTCTTCAAAGGCCATGGTTAAACATTATACTTTCTCTTACCTCGTGCATTCACTTACGAATGCGTATCATATAGCCTGTTTCTGGAGAGGCCGTCTTCGTTTACGATAGCCCACACAACCTAGTCTCAGTTGTGCGCAATGTAAATTAAACAATAATGAACATCCTGTCTGGTCAGGAAAATAATAATCAATGAAAAATAAAAAAATAAACCCTCAAACTGAAAGGGAAATTACTATTATTATAAAATATTATTATCTCTTTGTAAAAATGCCTCAGACAAATTTTGCATCATAAAAAACGCAGGTCATTAGGCCCCTATGGCGCAAATTATGTATTTCAGCAACAAAGTGTTATCTATTTAAACAACGTAAATTCCTAAGAACCACCTAATCATTAAATTGTTCGTAAGCATCCTTGAAAAGGTATGGTTAAAAAGAAAGACTAGAAATATTGAACAGATTTACTGTTTTAGGCGGTCTGTTGGTTCGCTTGGTTTACAAATGATTATACAAAAAACAAACCCAAAGTTACCCTAGTTATCCAACACGCACCTTTTTCCATTGCTGTTAAGACAGGACGCGTCTTCCGGTGCAGTTTAGTACTCTGACTAGTTAAACACAGACCGGCTCATACCCGACCAGATGAACTCATGTTTCACTTTCCTAGTAAAATTAAGTGCTCCTCCGGCTTTGCTTAAACCAAATCGGGGATCCCGTTTATTTCATAAATAGTGAGCCAGCAGGACAGGTACAACCAGTAACACGCAAGCGAGAGTAGAGAGTAGCGGCTTCGGGGCGTCCTTTGCTTAACTGTCTGGAAATGTGTGCGCGAGTGCTGTGCGTAAAACAGAATCGACTCAAAACACAACTCTTAAATGCAGAACTAGTGGAATTATGCTGGAAAGGGACGCACTGGAAACACGTGGAAACGGATGACGCCTTGCCAGGCGTTTCCCACACGATTACAAAAACATTGGCCCAAGTTTTTGTTTGCACTTTTGAGAGTCGCTCTGGACAAGAGCGTCCGGTACAGTGACCGTGTGTAAAGGTAGCCTCTTGACAGGACATGTCGTGCGCATGCGCACCAGGCGGCAATCGCATAGTGAGAAACGTTGGTGTTGGCAGGTTGGCAGGCCAGTCATTAGGATCCCCGTGGGACTGCGCTCAAGAAAGCACGCTCAGGCCGAGTTTAACGCATTCAAGGGTTTTTATTGGTGAATTGTACAGTCTCCAGGATGAAGGAAAAATACCAAAGGTACGATCACAAAAAATTGATTTCTTTCTTTATTCCCTCCCTCCTACCCTCCCCCCCAACAACACACACGTGCACGCATACACACGCGCGCACGTACGTAGACACGTACACTCGCGCGCGCGCACACACATACACACGCACACACACACACACAAACATACACACAAACATACACACTCGCACGCACATACACACACACTCGCACGCACGTACACATACATATATGTATACAATCCCTTCCCAGCAAACATGCAGCAAGCCTTTCTTACCTGTACCAGGAAAGCCTTCAGAACCAACAATGTAATTTGTTAAGGATAACAGCAAATTGAATGAGGAACATCTCTGCAACATTTTTTTTTTAGTTTTTCTTTTTTTTTCTTTTTAAACGGGTTCATACACCATCGTATTATGGACAGCACAGTTCACAGATTCTATAATATGAATGTATTACACATGAAACCCCCGCCGCCGCCGCCCCCCCCACCACCAGCCGTCTCGAGCTTTCTGTCGAGACGAGGAGCGCACGACAGCTCCGCGCCTGCGTGGGGTGGGGTGGGGTGGGGGATTGAACCTGGGTCCCAAAGCAGTCGGCGTGGAAAGTAAAACACGCACCGGAACATTTGTTCGTTGTTGGCTTATTTTGTTTCGGTCATCCCGAATGCTCATTAAATCGAATGCGAGTTTTAGAACTAAAATCAAAAGCAGACCGGAGAGCAGATGCTAACAAGCAGCCTGCCGGCCCGTCACTGGAGCGGAAGCAAAGGGTCACCGCTGCCTCAGAGAAGCGTTGGCACCGGGCTCTCCGGTCACCCCCGCGGACCCAGGTTAATCCCCGAGCGCTACTCTGAGCCTTTATTCACCTTCCTAAATGTGCTACTACTCATCTTGTTCTACTACAAATCATGTGTCACTTCACTTTTGTTTTACCCCTTGCCCAAGTTGCTCATTAAAAGAAAAAAAAAGAAAAAACAAACGTGATATTTAGATGTGTGTATGAACCGCGGTAACAGGTGGGTTACGATTGCAGACTGTTAAAAACCAAAAGCGAACAAATATGGTAACAACAACAGTGCTAACTTTAGGATGGAGGACAGTCAGGTCTTACAATAGTTAAGCCGCCTCAAGAATTATTAATATTTTTTTGTGTTTTTTTTTTTGTTTTGTTTCCCCAGAAGAGATTTTTGAGCACAGCTCACAGGAGCAATATTTCAAGCCAGACTTTTCAGACTTTCCAGGGAACACTTCAACATGAAGCTACCATACGCCAAGCCAGCACGTCCTCATCCCTGGGGGGTAGCGGGGGGGGGCGCGCGGCGGGCGGACGGGGGTCACTCGGTGGCCTTTAAGGAGAAGGAGAGTTTGGGCCGGGACTTCCCCTTCCCCAGGATCATTTTCTGTTCCTCCTTCTGTTGCCGCTGTCTCTCCTGCTCTAATTTCATCCTCTCCTCGTGAATCTTTCTCTGCTCCTCCACTATTTTCAACTGCTCCTCAGCCTGCGTGGGGGGAAAAAAAACACACACACGCACGCACACGGACACACACACAAGGTCAAGCAGGGACAATACTGCACAGGGCAAATGCTAAATAAATAAATACCGATGAATACGGTTACTGTCATTATTGCTCGGTTTCCATTGACATCTTACGGATTTATCGGACTACAGTACGGGCCGATCAAAGTTATTTTCATAAACTATGCAAACTGTACCAAACGCACAAAACATTTCAATAATAACAACGGCATAAAGGCTGGAACAACTCCAAGGAAAAATGTGCTGATAAGAAATGCGCAAGGAATATGAAGGTAGCCCCGCCCCCGACAACACTGCCCCGCCCCTCTCTGTAACCAGGCCAACCTGCTGCGCCGGTGGCGCCCGTGCTAGGAGGGCGTGGACTAGAGAGAGGCTCTACCGCTGACGGGATTCAAAAGTCAGTTCATCCGTGCAGTACAATAAGGGCAGCGGTTTATTTTTGAACGCTATTTTCTAAAAAGGTGCTCTCAGTTTAGCTTCCATTGTTAAACGGTTCGCAACTAATGAGCACTGTACGATTTATTGTGCAACAAAAGTCATTTTCAATCTTTAAATCGCTTTGTTAATAAAAGAAAGGCTCAAATAAGCACTAGAAACGCCGACGGTTACAACATTATCTTGATTCTTACAACAACAAAAACCCACGAGGCCGATGGTTTTTGACTGAGCACACTGTGTAAGTGTGTTCGATAATGTGCATCATTATGTAGCTTTTGTTACGAGACAAGTTACTTCAATGGAAAATCTCGGTAAATGTGGAGTCGTTTCGTTTTCTGTACGCACGACAGCAGAGCGAGCCCATCTTTTTGCCAAGTGTCGAAATCAGATTTGTCACAATCTTTCGATCGCATTAGGGTGTTTTTGGGCGGTGGGTTGCGTCTGCATTAAATAAACATGTGGATGAATGTGACAGACAGACAGACCGACGGACCCAGACACGGCGGCCCACGTACCAGCTTGGCCTGAGCGTCAGCAATCTTACGGTTATTCTCCTCCAAGATCTTCTCCAGCTCCTCCCTTTTGGACTTTTCTTCCTCCTAGAGGGGTGACACGATGACGTGTTAGACGGGCCTACGAGTAGGCATGTGCGGCCCTAGACACACTCACACACACACACACACTCTCTCTCGCGCTCTCTCCCTCTCTCTCCCTCAACACACGCAGGGAAGCCCTAGGGAGCAGCCCTCCTTGCTTACCGCGCACACGATCCCAAGCACACAGGCGCAGACACACACACACACACACACACACACACACACACACACACTTGCACATAAACGATCACCTAAAATCTTTTTTAATTTTTTTAAAGCAACAAAAAAAAGGAAGGAAAAAAATAAAAATAAAAATAAACGATTCCCGGAAATCTCTTTTCCTGACAGAAAAACCCCTCCCAACACAGACCCTAAAACCAATCACCTTTCAGCCCTTACTGAAAGTCTATGCATTTCAAAAGGGAGTGGGAAAAAACACAATGCATCTATAAAATGTATAAACAGTTCTATGTATATATATATATATATATGCACACGCACGCACACACACACACACACACACACACACACATCTATATACATTTCAATAGAAGTATATTAAGGAACAACGTTAAAGACTATTGGAAAAAATACATTACAAAACAATTTCTTTCTTTCTTTTTTTTCTTTTCTTTTTTCTTTAGTAAACATCATTAGCAAGAGGAAAGGGAAAAAGAGATTGAATAGTTTGGCTCACCAATGCACGTATACCTACGCATTTTCCTTCCCTGTGTACCTACAAATCCTTTAACCATCATCAGCATTAAAAGGGTGCATATTTACTGTCTTGTTCCCGCGTGTCCTGCAGAGACAGAGAAGCGCCTCCACGGGGGGCAGAACGCAGCCGCCGCTTCCTCTTTAAAACTGACCTGCGTGCCTCCGCCGCGCGCCTCCGCCCCGCTTACTCTTTTTTTCCTCTCTTTTTTTCTCTTAAAAAAGGAGCAACAGTGCAGTACAGAACGGAACGGAGCGGGCCGCGGGCGGGCGGGCCGCGAGAGCCGCGCGCACGTGGGGTGGACTGCAGGCGAGTGAGGGCAATGGCGTTGAGGAACAAAAAGGTGTGTGAAAATATCAGCAAGTCCTAAGGCAAACATTTCAGGAAATAAATTAATTTAAAATGTGAAAAAATAAAAAAAATAAAAAAAAATTGTAATAATAAATGCATGGAAAACGTGTTAGTTATAGCAAAAAAATTAAATACAAAAAAATGAACACACAAGGTTAATCCAGAAGGTGCTGGGACCAATCTTTAAAAAGCAAACAGGACGCAAAGGGGAGGGGGGGGGGGGGAGAGAGATGGGCGGGGTTGGGATTCAAATCAATTCTGGAAAGCTGTACAGGTGATTGGGGATGGAGATTACGTTTAAACTGAAATTGCAACTAAAAAAAAGTACAATGATAAAATAGTACAATAAAAGCATATGCAAATGGGGGGCTGCACAGCTTTGGGTAAACCTGTTAGTTTAGGCCAGTGCAAAAAGGAGACTAGGTTTGCCTCTAGATTTTTTTTTTTATTGGGGGGAGGGGGAGAAGAGAGTTAAAGCCTCAGTATACTTAAAACGAAATCAAATTCGGCGTGTTCGCACAGACAAGATGGCAGGTTTGCGACCAAAACGAAGCGCTGCATTTGGCTTCGATCGCCTAAGTGTGTGCAGGCTGGCTAGGCAAACTTGTCAATTTTTTTGCATGCGTGTCATTTGGGCCACGCGCTTCCGGTTTACATCCTGGTATCATTGCGTCCAGCTGTTCCTCTACACACGGCCCAAATGACAAAACCTAGCGCCCTTCTATCTAGCTAACATTTGTTGGTTTATGCCAAATAAAGCTAATGTAGCTAGCTAGTTGCTAGCTAACATGTGTGGGTCAATTTTATGTAAAAGATAAAAGCCTTCGTTGGCCACTACTACTAGCTACCAGTTTAGCAAGCCATCTGAATTGCTTAACATGCGTATTTAATCTTGCAAACTGGCTACCGCTAAGACCAAAATCTTGCCAATTGTTCGATTCTAACTAGAAAGCTACGCGTTTTAACTAGCGACGGTAATTGGCCATCTAGTTTGCTCATCAAGGTAGCAAGTTGGTAAGTAATTAGCCTCTTGAGGGGAAAAGATATTAAAAAAATAAAAAATAAAAAAAAAATTAGACCGACAGAACATTCAACACTGAATTAGATAATTGCCGAGTAGCACTTACCAAGGAATCTTGCTTACTTTTCCTACCGAATTAGAAAACCAGAACCACTATCTTTAGATGTACTTAATGCTTAGATGGCTAGCGAGTTGCATAGCGGGGGGAAAGGGTTGTCTGTTGTGCCGAGGGTTCAGTGCAGCGTAATCTTTATAGGGAGACGGTAAAACGACGCGTTGATGGCTATCTGCCTGGGCTGTTCGCAAATGAGCTAGCCCGATGTTTGCTTCGTTTTGGATTTCACCGTTGGTATTTATATTTCCGGTTCCGTAGTCTAACGACTAGCGAGCTCCCCATCTGGCGTGGAGCGTCGTTAAACGACCAGACCTCACGTCGCAGCGAGCACGCTGACATTTGCTCGCAATGCCGTATTCGACAGCGGTTCGACAGCCTGCGCGAACGCGCCAAACGTGATTTTGTTTCAAATATGCCGAGGCCTTAAATAACGGGCCACTGGCCAAGCGCCCGAGAGCAGGCACGCTTGGTGTTGGCCGGGGTCTTTCACTCTAAAGAAACGTAGTAAACCAATGAACACAGGACGGTGTTACTTGAGCATCGCCAGTGCAAAACCGTGCCGTGCGAGGAAAGTTTGACTTTAAATGTGGACAACTGCGTTTTAAAAGTAGAAAAATTAGGTGATGACAATGAACCCGCTTTGTTAAACCAAAATGCATGCCACTCGTTTACACTATTTTTTAATTTTTTAATGAATGTTCCCCTTCAGGCAGAGGCCACAGCTGGATAAGTGGGGAACACAAACAGACAGAAGCAGTCGAGTGCCGAGTCGGCTATTGCTATGGACATCAAAGCACAGCTGCGGAGTGTAGTAGTAATAACAATAATAATAATAATGTTAATGTTAATGCCCAGCAGGCCTCTGAAGGACACAAACACGCATTGAATGGCATGAATTGTCCTTGGGGCTTATGAAGCTCCACAGAGAGGGGGAAACACACAGCGGGTTGAGCTCGCACCGCTGGGAGCAGTGCGTTTTTAACGCAAGGCCAGAATGAAGACGAGCTTGCGTGTCTGTGGCGAACGAAACAAACAAACAAACAAACAAAAAAAGGTGACAGACAAACACAAAAGTGGCAGTGAATCATGGAACGTCGGTTTGCAAGGTGCCTTTTTATTAGGGACAAAGAAAATGAGACATCACAATGAGAAAAGGTGAGAGGCAGAGGGGGAGGGGCAGAGTGGGGGGTGGAGGCAGGGAGGGATGGGGGGGTGGGGAGGGGAGACACCAAAGGAGGATGTCAATAATTCAGCCATGGCAAAAGTTTCACGTTAATTTCGCCCCAGACTGGTCCTCGACCTCAAAACGTAAGGGCGCAAAGACAGCGACCGACGCCGAGCGTCAGAGGGAGTCGTGCTAAAGCTGTGGCCAAACAGGGGAACGGAACAAAACACAAAAAAACAACGAAAAAAAACCCGCTCCGCTCCAAACGACGGAACGCAAATAGAGGCCGGCCACGCCGAGCTGGCGGACGCCGCTTCCCGCTTCGCGGTTTGCTTCCGCCTCCGAGCGAGTCGAGACACAGAAGCAAGGCCGCGCCCCCACCCCGCCTTTGACCTGTGACTCGGCCCCGCCCTCACCACTGACTCCTCCCCCCTTCCCCTGCTGTCAGCCAATCCCCTCGGAAAGTTTTGCCATGGAGCTCCCCGGGGTGGGGGTGCCTGCATTCCCAACGACCGAGCGTTACCTCTCTGGCCTTCTTGGCGGCCAGCTCGGCCTGACGCTGCCTCTCCAGCTCCTCCAGCAGCTGGCGCTCCATGATGCGCTTGGCCTCCTCCACCCGGCGGAGCACCTCGCGCTCGATCTCGTCCTTGCGCTTCTCCAGCTCCTCCTCCACCCGCTTGGCCACCAGCTCCTCCACGCGCCGCGCGGTCTCCTCCTCTATCAGCTTCTCCTCGATCTCCTGCTGACGGCTGGGGGGGGGAGGGGTACCATTACATTACACACATTACATACATTACATTACGGGCGCAGCAGTGTTAGCATAATGGTTAAGGAACTGGGCTTGTAACGCAAAGGTTGCATCGGACTCATCAATGGACATCACAAGTTTTATAGGGGACTGCAAACTGAGATTTACGCCGTGTAGCTAGCTAGCTACCTACCAGGGTTGGGACATGCGATGGAGCTGTCTGCACGTGTGCAATCACGTTGTAAACAAAACAAAATGCAACAACAGCCAAAGAGGTGGTGGGATTAAATGACAATACCAGGCACCCCAGTATTACATTATTTAATATCAGTTAGACATTTTACTAGGCCAACGGTTGAAATATATTTCCCCCGCATGAAAATAGCTTTTGCAACGTTATTTACTATCCCGGTATTACGTTACGTTTATGAGTACTATTTCATATTTTAATACTCCTAATCCACACACACAAGACTGCTCATAGCTCTGTGCATGGACTCAACTGGATATTGTCCAGCGAGAATGTATGGACGGACAGACAGAGAGACAGACAGAAGACAGAGAGATGCCATTTGCAGGCAGGGTACTTTGGCCCGCTTCCTAATCTACCACTTCAAAGCGATATCAAGCCCTTTTCGTCTATTAAAAATGACATGCTTGCCAACCTTCAAACCCCCCCCATTTTAAGTGGATAACATTTTTTGTATGGGGAAAAACATCCAAAGACAGCCTCCTTTTAGGGGCTTAAAAAGAGCAGGTGCCGGCCTCCCGCGTGGTCTCGTGGTTTCAACGTCCGACGCTGGCCACGGCGACCAGGGTTCGAACGCACGTCGCGCCAGAGTCGGCTCTGGCCGGGAGTGGCAATTGGCAGGAGGGAAGGGAAGCCGACACAGTTCGCTGCGCACAGGAGTGGCTCTGGGGTGCCGGAGTTACGGTCGACAGCATGACGAGTGGTGTCTCGGAGGAGGCGATGCTTCACCTTTGTTACTGCCGGTCACAGGACTACGGGAGGGAGGGATTGACCCGAGAATAGCGAGAGTAATTGGCTACCAAATTGGGAGAAAAACTTTTTTTTTGGGTGCCACAGCGCTGTGGAGTACTCGACGGGCGTGGCCATTTGATTCCATTAGGAATCTTTCACCATCGTTCGGTCTGCCCCAATACGTTCACCGATCTCACAAGACGGTACAGACACTCGAATGCAGATTTACCTTCGTTGGATTTCACTGAAAACAACGAGGGGTGTGAATCATTTATGAGGAAATAAAATATTACTTGTTAAACAAAATATTTGTCTCTGAGCAAATGTATTCGTGTGAAAGAATACCATTCCCCCTTTCTCTGGAGCATACACTACAGCTTTACTTTACACAGCCTTTGCTCATCTTTACCCAGGGTGTCAATAATTTGAGTCAACTGTATGTCCATTGTGTCCAGCATTGGCATCTGTGCAAGGAGCAGATTTAGGATTAAGACGTATCGCTCGCTAAGTTCCCCACACGCGCCCCCAAGAGAGGGATAACGGGGGGACCTGAGCGCGCTCCAGCACTCGGAGAAAAGGCTGAGCGGAGCCCCTCTGCTGCAGGGAGGAGGGAAGCCGGGCCGTATCGGACGGACCCCGGGCCCCAGGGGCCGCAGCACAAGAACAAGCGGGGTGCCTTGTTTACCCTTAAACAACTTTAAACTGTTACAGCTGCATCGGGAAACAAGCACGCATTGCGCAGGCCGCCATATTGCTTTTGGGCGGAAAAAAAAAGCGCCCCCTTTAATTTAATTTCCAGTTAGTCACAGAGAACTTAAAACCGCAGTTTTTTTTATTCTAAAAAAAAAAAAAAAAAATCTGTGGTCTCTGGAGTCTCTTATGTGTGGCCATCTGCTTGAAGTGGTGGACAATGCCTTGTGGAACATGACTCGGGTATGCTATCGGACGGCCGCAGAGTCGACACCACGGGGGCGGACGACGCACCGGATGCCGATCAGCGCCGTGAGCAAAAGTGCACGACGCCCGTCGCCCTCCCCCTGTGCGCTGGAACTCCCCAAACACAGCGGCTGAGACGAGGTCTTCGCTGGGGGACTTAATTCACACCAGCAGCAGCGGGCCATCACTGACCTTTCCCCATCTGGCAAAAGCGAACAGTAAATCCGTGTAAAGCGCTCACAGATGCCGCTGGGCAGTTTCTGCCGTACCGAGTCCACGTTGTAGCCGAGGCCGCAACGAAACATCGGCAGCAGCGTTGAGCGTAAAGTCGATCAGGGACCACGGTGAAAACACATAGGCATGGTCTTACTGTAATGAGAAACCGAACCATCTACGGAGGACAGAAAACTGATTCTGGATGTGTGTAAACTAGACGATTGGTGTTTTTCAACCACGCGGTACGACGGTACGGCACGGCAAACATCCGTACCCGTAGCTATCCCGTTCGTGTGACGAGTTCCTGTGGCGTTTTTCAACCGCACAACAGAACCGTGAAGATGGGAGGAGTTGTCTGAAGTGACAAAAAAGAATGCGACCGCTGTGCTGACATTAGCATTGACATATGTTTGTCTTTGTGTTTACATCTGTGCTTTTATGTAGCTGGTCGCTGCAAAAATATGTCCAGCACGAGCTACGAGTAGTAGTGGCCGATATGTCGTATTCCGGTATGAGCATTTTCAATATCATACCGTCAAAGTTTGCTATGCAAGTCTATAGGAACTCTCGACGCTGGGCATGTTTTGTCTCACGTTCGTTTCCCACACATACTCGCAGACTAGCTTTGTCTCCCCAGAACTCATTTACCACAATCACATCCCAGACTCAGTCCCAGCACAAGCAAGCATCAGCCTCGGATGCGTTTGAAAATGCAACGCCTTACGAACCAAACTCTCTAAAGGCACAACGGTGAATGAAACAGCAGGACAGCTGTGTTCATTCAGTAATGTGATTAAGAAGTTCAACACAAACTGTTGGATAATTTTTCAACATTTCAGTAGGCTAAACTAATTTGGGGGAAAATGGTATTGTTTGGGTTCCCTTAATTCACTTAACATAATGCATATTCTATGATGTCTGGAACATGTATAATATCAATGATCAATTTTCCATCCATGCGTTTTGTTACATCGCGTGCTGTATCTCAATATGTCGCAAGATTATTGCAATATGAGATTTTGCCCATATCGTGCAGCCTAGCTACGAGCTAAAAATAAATAAATAAATATATTTTTTTTACATTTAAAAAAATGCGAGTGTTGATTTACTACACTTTGTCCTAAAAGGTGTTTATTTCAGTTTTCGTAACAGAAACCTAAGTCGTACAATCACGCAAAGCCGACAATAATGCCAAACTCTATATAATACTCTTCGAATAATAGCCTACCAATAATCAAAGTGAAGCTAAAAAAACAAACATGGCTGTTGTGTCAGCCTGTCTGAGATTTAGTGTGACGATTCTGTGACGATTGACCAATCAATGGTCTGCAGTATTGCTAGCTCCACCCTTAGGTCCCTGTTCGGCTCAGTAGTACCTAAACAGAGCAGTAGCTAAATTCAGCACGGGTACTTCGGTTCAGTACGGGTCACTTGGCGGTGGAAAAAGCGACAAAACGTGGGAGCACGGATTGGTAACCGTGCTGTGCCGCACTGGACTGTCCAGTGGAAAAACGCCATATGTTAACCGGACGTGAGAAAAGTGATTTTTAGAAAAAGGCTTTGTATTCATTTGAAATGTATACATGAACACTCGGGTATGTCATCCTCTGTGCCTAAAGGGCTCCCTCTTTGCCACATGGGTGGCGGTGTGGTAAAATGGCCCCACCTGGCTGGATTTCCGCCGCAGGGTCCGCAGATCAGGCCCCGCCCAGGGGATCCGCCGCGCGACTCATGGGCCTTCCCTGAAGCTGCTGGAGTCTGGGCAGCTCTGAGTCCACACGTCGCGATCATAGATTAACCGTCGCGGGGGGAACTCTTGTTTTGAGGAGCCCGTCTAAACCCCGAGAGGGGAACCGGCCATCTGTGGGGCCAGAGGAGCGGTTTAAAGAGCGCTTGGTTCCCACTTGGGGCTTTTGGTGGACTACAGTGCAGAGAGGAGGAGGAGGAGGAGGAAAAGGGTCAGGGATGTTTCCCTTGAGCGAAAACAAGTGTTCCATTCCGCTCTCCTCTTCCCTGAAAAAGGACCTCTTAAGCCCCATTGGTAGGACCTTTCCGACCCGGAGCTTCTTACTCGCTGGAGCTCACGCAAGCAGTGCACTGTGGCAACAGATTGTTACAGTTTAATGCTGCCCTTCTGGGGCCAATTGTGCAGTCCTGAGCTTCGGTAAGGTGACCGGGGGCTGTGTGGTCGTCTCACTGCCACATATCGGCTTGAGCACAGGACAGCTACAGCTAGACTACAACTACAACTAGTCTGTCGGGACTACTTTGAGCTATAAGGCTACTTTTGCAAGGTGGAAATACACTTTGAGGCACATTACTTTAAAAATATTTTGTTTGGCCATTTTTGTTCTGGCTTTAAGGTCAGTAGGATATTTGATCACATGCCATGACTTTGCACGATGCAAATACAGTCAAGCCGGAAAGTCTGCACACCCCTTTCACCCTCTCCACATTTCATTGCGTTACAGACTTATTCTACAATAGATTAAGTTCATTTTTTGTCTCAAAATTCAACACAAAATAGCCCATAATGACAAAGTGGAGTGCTGCAGAGATGTTTGTCCTTCTGCCAGGTTCTCCCATCACTGCAGAGGAACTCTGAAGCTCTTTTAGAGTGGCCATTGGGTTCTTGGTCACCTCCCTGACCATGGCCCTTCTTGCCCGGTTACTCAGTTTGGCCAGACGGCCAGCTCTAAGAAGAGTTGTGGTGGTTCCAAACTTCTTCCATTTCACAATGATGGAGCCCACTGTTCTCCTGGGTGCTTTCAAAGCTTTAGCAATGTTTTTATACCCTTCCCCAGATCTATGCCTCAACACAATTCTATCTCGGAGGTCTATGGAGAGTTCCTAGGACTTCATGGCTTGGTTTTTACTCTGACATGCACTGTCAACTGTGGGACCTTATATAGACAGGTGTGTGCCTTTCCAAATCATGTCCAATCAATTGAATTTACCACAGGTGGACTAGAATCAAGTTGTAGAAACATCTCAAGCAGTATCAGTGGAAACAAAATGCACCTCAGCTCACTTTTGGATGTCATATCAAAGGGTGTGCACACTTGTGTACATATATTTTACATTTAGATTTTTAATAAATTAGCACAAATGTCTAAAAACCTGTTTTCACTTTGTCATTATGGGCTATTTTGTGTAGAATTTTGAGACAGAAAATGAACTTAATCTATTGTAGAATAAGTCTGTAACGCAATGAAACGTGGAGAGGGTGAAAGGGGTGTGCAGACTTTCCGGCTTGACTGCATTTTCAAAGAACCGTGGGAACCCCCGAGCAGGGTGGCACAAGACCAGCCTTCAAATGGCTATCCTAAAGAGCGCGTACGATGACGCAGCGATTCTCAACACTCCGTGGGAAGAGTACCGTTCGACTACTATATAAAGCTACAAAATATATACAGCCTTTCAAACAAAGGAGTCTGGGATAGTTTCGAGAAATTAGTCACGGGCCAATACCTTAAAAGCGAAAGCCCCACGGCTGTGAGACCAGACGGTTACTCACACCCAGGTAACTTAAGACAACGGAGTGACAGCATAACGCGGTGATCTGACCGCCAGTGTCCACTGTAGTGGTTTTCACAATGCTGTACGTGGAGATGCCCTGCCAGCAAAGGCACAAAAACACAGCTGTGGGCGTGGGATTCCTATGCTGCTCCTACGATTGTCCACTTTTATTAGTCGCAATTACCGGTCGGTGGTCACTGTTATATATTGGTTTACCCATTAATACTTACCTAATATATTATTATTATTACTATTATTATTACATATGCCATTTAGCAGACGCTTTTACCCAAAGCGACTTACAGTAGCGAGTGCATACATTTTTCAGAATATGTGGTCCCAATGGGAATCGAACCCACAACCTAAGCGCTGTCAGCGCCACGCTCTACCTACTGAGCCACACAGAACCACCTAAGTTCGTCTATTGGTACTCACCGTGGTTACAGGAAACAGAACCTTCATAAAATCATTGGAATGTGCACGCGCCCTGACGTGAAGTGCAGTAAACTAATTCCTGCCTCCGTGTCACCTATTAATTGTTATATTAGCAGAGGTTAAGAAACCCTTGATATGCAGCAAATCTTGGCAACGAGGAAGTCTGAACCTGCGGTCCCACTTCGGTGCGGAAGATTTTTTGCGGTTTTGTCGAATAAAATGTTTGATTTTCCCGTGAACACGAGGGCTAAGGTGAGCACAGTGCATTGCCAGGTCTGTGGCTGCTTTAAAGAAACGGTCAGAACATTGTGAGTTTGACGCTGTTCCAAATGACACCATCAGAGACGGGTTAGTGCGTGGGCGACGGAGCGAAGCCATTCAAAAGAGGCTACTGACAGAAAGTAACTTGACATTGCAAAAAGCAATTTAAGTAAGTGTCTCGATGGAGCTTGCAGCTAAAGAAGCACAGCAATTAAGCTCATCAGGCAAGGTGCACAGAGTTGCGCTGAAAATCAAAAGCTAATAAATGGACAAGCTGGAGCGTGTCTCCGCTGTGGAGAAGTGGGACAGCAGGCGTCTGCGTGCTGGTGCAAGGACCTCGAATGCCGTAGTCGTGGTAAAAAGGGGCATATTGAGCGGGCCTGCGGAAATAAAGAGGGCGGATAAAATGTCAGACTGAAAACAAAAAAAGAGACATTCAAACAGTGGAAAAAGAAACGGGCTCATTCTGTTGATAAAGGTAACGCAGAGTTGAGTGACACTTCAGATGAAGTAGTAACACTTAACGTGCCGTCTGTTGCCGGGGGTTTGCAGTTACTGGGTCTCTCCCTCGCTAGAGGAGCAACCAGTACGTATGGAAATTGACACAGGTGCAGCCGTCTCGCTCGTGTCAGAAACAAGTCTACGAAAAAACCCTGAAACGCTTTAGCCAGCGAACATAGTGTTAAGAACGTACACCGGTGAACCTGTGGCAACGAAAGGCCCTACAGAGGTCACGGTTCGGTTAAACAGACATAGTGAAAGGGGACTACCCCACCTTACTGGGCCGTTCTTGGCTGATCTCACTCATGATTGTGTGGCCACGCGCAGCTCCAATATCATCCTTAAGTTTGCAGACGACACCACCATCCAGGGTCTCATCTCCAACAACGATGAGACCGCCTATAGAGAGGAGGTCAGCGTCTTGGCAACATGGTGCCAGGACAACAACCTCTCTCTCAATGTCTGCAAGACTAGGGAGATGATCGTGGACTTCAGGAAGCGACAGGGGGGAGGGGGTCACGCCCCCATTCACATCGATGGAGCTGAAGTGGAGAGAGTCTCCTGCTTCAAGTTCCTCAGTGTGTTCATCAATGATGACCTCTCCTGGTCCAAGCAATCGGACGCGGCAGTAAAAACTGCCCAAAAGCGCCTATACTTCCTGAGGAGATTCAAGAAGTTTGGCATGTCTGTCAAAACTCTGACCAATTTCTACAGGTGCACTATTGAGAGCATTCTCACTGGCTGCATTACTATCTGGTATGGCAGCTGCTCTGCTGCTGATTGTAAGGCCCTCCAAAGGGTGAAGACAGCGGAGCGCATCATTGGCTGCTACCTCCCCTCCGTGCAAGGCATCTACCACACACGATGCCTTAGGAAAGCACGGAAAATCATAAAAGACTACAGCCACCCAGGCTATGGACTGTTCTCGCTACTGCCGTCTGGTAGATGTTACCGGAGCATCCGGGCACGGACTACCAGGCTCACCAACAGTTTTTCCCCCCAGGCCATCAGGCTTCTCAACCAGCAACACTAATCTCAGTGATCACATCATCACCCCAATTTTAATGCACATATCCATCGGCACTTCTTCACTTTATATTTACAATATTTAAAACTCTTATTCTTACTATCTATATTCCCCTTTTTACTGGTTCTGGAACTGCTACTAATGTTTAATGTTTACTGTTATTTCTGTTATTGGTTACTATGTAGTTGTTGCTTGCCATTTCCCAAGAATTTCATTGTTCAGAATGACCTTGTGTTATACTGTGCACTTGATAAATAAAACACTTTGACCGCAAACCCAAGTTTCTGAAGGCACGGCCTGTTCCCTACGCCATCAGACCCAAAGTCGAGGCAGACTTCTGGCGTTTTCCCACCGGACAGTACGGTACGTCACAGCACGGCAACCAATCCGTGCTCCCGCGTTTTGCCACTCCTGCTACATATTGCGATTGTGATACAACGCGCGATGTTACAAAACACAGATGGAAAATTGATCATTGATATATGTGTTCCAGACATCATAGAATAGGCGTTATATTAAGTGAAGTAAGGGCACCCAAACAATACAATTTTTCCCCAATATTAGTTTAGCCTACTGAAATGTTGAAATAAATGATTCCACTGTTTCTGTTGAACTTCTTAATCACATTACTGAATGAACACAGCTGTCCTACGGTTTCTTTCACCATTGTGCGTTTGAGAGTTTTTTTTCGTAAGGCGTTGCGTGTTCAAACGCATCCGAGATTGATGCTTGCTTAGGCTGGGACTGCACCTGGGATGTGATGTTGGTAAATGAGTTCTGGGGAGACAAAGCTAGCCTGTGTGGGGAAACAAATGTAAGACAAAACATGGCCAGCGTACAGCGTACAGGATACATCGCTCACTACTACTCGTGCTGGACATATTTTTGCAGTGACAAGCCACATAAAAGCACAGATGTAAACACAATGACAAATATAGCGAATGTTTTCCTTTTTTTCATTCAAAAAATGTAGGCTACAGATGTACGAAATATGAGGTATTAAATGTGATCTTGGTCAATTGCAATTAATTGTGGAGGACCAACACTGAATAATAAATATGAAAGATTATATAGCCTAGTGTGAAGTTACTGCATGGTACCTCCTGCGCTCACTGCCCCTGACATGACTCCCAAACGCAGAGGCAGAGGTAAGAAAATTGTAGTTCATGTCACAGTGAACCCTGTGCTGTCCACAGAACATTATCCGCCATCACATATCGATGGCCTGTTCGCAGGCTTAGCTGGGGCAAAATAGACCTTGCTCAAGCCTATCTACAAATGAATGTTGAAGAACAGTCCAGGGAAATGCTGACGGTCAATACTCGTAAGGGGTTCTACAGGCACTGCCGCCTACCCTTGGGAATGACATCAGCTCTGGCTTTGCTTCAGAGAGCCATGGACCAAATTCTGTTTGGATTGGATTGCAGTGGATTACCTGGATTATTCAGTGCTACCTGGATGATATCCTTGTTACGGGGATGGATGCGCTGGACCATCTCCGGAACTTGGATGCAGCCTTGATGAGACTGAAGGAGTACGCGCTACGAGTTCGGAAAGACAAATGC
Organism: Aldrovandia affinis; assembly: GCA_029706075.1. Classification (NCBI taxonomy): domain Eukaryota; kingdom Metazoa; phylum Chordata; class Actinopteri; order Notacanthiformes; family Halosauridae; genus Aldrovandia; species Aldrovandia affinis. Next base: position 1,278,255 of record JAINUG010000223.1, read on the forward strand.
GAATTCTCGCAATCATCAGTTGAATATCTTGGGCATGTCATCAACGCAGCAGACATTCACAAGGCGCCGTCCAAGGTCAAGGCCATCTTGGATGCCCCAGCAGCCCAAAATGTCAGCCGCCTGCGTTTGTACCTTGGATTATTGAACTATGACGGATGTTTCGTTCCAAAATTAGCAACGATGCTGAAGCCATTACACCAGTCTCTGCGTCAGGAGGAACAGCGGGAATGGACTGACAAATGTGAGGACGCGTTCGCGAAAACAAAAAGGAGCGCTCCTGAAATCGGATGCATTGACGCATTTTGATCCAAAGCTGCCCATGCAGCTTGCGTGTGATGCGTCACCATATGGTGTGGGAGCGGTCATGTCCCACATCATGCCGTCTGGTGAAGAGAAACCGGTCGTCTTCACATCACGAACACTAAACGAGGCTAAACGAAGTAACTACGCCCAAAATCGAACGAGAAGCCCTTGGCATCGTGTCTGGAGTGCGTAACTTTAATCCGTTCCTGCTTGGGAGGAAGTTCACCCTTCTGACGGACCGTCGTCCATTGACAAGCATTTTCGGAAAATATGCAGGAATTCCATCGCTTGCAGCAAGCAGGATGCAGAGGTGGGCTTCGCTACTGTCAGCGCACACATATGACATCAAATGCCGCCAGTCAGACTTCCACTGCAACGCTGATGGTCTCTCCCGGTTGCCACTGCCAGTGAGTAAACCAGCATCGCACCGAGACATCTTCTACTTCAGAGAAGCGGAAAACACGCCAGACACCTCCACACAAGTGCAGAGATGCACCAGGAATGGCGCTGTGCTAGCAGAAGTGATGGACATCATTACCAAAGGTACCATGTCTAGGAAAGCCCCAGAGCTGAAACCCTATTTGTCCAGAATGAATGAGCTGTCAATGCAGTCCGGTTGTCTTTTATGGGGAAGGAGAGTTATCATTCCGCCGTTGCTGAGGGAACAAGTGCTTAAACAGCTGCACTCAGGACATAGCGTGATGGTCCGCATGAAAGAGATTGCACAAAGCTTTTTTCTGGTGGCCTGGTCCAGATGGCGACATTGAGGAGAAAGCAAAAGCATGCGCCTCATGTCAGAAGGTTCGCAGCATACCTCAACTTGCACCACTCCATCCCTGGGATTGCCCAGAGGAGGCATGGCACAGCATTCACTTTGACTTTGCTGGTCCATTTGAAGACAGAATGTTCTTTATTGCTGTGGACGCCCATAGCAAGTGGCCAGAGGTCGCGGTGATGAGGTCAACGGCGGCAGAGAAAACCGTAGAGAAGCTCGGGGAGAAGTTTCGTCGGTTCGGATCACCAGCAGAAATAGTGAGCGACAATGGGCCGCACGTTCCTCCAAGTGAATGGTGTACAACACACATAAGGTCGGCTCCGTACCATCCATCGACGAATGGGCTGGCTGAGAGGTTCGTACAGATCATGAAACAGGCCCTTAAAGCATCCCAGGGCCAAGGGACTAGTTTCGACCTACTCAGACCACCAAGCGTTAAGGAGATGGTGCAACGTCAACAGGAGGACCAAGTCAACCGACGTCAGCTGAGTTTTTTCAAATCAGGAGAGCATGTCTTAGCAAGGAACTACACCGACGGGCCAAAATGGGTCCCTGCTGCAGTCATTGCTCAGACAGGCTCCGTGTATTACACCATCCAGGCCAAAGGGGATGTCATCTGGAGGAGACACACTGCTGTTGAAGGGCACAACTCCTGAAAGTCAAGTCATTGGAGATTCAGAGACCCAAACCAGTGGCAATCTGAACTCAGTCTTCACCACAGGACTTACCTTCTCAGGAAACAGCTTCCCCATCATCCACTCCAATGAGTGAAGAGAGAATGTGACACAGGCAACTCTGTCTATTGGTACTTACCGTAGTTACAGGAAAGAAAGCCTTAATCAAATGTTGTGTATATGCACGCGCCCTTAAGTAAAGCACAGTAAACTCATTCCTGCCTCTGTGTGATTTATTAATTGTTATATTAGACGAGGTTAAGAAACCCTTGATATATAGCAGTCATGGAAATAGCACTGTCGGGGGTACAGAGAGCTATTCATTATTTGTTCTTCACCCAACGAACACGTTGGGTGAAGAATAACAAATAACCTCGTGTTACACTTTCTCAAAACCCAGCCATCTAGCTAACTAACTGCATTTTAATTATTGTAATGTTAACTGGTAACTCTTTTTGTTGCGGTAGGTAATTTGCTAGATTTTTTGGATCTGACTCGATGACTTCATATGTCAGAGCGTGTACAGTCTCGCTGGCATGCACGATCAAGTTAGGGGACTTAGAAAAAGCGTCACTTATCTACCTACCCTGACCTTAACTTTGCAAGCTGGCTCGTCCATAAATCATAAAATGTGGATAAGTATGATTTGCAATGACGTAGATGGCCAGATAACAACGTGAAATGTAAACGCAACAATTGCGATTTAGCTAATAAACCAACGGGCTTCATTTCTCAGTAATGACACGTTACTCCTTAGCTGGCTAGTTAGCGAATGTTAGTAACTAGGGTAACTAGTACCTAGCTAGCTTCTAGATCGCATAATTGACACGGACTGGTCTAGGCTTGGGCCTTGTGCTCGGCTAGCTGGGGCTAGTAGTAATGAGCCCTTTGCGGATTGTGGATAGAACACGGACTGCTATTTAGCAAGCTAACTTAGATGGACGATTAGCACGACAGATAGATGGCTAATCAGCATGGCTCGTGTTCAACTCGTGCGACACCGTGATTATCAATGAAGCTGCGCAGAATCGGTGCACCACTGACGCGCCCAAAGCTAGCTAATTGGTATTGCTAGTAAATAATGTGCTTTTTCACTTACATCTTCCTCTGTCTCTCCAATTCGGCCTTTTTCTCCTCCTCTTCCTTCTTCTGTTTTTCGTCCAGGGCACTCCTCTTACTCAGCGTCCGACCGAAGATGTCAATCCTTTCCGGGGGTGAGGCGGCTCTCTCCCGGTCCCGGTCCCTCTCCCTCTCTCTGCGGGTGGACGCTGTGGCTGAGTGGGAGCGAGACCGGGACTCCCGGCGCCGGTTCCTTTTGGCTTCCCGAGACTTTGAGCGCTTTTTGGCCCTCTCTTTGTCTCTGGATCGCGAACGAGAGCGGCTCCGCTTCTTGCTGTGCTTGCTGCTTTTTGAGTGTTTGGAGCGGGAAGAGCTGCGACTCCTGGAACGGCCCATGACCGCTTTTTCAAACCTTACGCTTTTGATCCTGCCGCTATATTTTAACCGTAAATACACACCGGATTTAGCACGCAGGTGTCCCCCGCTGCTTGATACGCAGATCTCAGCATACAACGCCGACAACAATTGTGCTTCTGATCTATTATTGCAAGCCGCTAGCTTAGCTAGCTTGCCTCTTCATTTGAGCAAGATGGCGACTCTTTCCTTTTTCCCAGCATGCTATGCGTTCGGCACTTTCCGACAGTCTTCGGGCTTCGGGAGTGAACTGAATTTTTGTGTTTTTTACTGTATGCGCGAATAGGTAGATAGATTCCGCCTTATAAGTATAGTATGGAGATTATTATTATTGTTAATAATAATAATAATAATTAAAAAATATATATAGTACGGGTGAACAGGTAGCAGCAGTGCATTTTGTTTAAATCATTTTAAACAAATACAACTATTGTTTTTGTTGTAACGTTTTTTTGTAACATAACATTTTGGTTGCTGTTTATGCCCGCAAGACATTGAATCGGGCTAAGAACACTTTACTACAACGGCGCTTTGCCGGGATCAGAATCAAAGAAAGAAACCCTGTTGAAAAATGGTTTAACAATGACACAATGCCAAAATAGCATACACTCTGGCACATTTACCCTTCAGAAAAATGAAGCCATATTCAGAAATGTGTAATAATTCGCCCGCTGTGCTAAAAATACACTGTGCTAGAAATGGTCATAGTTATTTTAAACACATAATGACCTTGGCAGAACTAGTCAATAGAAAAATAGGGGTTTGAATAGCCTACAGAAAACGTAGTCCCGAAAAGTGCTCTGTACAGTTGTGGAGCAGATTTCAGATTAAACTAAAAATGACTTCTAATTTTAGAGTGGCATGAGCACTATCGCAGTGCATCCGTATCCGAAACTCTGTCATGATGTAGGCTATTTCAAGAAATTTGTCATTTCGGTTTCCTGACATGAATGATTACAATTTGTCTTCCGATTCGAGAATTAATGTTATGATTTTTCAATTTTTTTTGCAGTGCTATATTTGTCCTTCTATCTGTTACAGTGCTCTGGGGCATAGGGGCAAAACAATAAGAAAGCTATAACGTGCTTTTCAAGATATTGATCACGTAAGTGGAGCTGAGCAGCTCTGAAATCCAACTCCATAGGCCTACTTGATCAGACGTCTGGGAATTTGAGCGTCCCGATGATACGGACATGCAGGGAAGGGCAGCTTCAAAAAGAAAACAAGTAGATTGCTCGTCTCAATAATGACAGATCAGACTATTTGATCACCTTGTAAGAGTATTTTTGGCGAATTAAAAAAGGGTCAAATGCGTCCATACCTTGGTGTTTATCTGAATAAATACTCGCAGGGGGCAGAGAGTCAGGTCTGCGTGATGCACAACTTTCAGTTCCTAACTTTTAGTTCCTTGCTTATCCTACATAAAACTGGTTTATTTTAGTGCTGTAATGCCAACGAATCGTACTCTTATCAAGGTCATTTTCGACAGTGGACGCTCACGTGCCTGCTTCATGTCTTCCGAGCTCCGCTACAATAACAGTATGGGAGAAGGGAAATATGAAATACTCCTGATTCTGTCTGTCACACTGGTCCATTTTTTGCTACAAAGGCAGAGGGGCATTATATTTGAGTGTGACATTTACGGATAAAAAGTTTGAGAGGCTTCAAGCCTAAAAATATCTTAGCAACATTGGCAAGCTATTTTATTATTAAATGGGACAGTAATATATCAGGACCTTTAGACATGAAGCCGAAAGGATGGTGGGAGATTGAGGGGAAAATGACTCGTAAAAGGTATAATTCCAAAACACTTTTTGTTTTAAGTGTGCCTACACTTTCTGAAAAGACCGTTAGTCCAAGTGAAACGTTTTTTTTTTTTTTTTTCAGTATCCAACCACGTTTTTATTTAATTTTTTCCACAGTCAGTTTTTAGACCCATTGACACTGTCCCCAATATTCTTTCTGGGGTGAAAACGGTTAACACAGAGGACCTCTTTCAAAAAGGGCCGCACATTGTCACATTGTCATGTTGATGTCTCAGGGTTGTGGTAAAAAAAAAAAAAGGGAGGGCATTGAGGAAGAGGGACCTGAAAGAAAGTTTGGCTTTTTGTTTTGTTTGTTGTGTGTGAGGGGGGTTGGCGTTGGGGGTCAGTGGTCACTTCTGGGGGCGAACCCCCGAGGCACTCCCTGGAGTTTGGAATTAAGGCCCCTTTTTCCTCTGGTGGCACCGACCTGGCCACACATGAGTGACCAAGGTGAAACGGTTCAGAAGCCCCCCACCCCCGCCCCCCTTCAGAACACAGAGTCAAATATAAGATCTTGGAGAGCACCACAGACACAATTATGACCACAGACTTAATTTACAATTATGATTTACAATTTAGCCATTTAGTAGACTCTTTTAACCAAGGCGAATAACAGAAGTTAATTAAAAATGGCTTGAGCATGGGTTCCCAAGTTCAGTGCTTGAGATCTACTGGGTGTGCAGGCCTTTTGTTCCAGCCCAGCATTAACACCTTTTTGGAATATTCATTGTCTTGACGAGCAGTTGATTAATGAAATCAGGTGTGTTGGTGAAGGGATTAACGAAATCAAGTGTGTTGGTGAAGGGATTAATTAAGTCAGGTGTGTTAGTGCTGGACTGGAACAAAAGCCTGCACACACAGTAGATCTCAAGGACCGAACCTTGGGCACCCTGGGGTTAGAGAATCATCGCTGGAGCTATAGATCAATAAAGCTACAGTCCAATCGTTGCCATTGTCAAAATGCGTGCCGCATTTCCTGTGACTAAGGGTTCCTTCACAAATGCCTCTTTCCGTCTCGATGAATGGCTGGCACAAGCCGCCGGGTAGGCCCGCAGTTTCTCGTTAGCTCACATGCATTCACATGACAGGAGTGACTATGCTCCTCTGCCACTTTGTATGTTATACTAATATACATACTTTGTATGTTATAATACTAGGAAGTTATACTAATGCGAGAGGTCATCAATATGGAGGTCAACCGTGTCTGTGAACCTGTTTTTCACTCTCGTCGACGATGGCTTCGTCGCGACACTTCTCGATATCACGTTTGATATCCCTTAACTGCTTGGTATCCTTTATTTGCCTGACATGTTTCTAAGAAGCAATACCGTGACTTCCTTGCTGCTCCAATTCTTACGTTCAAGTAGTCGTTACAAGTAAACATCAGAGGTTGACAGATCAAATATTTCACTTAGCCTACAAACCAGGCAAGCTAGCCACTTTTTGTACCATTTATCAACACATCTTTATGGTCTAGTGCGCATAGGGATTTGAACCAACTTTATTAGTCGTTGAGTTATGAAGACATTTACAGAGCGTAGAGGTGGATGAGCACTTTCAAAATGCTTCAGAAAACGAAAAACCACGATGGCAATAAATGGACGTACGAGATCTTCGCGTCGCACGGAAGACACTTTTGTTTTCCGTAGCGGAGAGGTCATATAACGCAGTGTGTTTGGTATGGATCCCACTGATAGGGTGGTAACGAGGGACTGTTCTGCACAGGCAGCCCATAACCTTCCCCTCATATTCCTGTGTTTGATACCTGACTCCAGGTACGGGAGATAAGATCTATGCCAGTGGAGCGACCGTGTTCTCTTCCCCAGAACAATGGCTTTATGAAGGGCTGGCAGTCACTCATATTGCATGCGGTGGTCGGCCGAGCGGGTAGACTTTCAGAGTGTGGACAGAGGCACAGGCGACACGGTGAAAAGGGAGGTCACGGGTCAGTTTTTGCTGTCATGGAGCGTCGCGTGTGAAAACCGATCCGCCTCGCTTTCTGTCGGCGTCTCCAGAGGGAGAGGGGGCTCCTTTCATTCAGACGGTTTATATGCGAGGCTCTGTGAAAGAGCAGGAAAGAAAGGAAGGCAGGGATGAGAGTAATTAAGCTCCTTTGGGCATATTCGTTTGTTTGCTCAACTGAAGCACGGCAACGAAAAGGGCACCGTCGCGCAAATGCTTTTCACTCTGTGCGTACACGTCCGCCGCCTTTTTTTAGGGCATAAAAAAATTGCACTGTTTGCGGCAGTTCGGTCGATAAAAAAACCAAAAAAACAACGAGGTAGATCAGTTGAGAACATCTTCAGTTAACATTGTCCTCCTCTCCGTCCTGACGGATATTCCCGTCCAAGTGGGAGGGAAATGTATTCTTTCTTTCTTCTCGTCTTCCTCCCTTTTCTTTCCCAGAATGTCTTGAGAAAGGGCTGCTCTCTCCCAGTCCTGTGAGCCACACAGCAGGGGGGCGGGGGAGGGCAGGAGGGAAGGAGGGCTCATGAGAAACTCCATGCAGGAAGAGCGCCACATCTATCACAGCGCTAATATCTCCCTGTCCCAGCACAGCGCCTAACTGGCCTCCGTTCAAACAATGGGAGCATCCTGAGGGCCCGCGTCTGACTGGCGGATCACGAGAACTCAGGAGGAGGGGGCGTGCGGGACTTACTCACCGTTTATCGTGACTCGCACATTTCCGGGGAAACAAATCGCTCCGTGTCCGAGCGTAGAAAGCCAGCCGAAAGAAAGCCAGGCTAAGTGTTGGGAAAGACTTTCTGCTCAGGAAATAAACCTTTTCGGTATAATCGCCTTTGCACAGTAATTAATCATGGTCTATATGTTTGGGAAAATGGCACACTATTTTTTAATAATGGCCTTTGTTGCTTTGTTGAAGGTAATGTCAACACTTTTGGGTACGGCAGGTTGCTAGGCATGCTTGTTACCCGCAGTCCTGTGTGGAGGATGCTGGGTTGCTAGGAGACGCAGCTGGGTGAAGCCCGGGCCCTCACTCCGCGGCCTTGCGTTTGGCAGCTGTGGGGTTCCCAGGGGGACAATGTAGTGGGTGTGGAGATGTGGGGGGCCGGGCGTGACCAGGCGCTCGGCGTCGTCTCTGTCCGAGATGATCATATTAGCGTTCGCCGCGGCTTCACCGTCGGCGGCCCGGAAGAGTAAACTGCGCTCGTTTCACGTCGAGTTTGTCAGGGTTAGGGGCGCTGAAAGGCCTCGCTGTGGGGGGACAAAGGCGGGGCGGCCGGGGGGCCCCCGTGCCCCTGCCAGGGAGAAAATCACAGACACGACCCCCACCCACCCCGCACACCTGCTCCAGTCTGCGTGTCCAGCCACACATTCTGTACACCCACCAGATACTCAACTCCATACAGACTCAATTCTGTCACAGATTCTATAGGCTCACCAGATACTCAGCTCCGTATTCTTAACATTTGACACTGTCTCCCTCCAACCCGTTGAAGCTGGGCCGTAACACACAAAGGGGGGCGGCTGGGTGGGTGGTAGCCTGTACTTGATAGTACTTGAACAGAGTTAAAAAAAAAACAATTTCCGTACATGGACTTCAATGGAGGCTTTTTCAATATACAACACCTCTTAGAAGAGGAGGTTCTCTGGTTCTCTGTGGCTCAGTTGGTAGAGCATGGCGTTGGCAACGCTTAGGTTGTGGGTTCAATCCCCACTGGGGCCACATATACTGAAAATGTATGCATTCACTACTGTAAGTCGCTTTGGATAAAAGCGTCTGCTAAATGGCATATATTATTATTATTATTATTATATTAAGAGGGCCTTGGAACTCCCCTCCAGATGGATCAAGCTTAACCTCCTGCCATTAGTAGAGAGGACGAAAGGCACACAGGAGCTGGCCAACTGGTTAGTCTATAGAACAGGGGTGTGAAAGTTATACCATCGAGGGGGCTGAGTGTATGCAGGTTTTCGTTGCAGCCAATGCACTGCACCGGGTGATGTCACTAATTATCTCACCTCTTCAACCGAGGAGGGGACCTGATGGAAATCACCCGGTGTAGTACGTCGGCTGCAACGAAAACCTGCATACGCTCAGCCCCCTCGATAGATTGAGTTTGACACTCCCGTTCTACAGAATATGTGCTTCTACTCCACGCCGTAGGAAGAAAGGACCCCGAGGCCGCCTCTCGGTCACATTGTCCTCAGCGCGTTTCAGAATGGTGCCGTGGAAGAGTACAGGACCAGAGAAGCAGCCCGGACCTGCTGTCTTCTTCTTGACCTCACCGTGAACGTGTCTGATATTGAAATGCCAATGTTTTCCCAACAAAGACTTTTGTCAACTATTGGTTAAATTGGAGTTTGGTAAATTGGCAGAATGGAACGTTAGAGAATACACACATTTGTATGTGAAAAATGATACCTCAAAAAAGAAAAAGTTCCAATGCACTCTTTTTTTTAAACAATATTTGTAATAACATATCTTATATACAGTAGTATTTTCGAAATAAGATCGGCAGATTACAACACATTATCAGATGGAGCTGAGTTTATAAATGCATTCATTCATTTACTCAGGACCTATGATAGCATTCAAATTGGGAAAATAAATGCATGCATATCCAAAAGATAACATTTGATTTCACCAACTGTATTCCTTCTTCCCAAAAACACATCCATCCATCCATCCATCCATCCATTGTCTAAGCCGCTTATTCCTGGTCAGGGTCGCGGGGGGGTGCTGGAGCCTATCCCAGCATGCGTTCCGAGCGAGAGGCAGGAATACACCCTGGACAGGTCGCCAATCCATCGCAGGGCACACACACCATTCACTCACACACTCATACCTACGGGCAATTTAGACTCTCCAATTAGCCTAACGTGCATGTCTTTGGACTGTGGGAAGAAACCGGAGTACCCGGAGGAAACCCACGCGGACACGGGAGAACATGCAAAACCGCACAGAAAGGCCCCCGGCCTGGATTCGAACCCGAGACCTTCTTGCTGTGAGGCGACAGTGCTATCCACTGCACCACCGTGCCCCAAAAACACATATCATGTAAAAATACAGACATTAAGCATACTGTGTCCATATATCATATCATAGATTTAAGGTGAAACTCTAAACAAGTATGCAGGAATCATTAATGAAACTTAAATCGTTTTCTTCAGTTTCTTACAAACGTCCCTCTTTACAAACCTATATCCACGCAGAATTGAATTAGAGATAGCCCTTTGTTCTTCTTTTAGAACTGTTAGTGGCGTTTTGTGGTGTGTCTGCATGTGCTTGTGTGTGCGTGTGTGGGGGGGGAGGGGTTAACACACACCCTGACTGCCGCACTCCCCGCTGAGTGGGTAAGTGTGGTCACAAAAAGTCCTCAAATGTGATTGCGACACCACGTGTTTGATTGATCACATAATTAACCAATTCAGTTGATTGATACGTAAGATCTATCACCTCACCCGTCACACAGCTCAATCTGTTTTAAACTGCTTCTCTCTCTCTGTGTTAATGTCCTGCCTTACCCCCTTACCCCCATGCCAGGATATGTGTGTGAGTGTGTGTGTGTGTGTGTGTGTCTATGTGGTTGTATGTGTGTGTGTGTGTGTGTGTGTGTTTCAGGGTGTTTTTGTATGTGTGTGTGTGTGTCTGTGTGTGTGTTTGTTTGTATGTGTGTGTGTGTGTGTTTGTATGTCTGTGTGTGTGTGTCTATGTGTTTGTATGTCTGTATGTGTGTGTGTGTGTGTGTGTGTCTATGTGTTTGTATGTCTGTGTGTGTGTCTGTGTGTTTGTATGTCTGTGTGTGTGTGTGTGTGTGTGTGTGTGTGTGTGTCTGTGTGTTTGTATGTCTGTCTGTCTGCGTGTGTGTGTGTTTCAGAGTGTTTGTGTGTGTGTGTGCGCACGTACATGTTTCAGAGTGCGGGTGTGGGTGCGGGTGAGTGTGTGCGTTACTACATGTGTACCCGTGAATGCGATTGTGTGCGCGCTTGAGAGCGCGTGCGAGAGACAAAAGCAATTAAGACATCACAGGATGAATGAGCTCTCTCTCTCTCTCTTTCCTCGTCCGTCTGACTGTCAGTCACACAAACAGAAGTCGCTACTTCTGTCGGGGGCTCCCCCAGCAGCAGGAGGGAGAGTCGGCCTGCGGAGGGGCCTTGTCTCGAAGCCGGCCCGTCGGGCCACAATGAAGACGTTTCCCGGCGAGCGTAGTGAGACATCAGGACGTGCCAGCGGGACTCGTCCCTCGCGAGGGGACATCACAGCGGCGGTCCCCAGAGAAGCGCCGATTGTACCCGCACCGTCCGTCCTGTCCCTGCTCCCAGGCTGCGGAACAGCCTGCCTCTGCACATCACAGAGGCGCCCGCGGTTGAAAACGCGTCCTTTTTACGTTGGCTTCGAGTTGATCCGGTTTGCTTTCGCTTTTATTGCTTTTCTTTATTCTTAGATCATCTGGCGCCTTACTTTTATTTGTTCTTGATCTTGCCTTTATTTATCCCTGACCCTTTCAGTATTTTTAATTTCTTGATTATTTTCGCATTATATTTTACTGGGCTTGTTTATTTTGGGGATCGTTTTGTGCTGCATGTGCATATTTGTCTTTTATTTTGGTCTATTTTATCTTGTTATTGTCCAATGTTCTTTGTGAAGCACCTTGGGCTGCGATAAGTCGTACGCAAGGTGATATATGCTATACAAATAAAGTTTATTATGAATATTATTATTATTATCTGGAAACTATGGTCCTCTCAGCAGGCAGCGAGGCCTGTAATGTCCCTCCTTCTCTGAATACCTCATTGAGTGGGCACGCACAGCCTACATTTATCCGCTATCAAGAGGTGCCAGCCAGGGTTTCAGATCCTTCCAGACATACGTAACTCCTGGCCATAGAAGCACTGTGTTTGGTTTGGTGATTCGCCCGCCTATATCGCAGGGAGCAGCCCTGTTTCCCCCGCCATGGTCAACTACTTTATATACATTTTTTGGCCAGCGTCTAAAGAGTTAAAATTTCAAATACATATTTGACCCAGGGATGGTGTGCATAAAAGCTACAGCTGAAAAGAGGCTATTCCCCCATGCTTTTCTCTGTGCATCAGAAGCAGAGGTGTGCTGGGGCAGGGGTGGAGGGGGCGGGGGGAGGTAATTACTGCTATTGTGCTCCCTCCCCCCCCGTTCTCATCACCATACAAACATCCGATGAGTATCTCTCTGTGCCTGAGTGACGCCCGGCCGTTTGATTCTCATTTCTGGCCGCTGAGCTTTGATTGCTGGCTCTGATACCGAGCGCCCTCTCCACGTAACCGCCAGCCGCGTCTCACCCACAGATCGCACTCTCCGATAGCGTGCGTGAGACCGTCTCATGTACCAGGTACTGTACGACTACGGTGCGGAGGGGGGGAGAATAATCCCATTCTCGTGAAACAGTCGGCTGGCACTTTTGTTTTCGTTCTGTTTCCGTTTGTCTTTGCGGGGCACGCTCCGGAACCTTCCTGCTCCGACAAGATCAGCGCAGAGAGACGATTTGCAAGGGACCCGAACGCCAGACGCGGCCCCGGAGCAGATCAAACGCTCAGATCGTCTGATCCTAAAAAACAGAGCGCGCTGAGGGACTTCAGAGTAACCCCGGAAGTAACCGAACGTCAGAGAGAACAAAGGAGCGTGTGAGAGCAGCGGTGGCTGGCTGCTGGAGATAACCGAGCCCTATCAGATTTCCGACCGTGGGCCTGGAGCCCTGTGCTCGGTGGCTCCAAGGCGCTCAGGCGCGAGGGCGGAAACATGAAAACGTGTTCGCTGGGCAGTTGACAGCGGGGGCTGATGAAAGTCTGGTAGGCACCGCGTGATTTTGGCGCCGGTTCAGCTCTCTTAATTGCCCGTCTCTTTTCGCCGCCCGAGGCGTCGGCCTGGTCCTTCCTCGCTGTGGAGTACGACTCCCCTCCCTGCGGTACAGGTCCGGGCTGGGGCGCGGGCCTGGCCGGGCCTGGGTGTGGAGGCGGCCGGCGAGGCCTATTCCTGGCCTACAGGTCTCGTCACAGAGAAGGGGCCGGGGGGCCTTTTTTGCCAGTGGCAGGGGTTGGGTTTCCCCAGCTCGGGAATGCTGTCCTTGGAGTGCACGCTCTTTCCAGCTTCCAGCTCCCTACTTTCAGGCGTGACTCCCTCTTCTTCGATCTCGGCGTAACTCGATGCGCGCGTTGTGACATCGTGTAGTGTGCCAGGTGTCCTATAAGCGATGATACGCCTGGGGCAGGTTTACTCATTTTGGGGCCCCCGATCAAACATCGATTTTGATTGGAGTTGAGTGGATTAGCCCATCATTACTTGAGAAGGTGTATATTAGATCTATATGGTCAGTGAATGAAAATATGTGTATTTTTGTTATCACAGGATTGAGAAGATCAGACAGCATATCTTCACCTTGAGGTATGCTAGTTTACTGACCAATCAAAAAGACTAGAATGTGATATCGCCTCGCGCCAGTAGGGGGCCCTCTGCTCCGGAGGCCCCAATCGATTGATTGGCCTGAGTGTTGGGAGAGCACGACACTGCGACTCACAGTGATAATCGATCTATCGAGTGCGTTCGAGAGCGGCTGAGCATATGTCGGACATTTTTACGACTCTTGGTGCCGAGCCCATGAATGCAGCTGGCCTACTGTTGGCCTCCTGTCACTGCCTACAGCTTGCAGCACGAGAGCGATAACCTGATAGCGCTCCACCAAGCGTTTCAAAGAGCTGTTCCCACACATCGGTTTAAGTGAGCTCGTGGAGTTGAGCGGAAATGCGCGAGGGAGAGAGAGAGAGAGATTTACCCGGGTAACTCCCAAAAAGTTTTGGAGCCTTACGTTTTCTCAAGACGCATTTTTCACCTTGGACTCACCTTGAGCTTCCTCTTATACCGCCTGGCCCGTACAGCATCAGCTTGGTGGCCCCATACCGGGGTTTGGAGCCAAGAACCCTCTGCTGCGAAGCATAACCACCTGTACACAATGCACATACAGGTGGTGGCCAAAAAGGTGTAAACACCAATATGATACGACTGTGGCGTTCTGCTCTGTGGAGTTCTCGACGGACTGTTCTTGAGGGAACCGCCTGCTCACGCCCTAGACTTAAATTTGCAGTCAACTGATATATAGTTGCTCGCCCGCCTGTTTAGCCTTGCGTCTCAAACTAACGCACGGGCATCACGATCCAGGAGCACGCGCTTCCGACCGCAGTTGCACTTTGTTGAACATGTCTTTCCCCCAGAGTTCCATGCCGACATCACCTTAGTCACTGTTCCTCGTGAAACCTCAGCAATTTGAGCCGTCTTCGTCACTGAATCTCCCGCCAAACTTGCCCCAACAATCCCCCCCTCTTTCGAAGTCACTGAGGTCATAATTAGCCCAAATTACAGGCAACCAGGCCTGCCCAGCATTTTATTTTACACAACCCAGAGCATGCTGGGATGTTAACTGCTTAACTAAACCCAGGAACAACACCTGTTTGGAAGCACCTTCAATGCACTTTGTGTCCTTCATTTGCCCAGGTGTTTTCCACCTTTTTGGCCTCTATCCGTACCTCACGGTCGGTTCGGTATAAACACTGTTCTAATGCAGGTATGGGGTCTAAATCCAACCATATTTTCTATAACCTTTTTTGTCTGTCTGGGAAAAATGGAAAACAATAAAGCTACGGCATGGGGGCGTCCACAGCATGGGGGGCAACAGCGCTCCAGCCCAGTGGTACAGTCAGAGTTTATCCTCCACGTGCGGAGAGGGGGTATATACAGACCCTCATTAACAGCGGGGTGGTTCGGACACAGCGAGTGACAGGCGCTGGCAGATCGGTAAACATTCATCTGCCTCGTCCTCTCTCTCCTGCACAGCTGCCTTGGTTTTAATACTAATTATGAATAACCCCTTCATTATTACCCGCCCCTTCCCTACAGAAACAGAGCTTAGTTGTTTGTGTGTTTTTTTTGGTACTTGTAAAGGTCATATGCTGTGTGCTAGCTGGGATAAGCGCTGAGTGACCTACAGGGGAAGGCGGTGACCTTCGTTTTCAGGTTGAATTCATCAGGCCTGGGAGGGGGGGGGGGTTCAGAGTCACCGTTACCAGATGGTGAACCCCCCCCCACCTGCAGGGTGTCGGAGAGTTCGTCCCGGCCGGAGGAGGGAGAGGTGGAGATAACGGCGGCAGACACGTTCTCGTTACCGCGGTAAATGGCGGGGGATGGCGGAGGAGGAGTCAGGGGGGAAGGTGCGCGGTGCTCTGTGACGTGGGGGGGAAGGCCAGGTCACTGCTGTGTCTCCCCTAGACGCTGTGTTCGTGGGTGGTGGGGGGAAGGGGGGGGTTTCATATCACTTCCCCTGCCACCTGATGGGTCACACCAACGGCAAGCATTTCAGACGGTTGAAATACATTAATATTTTTATTTGATAAAAGTTTTAATTTATACTTTATATTCGTATGCTTATGTGTTCAGGTTTATATTTTCGGGTCAGGTCCACAATTATTGGATCTTGAAAGATTCTGCATGGAGGAATGGTCCAAATTAGCTCAGTGCCAGGGGAGATTGCGTCAGGTAGTAAAAATAGGGGTGCCAATAATTGTGAAACCTTTTTTTTTTTTTTTTAAATAAATATAATTACAAAAATGTGTTATTTTTTGGTCAATTCAGTTGAATTATTAATAAGGTAAAATATTATTATTAAAATACATGTTGGAAAATGAGAATATATCTCAGTAATGGTGTTATTTATTTTCTACAGTTTTGCTCATTTTCATCAAGGGTGCCAATAATTCAGGACCTGAATGTATATATACTGCATATATATTTGTTTTTCTAGGGTGATCGTTGTCAGTTCATCGATAAAGATTTTAAGATCAAAACTGGTTTGTTTTCTGTGTGAATAAATGAAGTGGGGGAAGCACTGGTTGCCTGAGGAGGCTAGGTTGATCAGCTGACTCCACATAGCGAACCCTGGTATGAAGCAGAGAAACCAAAAAACAGCAAGAATATAGTCTCAACTATACACACTCTCTGATACAGGATAACTTAGTTCACTTTTTCTGGCCTAGGCTTCCTGCAATCTGATTGGTGCCGGCAGATTTCAGATGGTGGATTTGGTTGGCTTAGGCAGTTCATCATTTCACACGCCCACTGTATTGTGGATGGCTCGTTGTCATCCTTAAGGAGCTCTTACACGGAGTCACACAGAACACGGGCCTATCTCACAATGCAGTCACACCGCACGGTATGTAAAATCTGCGAATGCGTCAACCATCAGGTCATACAGACATACTGTACAGCCCCGTGTTTTCACAGCAAAACAAACACATTGGTGAATAGATGTTTTCTTTACAAAACCGGTATGATTAAAAAAAAAACATTAAATATATATATATTTTTTAAAGATTTTGTTTCTGATTTTCTCCCATTTTCTCCCAATTTAGTAGCCAATTACACCCGCTATTTTTATGTCAATCCCCCCCTAGTAATGTGAGTTCGCTGCCGTAGAGTCCTGCGACCGGTAGTGACGAAGGCGAAGTAACGTCTCCTCCGAGACGGCACTCGCCAGGCCGTCGACCGGAACCCGGTACTACAGGGCCACTCCTGTGCGCGGCGAACATCCTGTCGGCTTCCCTCCCCCCTCCCTGGGGCGGACAAGCTAATCGCCGCCCCTGCACTCCCCTGCAGAGCCGACTCTGGCGCGACGGGGAATCGAACCCTGGTTGCCGTGGCCAACGTCGAACGTTGTAACCACTGGACCACGCGGGAGGCCAACCGGTATGATTTTAAACATTCCGCAGGTCCTGTGTGTTTTTTGCTGCAGTCAGCCACACTGAGCGTCCTGCTCTTCTGAAAGTAAACCCGCGAGGAGCTCTGGTGAGCAGGGCGTTCCTCTTCCACGCCGCCCGTTCATCCCGCTAACGCACCTGGGCACTCAGGGCCTTACCGCGAGGCCCTGCGCGGCTGGAACCGGTAAACAGAACAGGGCCCTTACGGAGACGGAACATTGTTTAGAAATCGTGCTAATTACGATCCTTCCCAGGTAGCCTGTGTGCCTGTAGCAGCGTTCGACATGGGGCACCTAATTAAACAGCTAAATACAGTAGCACTGCTTTTCATTGTGCTGGAGCTCATACTCACACTGTTAGTCTGTGTGTGTGTGTGTGTGTGTGTGTGTGTGTGTGTGTGTGTGTGTTTTTATTTACTCATGTACTTTTTTGCTGTGAAAAGGGACAGTGCGTCTATACGTAGATGTGACGCTTCATGCACTTGAGGACGACGGCGGTGTAAGTTTGAATTTAGGGACTCACTCTGTGAGTGTCAGATCTACGGGTAGTGGCCAAAAAGGTGGAAACACCTGGGTAAATGAGGGACACAGAGTGTATTCCACACAGGCGTTACAATTAACATCCCAGCATGCTCGAGGTCGTGTACAAAAATACCGGGCAGGCCTGGGCGCCTATAATTACGGCTCGCATGGCGAGAAGATAAGTCCTCAGTGACTTTGAAAGAGGGGTGATTGTTGGGGCACGTTTGGCAGGAGCTTCAGTGAGGAAGGCCGCTCAACTTGCTGATGTTTCACAAGGAGCAGTGTCGAAGGCGATGTCGGCACGGAACTCTGAGGGGGAAGACAAAGGGCAACTGTGGTCGGAAGCTCGTACTCCTGGATTGTGATTTGTTAGTTCGAGGTGCAAGGCCAAACAGGCGAGCAGCTATATATCAGTTGACTGCAAATTTAAGTCTAGGGCGCGAGCAGGCGGCTCCATTAAGAACGGCCCGTCGAGAAATCTACAGAGCAGAACACCACAGTCGCATCATATTGGTGTTTCCATATTTTTGGCCACCACCTGTATGTGCATTGTGCACAGGTGGTTATGCTTCACAGCAGTGGGTTCCTGGATCCAAACCCAGGCATGGAGCCACAGGCCTGATCCTGCACGGGTCACTACCTGTAGATTTGATCTTTGCTGTAGTCGGGAGTTGTGAGAAAAAAAAGCCACCTGGTCTGTACTTTTCAGCTGAACCCTCACTTTTTCCTCCTGGGGTGCAATAAAGTCCAGTAAATGGACAAGCTGAGGCTGCGATGGCGCACTGGACTTACAATACTGCTTAATCGTCCTGAAATTATCCTCTGGGCGTCCGCTCAAACAACGGACAAACAACTCATTGATCGTTTTTTCTGTGTCGTTTTCTTAGTAGTTTTTTTTTCTTTTTTTGGCCCCGTTTTTTTTTTTTTTTGCCAGCACATCAAATCTTTGGACTTGAGCACGTTAGAGCAGCGATTCTGCAGGCCGGCGCGCCGAAAGCCAAGCGCTCACTCAGGGTCGCCAGCGCGATCGATGCCGATCCGATCGATGGCCCGTCCCCGGCTGAAGACGGATCGGGGCGAGCCACCCATCCATCATGTAACCTTTCCGGAACCCTCTCCTTTGCCTTTGAACCCTCGCACCGCAAAGTAAGAAAGGCCTGCGTGGGCTTCTTTTCTTTTTTCAGAGCCACGGTGCCCAAGGGTTCGAAGGGGACGACCCTTCGCCCTTTGTGAGAAGCGGCCTTTCGCACAGAGACGGAGGGAGAAGTCTCCGAGTCTCCTTTCTTCTCCAATCGCGAGCAGTACCCGTCCCACTTCCTGTCTGACAGCGACCCTTGACCCGATTTTCCGACCGGACCAAACACAAACTCAACAACATCCTGTCTGGCAACGTCTTCCAAAATAATAGCCCTCGATATATCTGCGTCGTCGCGCTTTGGGGGAAGGGTGCATACACCAGCAAAGTCACTCTGTGGAGTCTGTCCTGGCGGACAGATTAAACCTGGGTGAAACGGCTTTATTTGAAATATCTGAACTCTTACTTTAACACCAGTAAAATCCCTGCATATTGCTAACAATTTGAGAGAGATCATCTATTTTCACCAATATTCCGAACAAAACTCTTCTCTTATATGAATGTACTACTACTACTGCTACTATGTTCTACTACTGACAATTTTGAGAGAAATCATCTATTCAGAACAAGATTCTTCTCTCGTATGAACGTACCTTCTAGTTAGTAGTTAGTAACATGTCAACGACAGGTTTTGTTGAAAATTGTCAGGGATCTGCAAGGGTGTTTTCAAATTCTACTGGCATCTAAAGAGCGAAAGTATTTCAAACATGTATTTGACCCAGGTCTCTTGGACAGCTATGTCGTGGTGAACAGAACAGAACCAAAACATCTCCACATCTCAAGGATCTCTTGGCAGGATGGCTCTGATTAAAATGGGCTAAGCGGGTCAAAGTGAAGGTGTCCCAGGCGTTGGACTGGTTTCATGGGCACAGCCATTGATCTGAGTCATCACACATATGTCTGTTTTTAGCCTGTCAGTCTGATATGCCTGTTGCTGACACTCGGGGGGAATTTAATGGCCTGGACATGAAGTGGGTGATGATTGCACACTATACATGTCAACAGGGTCATCAGACACACAATAGACAAGGAAACAGTGAGCTGCAGAAAATATACGCTTGAACATGAAAGCAAACACTTACAAACACTCACACACTTACACACACTCGCACACAAACACACACTCACAAACACACTTACAAACACACACACACACATACGTGCACAAGCACACACACTTACACACACACACACACACACTCACACACCCTGACACACACACACACACACACTTACACACACACATACGCGCACAAGCACACACACTTACAAACACACACACACACACACACACACACACACACACTCACAAACACACGCGCACACACAAATGCACACAAACACTCTCCCGCACACACACAGACTCTAATCAGGAGCACACATCCTCAGCCCGTTTGTTAGAATTAGCCAGTCCCACGGGGTCTGAAGGCGGTGATGCTGATGAGGAATGATGAGCTTCGCCACTGTTTCTCCTTTATCCTGATTTACAAAACATCCCCCTCGCATCTCCGCCCCTCCCCCTTCCCTCTCGGCCCCTCTCTATACGTGTGTTTTTAAAAAGTTTTATAAGAGGGGGGCAGTGTGCTGTGCAATCGCTGCACAGAGAAATTCAACAGGCTTGTTCCCACGGGAACCCCTGCTGCATATCCCTGGGTTACAGTGTGACACACGCATGTACGAGAGCACACACGCGCGTGCAGGAACCCGCAAACGCACATGCACGTGCCCACACGTGCGCCTGTACAAACGCAGACACATAAACCCACACACGCAGGTATAAATACACACACACACACACACACACACACACACACACACACACACGCGCGCGCATGAGAAAATGTACAGGCACGTGCCCATTACTGCGCACATGCATGTGCACACACACACGCACACACATACACTCATACATGCACAGACACATAGACACACGTGTACACACGCAGACACACACGCTTGTCTGTTTATGCACAGACATGAGACAGATATACACACACACACACACACACACACACACACATCCCACCCATTGTTTAGCCCTATGTCTCCTCCTTGGCATCCTGCTTAGTGACCTGTAGTGGGGAGTGTTTGTGCACACGGAGAAAACAAACACCGCTGTCATCCCTGCCCTCACCCCTCGGTCAAGATGTTATTTTCATTAGTGGAAGAGACAGTCAAGAGTCAGTGAGACGCACACACACACCCCCCACCCACCCACACACAGAGAGAGAGGGGGTGTTCCCACAGCGAAACAATAGCCACAAATTTAGAAACCTCTGGGAAAAGGGACACAAACGCACCGTCCGTCCCAGAGCGACGGTGTCACGCCCAGTCGGTAGCTTCCTGCGCACCCCACGCGGAGCGCGGCATTGTGGGACGTTAACCCTTTCCCAGGATGGCAGGGCGGTTCAGCCCGGCCGTAAAAAAACTAAACAAAACAAAGAACATCAGGGAGGCTGAATGACCTCTTTCTTCACACGGGCGGTCTGCCTTTCTCAATTAACCCCCTGCGCGGATATGGCAAATTAATAAAGGCAATTTTGCAGCAGCCACATTATGGAGAGTGTCCTTCTTTCTTTCTCAAATGAACTGAACAGCCCTTCTTCTAATGAACGCGGTCTCGATTGGGTGCAATACGCTCACTTCCTGGACACCCAAGCAGTGCTCCTTTCTCGATTTAGCCAGCTTGTCCGTGCTTCTGTAGTGAAGCACACGAAGCTTGACTCTGACCATCTGAATCCAGCATCGCTCTCAATAAGTCCCCCCCCCCCAAACACACCAGTGGTGACCTCATCATACCCTTTATTATACATCTTAGCTTCAGTAAACACTGCCTATGACCTCCATAACCCCCCTCCCCTCAAGGCTGGGCTTGCATCACTGCAACCTCTTAGATTAATACTGAGTGACAGATGCCATTCTGCCAATGACCTATACTTATAGAACCATGGGTATTCTGGAATGGTGAACGCAAGCAGTGTGGTCATTGAACAGGAAGTGAGTGTGTGTAGTTGTGTGTGAGCGTGTGTGTGTGTGTGTTCGGTGTGTTTGAGCATATGTGGGTATGTGTGAGCATGTGTATGGGTGTGAGTGTACATGTGTGTGTGTATGTGGGTGTGTGAGAAAGAGGGGGGGGTGTGTGTGAGCATGTGTAAGCCTGTGTGTGTGTGTGTGTGTGTGTGTGTGTGTGTGTGTGTATGTGAGTGAGCCTGTGTTTGATTGTGTGTGTGTGTGTGTGTGTGTGTGTGTGTGTGCGTGGGTGTGTGTACCTTTCCACAACCTATAAAAAAATGTATTTATAAAATAAGGGCATTATTTAAAACACAAGCCTAGCCCCCTGTGTTTACATCGTGCGTCTATTTTAAGTATAAGCAAACGTCCCGAGTGCGGTTTTTAAATAGCTCAACTTTGCTTCCGTGTAGTTTTGGATAATGAACAAACAAGCGTGCGCCTTTTGGCCACGGTGCTCACTTCACACAGTGTTGCAGCCTCCTGCCCTGTGATTGGCTTAGAGTGTAAAGGATCTTCGCCAATGGCCGCCCAAAATTCGACATGTACAATGGGGGGAGGGGGCCATTCCAGACAATGTCTGTTCACAACTAATTGGCACGTGGCACGGCATATATCTGGGAGTTTTTCTGTGCCTGCCATCCTCTCGCTTGCTGCCAGCTGGACGTGTAGAGACGTACCTGCTAACTGTCCCCGGTTTGAGGGGAGTCTCCCATATTTTATATATTCATTTCCCCAC
Source organism: Aldrovandia affinis (assembly GCA_029706075.1). Classification (NCBI taxonomy): domain Eukaryota; kingdom Metazoa; phylum Chordata; class Actinopteri; order Notacanthiformes; family Halosauridae; genus Aldrovandia; species Aldrovandia affinis. Next base: position 1,300,428 of record JAINUG010000223.1, read on the forward strand.
CTGCTCCTGAATTGCGCTCTCTCTCACATTTCTCCCATATTTCCGGAGTTTTCGATTATTTTGCCACACAACGTAATTCAAATTATTACTATGAGCCTTACACCAAATCGATGGCAGTTATTCACAACGGTTTAGAACATGCCAGTTTCATTTCAATAGCATGCCAGTGTCATTTATCCCATTTTGTAATAAGAACATAAGAACATAAGAGTACATAATGATGAGAACGGGCCCTTCGGCCCATCTAGACTCATCATGTCCTACTCTAAAGAGTATCTAGTGCTGTCTCTAGCCTGGACTTGAATAGCCCAAGTGTTTCTGCCTCTACTACCTGACCTGGCAAGCTGTTCCAGGCATTGACAACTAAGACAAACTAAAGAAAAACGTCCTAATATCCATGTGGAATTTGCCTTTAACTAATTTCCACTTGTGGCCTCTTGTTTTGCTAACCGAACGTATCTTAAAATGTGCATAACAGTAGTTGTAGATATAAGTGAAAAACATTCATATGTAGCATTGAAAAGTTATGTTCTTGGTTGTTTCATAAAACCATTCAATGTTTCTGTATTTCTCAGATCCAAAGGCAGGTTATTCCAGAGGCAAGGAGCATAAAAACGAAACGCTGTTTCCGCCGCCTTTGATCTTGCTCTAGGAACAGCTAAGAGGCCAGTTCCCCATGATCTAAGGGACCTTGTGGGTTCACAATTTACAAGCATGTCTGATGTGTATTTTGGTGCTAGGCCATTTAGACCAGTGATATCATTCTAAAATCAATTCATGCGCTTGTGCTATTCAGCGCAGGGACATTAAAACGGGGGAAACGCGCTCAGCCTTTCTTGTCCCGGTTAGAACTCTGCTGCATTCTGCACAAGCTGCGCACGACCGATAGTTTTTATCGGAAGACCGGAGAAAAGGTTTTGAAAGGTTTGGAAAACTGTGTTTTTAACGAAATAGGGGGTTAGGCTACAAGCGTTTACACCCCAGGGCCTGTGTTTGAGGACCCTATGAGTGTGAGATGTACTAGGGCGGGGGAGGATTACAGTCTCAGATGGGCTGGACTGAGATGACAGGACTGGCAGTGTAGTGTAATGGTTAGGGAGCTGGGCTTGTAACTCAGAGGTTGCAGGTTCAATTCCCAGGTGGGGGCACTGCTGTTGTACTCTTGAGCAAGGTACTTAACCTGAATTGCTTCAGTGAAATATATCCAGCTGTATAAACGGATTGTATGTAAAGAAATGTGTAAACTGTGTAAGTCGCTCTGGATAAGAGCGTCTGCTAAATGCCTAAAAAATGTCAATGTAAATGATACCGGGGGTAACAGTGATGTTAATGGGAGGAGATGGGGTTTCTGCTATTCTGCAAATAGGGTCCAGCCACATAGGGCAGGGATCCGGAGAGTCAGTAAGTATCATAGCTTAGCCCATGGGACAGGTTGGCAGATAGAAGGAGGGCTCCTCTCTAGCTGGGGTGGAGACCATCTCTGCGGGCCGGGTTGACCCCAGAAAGTTGGCCAGTTATTTATAAAGCTGATGTTTTGTTCCCGACACCAGCTGGCCAGCCAGTGGTTTAGTAAAACAAGCCTACTGTAGGTTTCGTCGTTCCTGCGGACTGGCAGCGGGCCAGAGAAGATGACTTCATTGCACATTTTGTGCGCCTTTCTGAGGACTGAGGCGATGTTGGTTTTGGTCGCCTCAGACTGGCCGAGGCGGACATCGTTGGTGCCAACATGGATGATGATCTTAAGAGTATGTATGATTATGTTTTGCAAGGACTTTAAGGTTGGATTTGATGTCCGGGGCTCTAGCCCCTGGTATGCAGTTAATGGCGGTAGGAATTAAAGAGCTAAACTAAGCGAAATGCTTTATTACTTAGTGGTGGGCGGCAGTGTAGTGTAACGGTTAGGAAACTGGGCTTGTAACTCAGAGGTCGCTGGTTCAATTCCCAGGTGGGGCACTGCCCTTGTACCCTTGAGCTAAAGGTACTTAACCTGAATTGCTTCAGTAAAATATGCAGCTGTATAAACGGACTGTATAAAAAGAAATGTAAACTGTGTAAGTCGCTCTGGATAAGAGCGTCTGCTAAATGTCTAAAATGTAAACGTAAAATGTGGTTTTCGACATGTTGTGCGTGCTCGTGGACATATGTTCTATTCTACATACATTTCATACACATTCCATGAGTTCAATGTTTTATATGTTTAGCGAATGTTTTGAAATGCGTTCTTCCGTGAGTCTGCAGTTCAGATGAAAGTGTTCCCGCCGCATGTGGTTATAAAGCAACATTTCAGTTTTTCTACAAATTAACCCCTCCCGGTCTGCACTCCACGGACATCTCTTGGGTCGTTTTGTTTTACTCCCTCAAAAAAGCGCTCTATCGTTTTCCCCGCTTCATCCCTCCGTTGATGTAGTCATGCAGCACGCTGCCTGCTAGTTGGCAAAGGGGCCGAGAAGTGATATTGAATGTTTTATTTATTCAAATCTACAATTTATTGAGCTGTCAACGTTTTCACACCACGGCTCACACGCCCCGCCCGATTCAAGTGTTTTTTGGCCCAAATCTGTTTCCATGGCACCCTGCCCTGACTCCAGCCGAAGCCAGCCGAATATGATGAATCGGTTTGCACAGCTCAAAACGAGAGCTGACGAAGCAGCACACCGAGACGGCACGGTGAGCCAACTCAACTCCTGCGTCTGCTCAAGAGCGATCGGGCCCACGTGCTCGGCCGGTAATAGCAGTTTGGCGCTTCTGCAAACGCTGCCACGCGCTGCGTTAAATCTACGCACTGCGGCCTCTGTCACGCGCTGCGTTAAAGCTACGCGCTGCGGCCTCTGTCACGCGCTGCGTTAGATCTACGCACTGCGGCCTCTGCCACGCTCTGCGTTAAATCTACGCACTGCGGCCTCTGCCACGCACTGCGTTAAATCTACACACTGCGGCCTCTGCCACGCGCTGCGTTAAATCTACGCACTGCGGCCTCTGTCACGCGCTGCGTTAAATCTACGCACTGCGGCCTCTGCCACACACTGTGTTAAATCTACACACTGCAGCCTCTGCCACGCGCTGCGTTTTCCGTCTACACACAGTGGCCTCTACCACACACTAGGGGTTATCCGTAAAGCTGGCAGGTATTCATGGCCCCATCATTCGACCCAAAGACAGAGAGGCAGCGTTCACACAATCGGTGGCTTACGAGTTAAATATGCAGCACTTAATTAGCATTACAATCTCATTGGTTGTCGACTGGCGCACCGCTGAGAATGGGGCACCGTTAATCTGGCTTGATCGCCGCCGCGATGTTTATGAATCGGGTCGAATTACCAGGCCACGGATTTCGCGTGACGAAAGGCAGTTACCGCCAACTTTTATGAATAACCCCTACCGCGTTTTCCATCGACACACTGCGGCCTCTGCCACACACTGTGTACATCCTCCCTCCCATATCATGTGAATAGGAATGTGTTAGTGATTAAATAGTACGGTTTATCACGGTGGGGAGTCGTTCGGGGGCTCACACAGCAGTGTGAAAGGGTCCTCAAGGCTTACGTGACCCTGACACAAAGGGCTGCGGGTTCAAATCCTAGGTGGGAGTGAGTACAAGAGGCATAGCCTCTGGGTGGAGAAATTCAAATGTGTGAAGGCATGTGTGTGTACGTGTGTGTGTGTGTGTGTGAGTGTGTGTGTGCGTGTTGTGTGTGTGTGTGTGTGTGTGTGTATGTGTGTGTGTGGGTATGTGTGAGTGTGTGAGTGTGTGTGTGTACGTGTGTGTGTGTGTGTACGTGTGTGTGTGTGTGTGTGTGAGTGTGTGTGTACGTGTGTGTGTGTGTGTGTGTGCATGTGTGTGTGTGTGTGTGTGTGTGTGTGTGTGTGTGTACGTGTGTGTGTGTGTGAGTGTGTGTGTGTGTGTGTGTGCATGTGTGTGTGTGTGTGTGTGTGCGTGTGTGTGCGTGTGGGAAAATGAGTTAACAGCCAGCTCCAAGGTCAGCTCCCCTTCATGACTTCACCTTGTTCTCAGCCTTCTACAATATGACTTCCTCTCCAGCAGAGACGCAGCCTATTTTAGTGAACAATGTTCTTCCTCCAAGACAGAGTGACGTGGAGTCTCCTGGCTCAGCTTCAGTGCCCTTACCTCTGAAGCCTTCCTCGCCCTCTCTCTCTCTCTCTCTCTCTCTCTCACACGCACACACGCATACACATATATGCACACACACCTACATGTGTGTGTGTGTGTTTGTGTGTGTGTGTAAGAGTGAGTGTGTGTGTGTGTGTGTGAGTAGAGTCTGTCAGTTGTGGGGGAGGGGGCATCACCCCTGTGTAGAGCCTTACTTTGTTCTTCGGCCCCCTGCGGTGATGTCACCATCTGTTAGCATGCTACCTGGCTGTCTGTCAACACCCCCCAGCCCCATTCTAACGTGCGACACGCTGCTGCTGCTGCTGCTGCTGGGGGGTTTCACGAGCAGGCAGTCTGACAGCTTCATCTGACACTGCAGTGAGGACAGATGGCCTCCACTCCAGTCCTACGTCAGGCCCCTACGCAAACACCCCTTCCACGGGACCTACCCCCCTAACCCCCCCCCCCTCCCTCCCCCGAACCCCAACATCTGCATTCTGCCTCTAACGAGATCACGCTCACAGGCCTGTCACAGTGGGGGCGGCTCACAGCTCAGGGGAACTCTTCCGTGGTTTTAGTTCTCTCCTCTTTTTGTCGTGTCCGTTTTATTATTCATGCGCAATAAGGCCGTGCGCACCGCGACAATAGGCGATGCCGTGGCAACGGAATGTCTAATAACGAGCTGACGGCAAACGCGGGGTGTGGAGGGAGCGCAGGTACCCAAGCTCTTCTCCTGGGGGTTCGACGGCCACATCCAGCACTCCCCCCCTTCTGAAAGATCAGACAATTTGCCCCCTCTATTTTGTGCCTTAATTTTCAAACAAAAACAGTTACGCACGTTTATAATAAGTCAGCATCCGTCCCGCGCAATGCATGACTACGGTGGTTGATATTTTCATATTTGTGTTAAAGCGTACTTACTTTTACCAGCTCTTACCAACATGTTAACACACTGTTTGTCTTTCAGGACCGATCACACACCCACACACACACACACACACACACACACACACCCCACCTCCCCCATCCTCATCTGATTAATTGCAGGGGGTACTGTTTTGAAATGTTTATTCCCACATAGCTCTGTCATTGATCTATTTCTTTGTTTTCTTTCCATTACTGTGTCAAAGTACAATCTGTCATCAACCACCCAATGCCCCCCACCTTGTTTAAGGACCCTGCCCTCCACAACACCTCTCTCTCTCTCTCTCTCTGTCTCTCTCTCTGTGTTTCTCTTTCTCTCTCTATCTCTCTCTCTCTTAATTTCAGGGTCCAACTCTCCAAGAACATTCTCTCAATGTTTTTCTAACGTAATAAAACACTGTTATCACTTTTTGTTTTTTTTGTTTGTTGGAAACACCACATGAAAAGGGACTCTTCATTTCAAGTCACTAAATCGCAATCAGACAGGAGTCTACGCGTGTGTTTAATATTAATGTCAATACTAATCACCAATATGTTTCTGCTATAAAATACATTTGAAAATCAACACTTTAATATGTGAGTTTCTACAGCAACATGGGGGATCTAACATATTTTGAAAGAGGTCAAATTATTGGTGCCCGAATTGAAGGTGCGCAGGTCACAGAAACGGCAAAATTATTTAATATGTCACAGTGCACGGTGCAGTGTCGAAACTCATGGCGGAATACGGCAAACAAGGAAAAACTGCATCAGGGAAGAGGAACCGTGGTGGCAGGTCGAATCTCACCGACAGGGATAGACGGACGCTTAACAGGATAGTTGCTAAAAACCACAAAACAACGGCCTCAAAAATGACCACAGCATCAAATATACACCTCCGTGAGCCAGTCTCAACTAAAACTACATTGTGAGCTTCACAAAGCTGATATTTATGGCAGGGCTGCCATTCCGAAACCGCTTGTAACCAAGGGCAATGCACAATAACACATAAACTAGTGTAATGAGCCCAAAACCTGGACTTCTGAGCAGTGGAAGAAAGTAATATGTTCTGGTGAGTCATGTTTGACTCTTTTCCCTGCATCTGGATAGGTTTGTGTTTGGAGAAAGGCAAAGGAAGCCTTCCACCCTTATGGCCTGTTTCCACATTTTAAACACGGTGGTGGTTCTGTTATGGCACGGGCAGCCATGTCATGGCTGTGATTTTCCTTCCCAGTGTCACAGGTATGGTACGCAGCTGCCTGCAACGATGTCTATCGCTGTGTTACTGCACTGATCTCTCGCGCAAACTATGATTGTTCCTACCATGTATTTACGCACATCTTGTGCACAAGACGCTCTGGATAAGAGCATCTGCTAAATTCTTAAAATGTAAATGTAAAAATGTGATCGAGTAATTGAGTAATTGAGTCTGATTATGACTCTGCATGGTAACATAACATATAACATATGCCATTTAGCAGACGCTTTTATCCAAAGCGACTCACAGTAGTGAATGCATACATATTTCAGTATATGTGGTCCCAGTGGGAATTGAACCCACAACCTAAGCGTTGCCAACGCCATGCTCTACCAACTGAGCCACACAGGACCACATTATATGGTATAATTATGGCCATACATGCTGCTAAATGGATTCAAGAGTGGTTTCATGAACACCAGGATAAATTCAAACTCCTTCCATGGCCTTCCAAATCACCAGATCAAACATCATTGAACCTTGGGAAGTTCTGGAACATGGAGTGCAGAGTCGACTTCGAAAGCCATCATCTCCAAAAGAACTGGAGGCTTTCCTTCTTGAGGAATAGTCAAATATCCAACTAGAAACAGTTAAAAACGCATATAACAGAACTCCAGTGAGGATTGAAGCTGTTCTGAAGGCAAAAGGTGGCCCAACTCATAAATATTCATATATTATTTGGTGTTTCCATTATTTTGTCTAGCCCCTGTAACGAGTGCCGCAGCAGGACTGTTTTGCTTCTTTCGTCCTCGCTTGGAGGTGACGATGAGCTCAAAGGGGACAGGCTCTGTTGATCCTGTGAACACGCACACCTCGTAATGATATAATCCTCCACACGTAGTAGTGTCAGGGTTTTGCTGAACGTCAAGGTAATTAATCGTTCACAGGTTAAAGGTGCACGAATATACAAAAGTAGCCTCGTTTTTTTTAATTTGTAATTCATGTTCAGAAATTTTGAGATTTGTTTTCGTTGTAGGGTAAAATGTGTAAATAAAGGTGGAAAAGACTTTAGAGGGGCACATATATATATGTATATATATATATATATACACACACACATTTTCGTTTAATAGTTGCCCATGTTTATTTCGAGTGTAGAGCAGATTCTATTTGGAGCATTTTTCTTTTGCGTGAACGTTCTGTTGGCTCGCGCACCCCTCAATATCAGCACAGCAGCGACACCTGTTGGCTAACGTGGGTACACTCCGTGGGTTCACAGTGAGCGCACGCCCATCGGTCACCTAAAATGGTCTATAAATCATGTAGGTAGCAAACGTGACGGCGTGCGACGGTTGACGTGAGAAGCAACTTGTTGCATATGTTGCAGTGATTGTTTTTCTATTCGAACGCTAATCCCGTCCCCCCTTATTCATGTTATTTCCTGTTCCTATACCGTAATCGCGGAGTGCATTACACACACTTTATCATAGCTAAGCCGCCCAGCAAAATTAATCCCCAAGAACAATAGTTCCGTGAGTTTAAAGCAACTTTTGAAGCTTTATTTCCGTGGCAGTGTGTGGGAAGCGAGTCGCGAGCGCTGCCGTCGTGTTTTCTCAACGCGACTCACTACCCCAGCGGAAATGCTAATGGACGTTTGGTTTGCGAAGGAAAAAGCGAAAGCTTTTGTTTTACTTGCTGAGCATGTCTGCCCCTGTGACAGGTAATGTGTTGTTTTAAATTACGAGGGATATTGACGCCGCTGCTGCTGCTGCTGCCACTGAAGGGAACACATGTGGACGTCCTTTCTCTGCAGTAGGCCTACGCGTTGAACAGCACTTAACGTATTTAGCAATTAGCGAAGTAGACAAGGGCAGCAACCCAAAACACGAAGCAAGAGGAAAGACCGTGTTTTTCTTTTTTCATTTTAAAAAGACAACTTTTCAGAGAGAATAGGTTATTAAACTTTAACTTTACTTAACATTTAAGTTGAATGAACTTCAACAATGACGTTGGTAAAATGCTTCTTCAGCGTTGTATTTGTGTTTTCACTTGGAAAGCCCGCCACTTGAATTTCACAGTGAAATGTCCGAAAATTGTATGTGACAACGTGATCACATGATACACACGTGACAATATGTGTGAAATGTCCAAAAACCGCGTGATTCACATAATTAGGTGTGTGGGTTTTTTTCTTAAGTGCAGAATGAAATCTTAATCTGAAATCTGTTCTTGTTTTTTGTTGTTGTAAAAAAAAATGTTTTACATCCTGACTTTGGGGTTAAAGAGCCACCCCACCCCATTAAATACAATTGTATGATTGATCGTATAAGTTAACTTAAGAAAGACTGCTTGTTCTCCATCTTGGCTTGTATGGGGGCAGGGCTGTGTAATAATCACAATGTTCTGCACTGTGGGAATATTCATTAACTTCTATACTACTACTACAACTACAACTACTAATAATAATAATAAGAATAATAATGCATTTTATTTATAAAGTGCCTTTCAGGACAACCAAGGTCACTTTACAGGGAAGTCAGGCTAAGACACACACAGTATAGAGGATGGAGAGTAAAATAATGAAATAACAGAGATATTAGGCTATAAAAGAGATTAATTGAGGGGAAGTAATTAGTTTGGGAATGTGCGTTAACATCAATGCCGTGTGCTTGTTTGGGAAATTGTGCCAGGGGTGACAGTATAGGTTCTGTCTTTTGAGTCTGATCTCACGAGGAGCCCTGAAGTCTCTCACGCATCCGTGCCAACAGTTGGGCGAGTTTGGGTTGCCGGGGGAAACCCTGGAGCCTGTGAAGGAGGCCTCCCCACCAGCTGAGCTACCCCCTGTAATGCCCCCGGTCTAACTTCAGGCCCCATTCACGTGCAAATGGGCCCCGGCCAAACTGCGAATTTACGGCCCTGTGTTAGAGCAGGGAGGGTGGGCCCTGCCTTTATTCTGGGTGGCTTAGAAGCATCTGGGGGAGGGGGCAGTGCTTTCTGTCACAATACTGGTCTCTTTCAGCATACACACTTATGCACGCACATACACCCCCACACACACACACACACTCTCACACACATATACGTACACTCTCATATACACTCACACCCCCACACACACACACACTCTCACACACATGTACGTACACTCTCACATACACTTATACACACACACCCCCACACACACACACACACTCACACACATATACGTACCTCTCACACACTCACACACCCCCCACACACACACAGATATGCGTACACTCTCACACACTCACACACACACACGCACGTACACTCATATGCAGAGGCAGACTTGCATACACAACAGGGTTACCAACCCTTGGACAGTCCGTAAAAAACACCACAAATCTACACACACTTTTTGTTATTATTTTATCGTTTTATGGCACAATTGGTCTCAGTCAAAAAAAAAAAAAAAGAAATCAGCATTTCAGTAAAATGAAAAAGTTCAAACTCAGACAGTTATGTCAGTCAAAGACAAAAGGTTGGCAACCCTGACACACAAACACACACATATACACTCACAGGCATATGTGCACACACAGCAACGCACACAAACTTCGTTTTTTACCAAACTTTGTAAACTTAGTTTACACACTGGCCCGAGGTTAAGCGCCCATTCACATACACACCTACCGGACAGCGGCGGAATCCGTCCTCTCTCTCGCCTGAATCCTGTGGCATACGTGGCCATTAAGCAGAAGGCCAACTTTTTAATGAGCGCCTTTCAATTTGGATGCAGGATACAACGCGTACAGGACAGGAAGTGAACACCCCCCGGCCGCCCCTTTTTCATTTGTAAAGGTAAAGTTTGTCTTTGTTTCACTTCACCCCGAGTGAAAGCTTGCCTTTTCTGTTTGCGGACGAGGGTGTGGGGCGGGCATCACACTGGCTCGCTCAGCTGCTCTTTGTGTGGCTGTGTTAATCTTCTCATCTGTGTCCATTATTAGCACATATACACTGCGGGCCGGAGATTTTCGCTCGGATTAACGAACAGCTGTAGGTGTTTTTCCACAGTCGCCGCTCGCCGCTACCTTCCGCGCGGAGGAGACGCTTCACGCGTCTCGCGCGCCGCGCCCTGATCGAGAGGCGGTTCTGTCAATGTGATCTCGGACAGAACGAGGCCAGCGTTCACGGAGAGATGATCAATTCCGGATCCAAGATTTTAGCATATTACTCTTTGTCTTTACATATCGTCACCTTCTTAAAATAATTAAAGAAGGCCTAAGTCATTTTTTGAGGAAAATGATTTTTTTGCCTAAGTCATCTCTTCATGATGCTGGCCACCTCTGGTAAAATTGCCTACATCCTTAATTGAAAAGATCATGCTGTTCCTACCCCGGTAGCATAATCGCCTACATCAAGAGTGTGACTTAGACCGTTTTATTAGATTTTATTAGTTTTATTAGACTTAGATTGTAAAATTGCCTCAGTCACAAGATAATGTGACTTAGGCAATTTTACAAGCTTTCAATATGGCGGCTGCTTGCCTAAGTCACTTACTCCAGAAGTAATTTGGCCTAAATCAGGTTTAAAATTGCCTAAATCACAACGGCATGTTCGTAAATTGGCCTAAGTAATCTAATCCTCTTATGTCACATAATTGACAGACAGCGTTATTTGTATGTCAATAGTCATATATTGTTTTTATTAAGCCATTATTTTAAGAAGGTGATGATATTGCTGTTTGTTACAGGCCTTTGGTAGGCGTGTGTGGAATGTGTGAGTGTGAGTGTGAGTGTGTGTGTGTGTGTAGGCCTTTAACAAGAGTTGCCATGTTTCCTCTTCCAAATGTGTGTATTTGTGGGTGTGTGTTTGTGATGTGTGTGGCGTGTTTGTGATGTGTGTGGTGTGTATGTGATGCGGGTGTGTGTGTGTGTTGTGTGTGTGTGCGTCTGCGATGTGTGTGGTGTGTATGTGATGCATGTGTTTGTTGTGTGTGTGTGTGTGTGTGTGTGTGTCTGTGATGTGTGTGGTGTGTATATGATGCGTGTGTGGTGTGTATGCGATTTGTGTGTGGTGTGTATATGATGCCTGTGTGTGTGTGTGTGTGTGTGTGTGTGTGTGTCTGTGTTGTGTGTGTGTGTGTGTCTGCGATATGTGTGGTGTGTATATGATGCGATATGTGTGGTGTGTATATGATGTGTGTGTGTGTGGTGTGTATATGATGCGTGTGTGTGTGTGTCTGTGATGCGTGGTGTGTGTGTGTGAGTATAGAGATCCACTCGGCCCTAGGTGCTGTTGGCTGCGTGGGCGGGGCGGCGCAGAGGGAACTCGAGAGCTCCTGGAGGGGGACCGTTAACAGCGTCGCACGCGGCAGGATCAAGAACGCCGGCGCGGTAAACAAGCCGCGGCAAAGCCGGGGCCTGGCACCGCCCCGGGGAGGCACTGGGGCAAAGCCACGGACGGGTGAGATTTATACCCCCATGCATATCTCTATATACGTTTCCCCGTGTCTGCTGTAAGTTACTTACCGGCCCACTCAGGAAGACGGATGGGAGCAATCAGCAGCACCTAAATCAGGAGAGGGGTAGAGGCCCCCCGGGCGCTTGGCAACAGCGATGCTAAACCACCGTGCGCCCTGCTCAGCTCCTCTGACTGCCCGCCGCTGAGCATGGTTTATATCCCCCCCCCCCTTCTCCTGGGCTGGGGGGGGGGGATACTGTGGGTGGTTGGATTTGCAGACTCGATCTAGCTGAATCCAGACTCCTGATTTTGGCTGGAGAGCTGATGTTGGAGACTGTATCATTTTCAGGAAACAGGAAACTGAGAGTGGGTGAGAGAGAGAGAGAGAGAGAGGGTGAGAGAGAGAGAGAGAGAGGGTGAGAGAGAGAGAGAGAGAGAGAGCGAGAGAGAGAGAGAGAGGGGGGAGAGAGAGAGAGAGAGAGAGAGGGTGAGAGAGAGAGAGAGAGAGAGAGAGAGGGTGAGAGAGAGAGAGAGAGGGTGAGAGAGAGAGAGAGAGAGAGAGAGAGGGAGAGAGAGAGAGAGAGAGAGAGAGAGAGAGAGAGAGAGAGAGAGAGAGAGAGAGAGAGAGAGAGAGACATTCATTTGAGGGCGACGGCGACTTTTTGAGGTTTTTGGGGAACAGCTTGAGCTCTCCGTTCCTCTCAGAGGTCACACTCGAATGAGCTGTAGCTTTCCACGGTCTCTTGAATGTGAAGTCGGTCTCGAGCTAATGCTTTAAACCCGGCGAGCAGTACCCTCTGTCACGGCAGCTCTGTGACTCACTGTAGCACTGCGGCTTTTCAAAGTGGATTTTCAGACGAGTCAGATTCCGTGCCAGCTAGTTGTTGCGGCCTTGAGGCCGGACGGCGCTGTTATCTTTGAGAGGGGCCCTTCACAGACACTGGCTAGCCCAGATGTGGAAGCAGGTCACCATTCTCATTCTGTTGTGCTTCTAGATCAGGAAGCATCCTCAGCTGTGTATTCTTGAAAAGAGAAAAAAAAACGACAAAAACTTCATCCATCATCATTGAACAAGTGCAAATTTAAAATCAATAGTCTGTTTGTGAGACCTGAGCTTGAAAATGTATTATTTTTTTGACCAGTGATGGCAACTGAGCCAGAAATGACAATTACAGTTTTTTCTCAATTGTTTATCAAAACCTAAGGCCTATGTGTCAATAAAAAAATCACTTCCTGCTAAACTATAAGCAGATTGTGCTTGTTCCCACACAAATTTCAAATTTTTTTGCAAAACAAAAAATTCTTCTTACTACTGTAAGCACAATCTTCATCCATCAAAACTCTTGTGTTCACATGAAAAGCACTGCCATTCAAAATTCTAAACAATTTATCAAATGGTCGTACTCAGTCCTCACAGGTGCAAATACTACTTGCCTAAATTATTCAATCAGTAATCAGAGATTTAGCACAGGTGAACCACAGGGGCCACAGGTAACGATGTTGACGATGTGGTAAAACTTGGTTTGACCTTGAGGGAGGCCAGGCAAAGGGTATAGCCAAACCTGAGCAGCTTCATTGCTGCATCCATGACCCAGACCTTCAAATATGAGAATAGGCAAGTACTGTAAACATTGGAGTAACCTCGACTAGACTGTTCTTGTCTTTAGTACTACATTACAGTACAGTACACAGTGATAGAACACTGTACACTGTAGAATATGTTAAACTACTGCAAGTCAACCACAGTAGCAATACGTGTCATGTATGAAACTGGGAGTTGTAGGCTATTCCTATTTTGTCAATACAGTGTACTGTAACATAACTTCTTTTTCAGAATTGAAAGACGACCGGCTGGTGGTGGAAGACAAAGTCTCTTCACAGCAGAGGAAGAGGTGGCTATTGTCAATACGGTGCTACAAAACAATGCCATTTGATTGACATCAATGATTAGCCTGGCCTGACAGGAGATGAGAGATGACACAAGTATTTTTTTCTTCTTTTACATAAATGGTCTTCCTGTACAGACCTACTATATTCTCATGCTATTCACTGAAGTGTGCAGTACAAAACTGTCATTTGAAAAAAAAAAAAGGGTACTGTATTTGTGTATTCCTTTCATATTTGAGTTCAAAGACCAACAATCAATTACACCAGGCTTTTGAACATACGTTGTAAGGTTATACCACTGGAAATGTATTAGTGAAATGTTTAGGATTTCATAGCAGTGTTTTTCATTTGTCACACCAGTGTGTAATTAGTCCTATGAGTCTATTCGTTTGATGCATGTGTGTCATTTTGAGAAGAGTTCGCATAGTTTTGAGGGCAGCGTCTCATTTTGCAAGAAGTTTGAAGAGTTTTTTCCTAAATTGTTTACCGATTGAGTTTTGTGTTTATAGCTTATAGAGAAAGAGGGTCATAGTTTCGGGAAACGTGTTTAAACAATTGAGAAAAAGTGTAAGCTTTAGGGTAATATTATCTCTCTTTTTTTTGCCTGCAAACCATAAACAACAAGAGACACTTTCCCATAACTCCTCTGAGCTCTGTGTATATCTCGGTAACCACCTAACGTTACCACACAGCACTGAGTGCTCAGTTTATCTCCGGTGTGGTCGACCGTATGGGAAAAAGACCAAGCGAGTTAACACAAGTGTTTGTGTATGTGTGTGTGTGGGTGTGTACATATACAAATGTTCATGTGCGTGCATGTGGGTGAGTGTGGTTGTGTGTGTGTCTTTAAAATCCAAGAATGGGCAGAAATGTGGTAGATGACATTCAATATTGCTAAATGTAAAGTTATGCATGTGGGAAATAAAAACGCAGGAGTATTTTATGGGAGGAGAAAAATTAATAGGTGTTCAATTTGAAAAAGACTTAGGAATTGTAGTTGATCAAAGTCTATCTGCATCTAGGCAGTGTGCTACAAAAGTGAAAAAGGCCCACAGGATGCTGGGATACATAGCAAAAAGTATTGAGTATAAATCAAAGGAGGTTATATTAATGTTATATAATGCCTTTGTCAGGCCTCACTAAGAATACTGTGTGCAGTTCTGGGCACCACACTACAAGAAAGATATAGACCACAGCCTCACACCACACCACACCACACCCTCACACCACACCACACCACACCCTCACACCACACCACACCACACACACCCTCACACCACACCACACCACACCACACCACAGCCTCACACCATACCACACCACAGCCCTCACAACACACCACACCACACCACACCACAGCCTCACACCACACCACACCACAGCCTCACACACCACACCACACCACACCACAGCCTCACACCACACCACACCACACCACACCACAGCCTCACACCATACCACACCACAGCCTCACAACACACCACACCACACCACACCACACCACAGCCTCACACCATACCACACCACAGCCTCACAACACACCACACCACACCACAGCCAGCCTCACAACACACCACACCACAGCCTCACACCATACCACACCACAGCCTCACAACACACCACACCACACCACAGCCTCACACGCCACACCACACCACAGCCTCACACCACACCACACCACACCACAGCCTCACAACACACCACACCACAGCCTCACACCACACCACAACACACCACACCACACCACACCACACCACAGCCTCACACCACACCACAGCCTTACACCACACCACACAGCACCACGCTTCCAAAACCACTCCCTGGAAAAGCAACAACCAAAGCACGCTAAAATCATTTTCACAACCGCGCGAGTATCACGAAAGCGCCCTGCGTGACTGATCCCCCAAAATATATAGAAATCGCCGAAAGAACATCGGGCGACCCCAAATGATTTCCATATTCTCAAGTTCTCATTAAAATGTTCAAATTAGATTAAAGGGGGAGGGAAAGGTTTAGGGGAAAAAAGAGGGAGACACACACAAGCTCCAATTTATTTATTTGGACTTTTTTCTTGTTGCTTTGATTGGGAGCAGAAAATCCTGTTTCATGGCGGCGTGGATGTTTGTTCCGAGCGGCCTTATCCCCTCTCCCATCAGACATCAGAGCCTCTCGGAGGTTTCTATCATCCTGTTTCTCTCTCTCTCTCCGCCGAGCGCCTGCCCTCTGGTGTCCTCGCCGAGATCCCGGGGAGCCGGGCTGCCAGTCGCGCATCTGTTTGAGATCTTCCGCCGTCCCACAGCGTGACAGTCTTCCGGCTTTCCCCGAGACAGCGGGGCCCATCGCATTAAGAGGGGCGGTGCGGCGCAATCGGCCCGGAGGGGGCTATGATCCCGCCACCCCGGGTATGTGACTGACTCTCTCAAACGTCTGTGCCCGCGCCCGCTTGTTCCCTTGTGCGTGGCGACGCCATCGTCTGCGTTCGTCTCTGGGCGCGAACCGCTTCTTCGTTTTGCGGCGGGAACTCTCAAAGCAGCCCGCACTAAAAAGACATGTATTTTAAAAGGTATTAATCACATAATGACAGCGTTTATTACATTACATTGCATTTACATTTCATGCATTTTGCAGACTCTTATCCAGAGCGACTTACACAGTTAGAAGTTTTTCTTTACGTACAATCCATTTATACAGCTGGATATTTTACCGAAGCAATTCAGGTTAAACACCGTGCTCAAGGATGCAGTGGCAGTGCCCCCACCTGGGGAATCGAACCTGCAACCTCTGAGTTGCAAGCCCAGTTCCCTAACCATTATACCACTCTGCCATCCCAGTATTACGAGTATATGAGAAAATACATAAGCCTTGTAGTACTTTATATGGTCTTATGGTGGTGTTCAAAACGGTTTATGAATGTTACATAAGATGTTGTAAAGCTTGGCATACACCTGCATAAACATTGCGAGCATCTTATAAACACCAACATAAGGAGTTCATTTTTTTCCGTCTTGAATTGACCTCTCACAGCAGCCCACACCAAAAAAATTACTTAAATAAAATATATCTAAAAGGCTTTACTTTTCATAATATATATGGCAAGAGCATAGATTAGGATTACATGAGAAAGTATATAAATCTTATATTTAGGGGAACACACAATGTTTGAAAAATGCACAAGATTTGGTGCCTTTTCATGATGCAAAATGCATGGTAATTATATTGTAATGTATATTACATTATAGTGTACTATAGGTATATTACATTGGCATGTCTATGCATGTCTGCTACATACATGTACTTTCAATAACATATTAAAGATATATTTAAGTCATATAGTTTCTGAAATAAAATGTTATACAAATGCATTTTAATGAGGAAATAAAATGCCTGTATTTGAAAGGCAGTTCCTCTTGGTACGAAGAGACTGTGGCTTTGTTCAGTACAGTACAATACAATACTCTTATACAGCATCCTAGAGCGCATTCAGGAGGATTTACCTTACAGCCATTTAGCAGACACTCTTATCCACAATGATGTACAGTTTTTTTTTTTGTGCACGCAATCCATTCATACAGGTGGATATTGGTGAAGTGATTCAAGTTAAGTGCCTTGGCTCAAGGGTACAACAGCAGCACCACAATTGAACTCACAACCCTAGCATCGCAAGCCCAGCTCCCTAACCATTACACTGCCAAGTGGGCCTCAGTCGGTCTGTGTGAAAAGAGCGAAACTCCAGCTCAGGGTCACATGGTGCTGCAGTGCACTGGGTGGCTCGACACCAGACCCTCCGAATCATTTGAGTGACACACAAAGCAGGTGAGGCTCTGAGCTGTACCCCCACCCCCTATATAAATGTATAGTGTATTCAGTACCATGCAACGTATGCATCAGTGCCCCTTCCCCAATGAAACTTTATTATTAATATTATTATTATTATTATTATTATTACATTCCTGAAGCCTGGCCAGACAGGAAGGCATGCTGGGAGAAGGCAGCTCGCGCTTCTGCCCTGTGCACTGCGACTGCAATGTGTATATGACCTTTGACCCCAGCCGAGAGTCTCCCGCTGGCTAATCCTCCCAACGGCAGGCAGCAATACCCCTCTTTATCCTTCCCCAAAGCTCTCTCTCTCTCTCTCTCACTCTCTCTCTCACTCTCTCCCTCTTTCTCTCTTTCTCTCTCTCTCTCCCTCTCTCTCTCTCTCTCTCCCTCTCTCTCTCTCTCTCTCCCTTCCTCCCTCTCTCTCTCCCTCTCTCTCTCTCCCTCTCTCTCCCTCCCTTCCTCCCTCTCCCTCTCTCTCTCTCTCCCTCTCTCTCTCTCTCTCCTCTCTCTCTCTCTCTCTCTCTCACTCTCTCCTCTCTCTCTCTTTCTCTCTCTCTCTCCCTCCTCTCTCTCCCCCTCTCTCTCTCTCCCTCTCTCTGCCACTCTGTCTCTCTCCTTCCTCCTCTCTCTCTCTCTCTCTCTCTCTCTCCTCTCTCTGCCACTCTGTCTCTCTCTCTCTCTCCCTCTCTCTCTCTCCCTCTCTCTCTCTCTCTCCCTCTCTCTGCCACTCTGTCTCTCTCCCTTCCTCCCTCTCTTTCTCTCTCTCTCTCTCTCTCTCCCTCCCTCTCCCTCCCTCTCTCTCTCTCTCTCTCTCTCCCTTCCTCCCTCTCTGTCTCCCTCCCTCCCTCTCTCTCTCTCTCTCAGGTGATTCTGACAGGGTAACCGCTATGTGGGCGTGTTTGATGAACTGCGCGAGCAGCACTGCTCTCCTGATGATATCGGCTCAGGCTGGATTGATTTCCCAGCGTCTCCGCGCAGCATCCGCGAGAGCCCCGCTGGGAGATCGATGCCAAGAGATATCCTCCTAGCGCCTAATACAAACAGGCATATGAACCTGACAGAGATAGCACAAATCGACACTAGTTTAAGTCAAAGCGCTGATACACAGACACTCCTCGGGCTACGCCAACCCCGGCTTACGGACAATTTGTAATTTTACCGTAGTTTAATCTTTTTTACTGCCCAAGTTTAAGTTTGCGTTAGTTACGGAAAGGACCGGAAAACTGTCATTGAAGGTGACAGTAAAGACATAATTGATTAAAATTGTCATCTGAGTTATTTTTTGTTATTATATACACAGTGAAGTGAAGACGTTTGAGCACTCGAGACACATTTAAAGACAGTTGCAAATGTACCAAATTAAAGTTCAATTTCGTGGAGATATGGCCACGATCGGTCACGGTCGCAATTGTGTACTTCATTTATTAATGAATCTGTTTGCCAATTATCTGGGTTATTGCCCTGCTTCAGCACATCGCGAGAAAGCGTCCCAAAGATAAAATCACACATTTACACAAGTGGCATGTGCACTGAACCGAGGTAACTAGCGCTCAGCATTAATAATAACATACATCAGCTGATGGAGATGTTGTAGTGCTGGCGATAGAGGAAGTACACTCTCAGAAAAAGAAAGGGACCTATTCAAGTACAAAAGCTCGTCACTGTGGCAGTATCCCTGTAGGCTACTGAATTGTACCTAGAAGAACATAATTGTTCCCTTGCGAGAAGAAGAATGCTGCTTGCAGCACGAGCCACATTTTCATTCCAATATGGCCGCCAGTGTGAATAAGGATTCATTACCCTGCCTGGGGACATAGTATCTGTACCTTTCTCAATTTGCACCTTTTTTTCGCTGGGAAAAGTTACAAAAGCGTATCACGAAGGATCTTATGTGTACCTTTGAAGGTGCATGAAGTGCAACAAACACATTTGTGCCCTGAGGAACAAAAGCGTATGTCAATTGTACTTTTATTTTTGAGAGCGTACGACCTCAGCAATGTGTTTTTGTTTCTTACGTGCTGTTCTGCAAGAGCACTTTTGACTATGCTACAATAACAGTCTAGAGCAGCGCAATGTTCTCCGGTATCTGCTCTTGCCACACTGTTTGTGTCAATAGTGCGAAGCTATGTTCTCGCTGAGGTTGTGAACATGGTTCACTTAATCCCTAGATCTTTAAAAAAGGGTTTTATTTCCCCTGGTGATGTCTCTTGATCCGTGGGAGACCAAGACAATGGGACTCTATGTTGATATCGGGCCAGACTTTCTTCAAATTTGACTTTGCTGATCCGGTGGAAAATGTACTAAACTCTACAGGGTGAAGGGCTTCAGGAGTTTAGCTGGGTCATCTTTTATGAGGGAAATATGAATGTATCTGGGGGTTTTCGGTGGACAATATTTAGTCTGTTAAATATTAAATATTGTGCAATGTTGTTTTTGAACTAAACAGGCACCAGAAATGAGTTTCTTCCTGTTGTTTTTAAGGGTGGACTATGCTCATGGTGCATTATGGGAATTTGATGTTTCAGCCTCAATGAGCTTAACCGAGGGCTTTGCCTGTAGTCTGGACTAGTCCTCAAAGTCCCCACCTCTGCTGAGGTTGGACATTCCCTCCGGTATTTCTACGCGTAAATCCAAATGTAATCTCGCTTAATTCTTCTCCCTGAGTAGCTCTCGCCGTGTGGTTCTTCCTTCCAATTCCATGGTCTGTGGTCTTTGTGGAAGGCAGTCAGAACTCTCTGGCATTGTCCCCTCTTCTGTAAGTGGCTTATGGGAAACCTTGCTGTGCTGTTCCACCGGAAGCAACGCATCCCTTTTCAAAGCACAGCGATCTGCAAAGATCCTGGGAAGACGTCTCTCCTTTCCGCGATGTCGTTTATTGTTTTGGAAAAATAAACTTCCCGTCATTTCAAGGAAGTGCTCCTTGAAACCAGCGAGCTGTCCGATACAGTCCAGACATGTGGCGTCGGCGTCGTACGATCGTCGCTGAACTCCTCCTGTGACTCAGAGGTTGCGGGTTCGAATCCCAGGAGCTCCAATGCCCTTACACCCTTGAGCAAAGTTATGTAACCTTAATTGCTTCGGTATATGCCAGCGCATATATATTCAGTTTATATCAATTGCCAGTCTGTACAATGTAAGCTGCGTAATTCGTTCTGGACAAGGGCGACTGCTACGTGAATAAATGGCATAATGTATTTCAAAAATAATGTCGGTTTCTCCTTCGCGGTGTGACAGGCCCCTGCAAGCCCTGCCCTCCTTCTGCTGCGGGATGCTGTTGGACATCGCGGGAAGGAGTCAGACAGATGGGGCGAGCGCCCTCTGAACCGATCGCCGCTTCTCCGCCGGGCTGACGGAGAGGAGAGAGACGCTCGCAGGTGCTTTGAGCCGCGCGTAGCCTTTGTCACACCTCGGCTCCTTACAGCTGGCCAGGTGTACGTGCCCTTGGCTTCGGTCGAACCCTGGCGTTATTAGAACCTTGCGCCTGTCACGGAGACCAAAGACTTAAGCGCGAGCATCTGCTCTGATGAATTCTAAGGAGACTCGTCTTTAGCGATTCGAGCACTGGGCCTGCGAGCAGCGGCCTGTGTGAGCGCTTCCTTTACGGGACTCTGGAGCAGGGCACTTCCTCTGAACTGCATCAGAAAATAGCCAGCTGTGTGTGGGATGTGTCTATAAACGTACCGTGGTTGGCCGCGCCGTGTGTGGGATGTGTGTAAACGTAACGTAGCTGGGTGCGCTGTGTGTGTAGATGTAAGGTAGCTGTTTGTGGGATATGTGTAAACACAGGTGGCTGTGCTGTGTGGGGTATTTGCGAGCGTAAGATAGCCGACCCTGCTCGAGTACTAATAAAAATCAACATTGCATCATTTTATTATTTGCAGTTTGTACGTATTCACAGTCTCTTTCAGCGTTGGTCAGTTCATCATCTTTGAAACGTACGAATTTTTTGATGCCACTGTAAGTTCGGTTCACTGAGCAGTGTGTGGTTGTAGCATATGATCCCTGACTGTGTCTCTCTCTATGTAAAAGGGTTTTGGTATTTCTTCCTGTTCCATTTGTTATTTGCTTTGGCAACATAAGTGCGTACTTGTCGAGCCGGAACCGAGTCGAATTAACGCAGGTCCAGAGAGCAGGACATGTTGTTCTCGCTGCCCACTCTGCCGAAAACCCCCCTCAGTTTTATTGGCATGGGAAGCACAAGACATTGTATTGCCAAAGCATACAACTAATAATCGAAAAATGTTAACGATAGCAGTGGGGTGGGGCGTATTGACGAACGATTAAAACGGAGTGTAATAATAACTACAACAACAATCATAAATAGTGACAATATAAACAGATCAGCCTTAGTGTCGGTGTGACGCTGGGCTTTCCTGTTCACTGTAACTCAGGCTCTGGCACACTGCCACAGTGGTTCTGTGGGTCAATACTGTACAACCACTGGTTCTGTAGGTCCATACTGTATACCCAGTGGTGCTGTGGGACCCTCTCCCGGGAAAACAGATTTTTCACTGTCCATGTAATATCCAATCCATCCAATATCCAATATTTCAATCTTTTTAAAAATCTTTTTCTTTTATTTCCATATATTTTTCGCGATGTAGGAGAAAGTGCATCTCTCTCTCCCCCCCGCCCCTTTCTCTTTCTCTCTATCTATCTCTCTGTCTCTTGCCTTCTCTCTCGCACTCTCACTCTCTCTGGGGCCACATGATCCGTCAAGCTAATGATGCTAGTCTCCCTGCACCTATGCCCGCCCCCCTCCGGCCCCCCTCCTCATTCCTACGTAACCATGGCCACGTACCGCGGCCAGGTGACAGGGTCACGCGGCCTGTTTGCCGGTCAGCCCGGCCGCGCGAGACCGCAGGGGTTAACGGGACCAAGCGCAAGAGCCGATAGCGCACCCCCGGCACCTCTATTGACCGCATCGATCTCTCTGATCTCTATCCGCCTCGAGCCGCGCGCTAACAAGGAGAGAGACTGCTCACCGCGGACAGAAGCAGCTTCCTGTCACCGAACGTTAATCAAGCCGTTCGTTATCCTCCACGGACCGCAGCCCCCGCGAATCCTGCTGACGAAGCAGGTTCAGCCCGGCGTAACTCAACCCCCCTGTAAATAAACTCTGAGGTGTTCGGCCTGCGGGGGTACGTTTGATGGTTTACCGATAATCCGATCCACATGGTGTTACGTTCACCGCAAACCTTTTAACCCGAGAGTCTTACACCTGTCTGGAAATGGGGCATTACTGAGGCTTGGAGACACCGAAAACCTGGGCACAGCTACCTTCTGAGTGACACTTGTTTTTTGTTTTTGAAGAAAGAGGGCAAGAGAAGAAAAGCAAAATGCGATATGAGGGCGAAATGAAACGTCGAACGTCCTCGCAAATGTCCTCTTTAATGAAACGGCATTAAAGGCAAAAGGGGCCAAACGTGGAAGAACATTCATTTACATTGATGCGTTTTGTCCCCTTGCCTTTAAGCTGAATGTCACATTTGATCCCACATTTATTCAAAACATTTCATATCATAATTCTGAATTTTGAAACTGACACAAACGTAAAATATTGTGTACTATATATATATATTTTTAAATTTATTTATTACATTTTTGTATTACATTTTCTTACATTAACGCAAATGTTCATGTTAACATTTCATTCACTTCAACAAATATTTACCTGGTAAATGTGTCATTTATTAAACATTTCCACTGACAACTGAACAACTGGCAGTTTCCATCTGGAAGAGAAGTGGACAGTTGGCCCTGGTAATCACTATGCAGCACGTGTGCAGTTACGTAATGTAGACTATATTAAACACATCCCCTTCTCCCAATCCTGCAGTCATTCACCATCACACAGGCGCCCCCTCAGAACAAGGCAGCAGACTCTCAGTATTTTTACAAAGTACATGCAAATGATGACAAAATTATAACACATATTGAGCATATTTTCTTAAATGTAGATAGGGGAGATATTTGGGCTTTGTAATGTGATGACAGTTATGTGTCCACCAGTGTATATGAATGTATCACACGCAGACAAGCAATTTACACACAAATACACATGCATCCAGTTTACACACACACACACACACACACACACACGCACACACACACACACACTGACTCCAGCGGTCACCACTATCAGAGCTTCTCCCTCCCTCTGAGAGATTACTCTTACCCCCCCCCCCCCCCCATTCTCCTTTCCCCTCTTTTTGAAAAGCCAGCGACCCAGAGCAGAGTGGAGCAGAGCGAGCCCAGTGGCAGAGCGACTGCACAGCTCAGCCATCCATTAGGGCCCTTTGTAGTGAGCGAGAGGAGAAAAACACAAGTTTTGATTGACACTTAGGAGTTAATCCCCTTCAATAGTGCCTGAAGAGTGTGTGGTGGGGGGCTGAAAGGAATGAAGCAACACAAAGAGGTCTGATCACTGACTGGAGGAGAGGTGCAGTGACAGGGAAAGGTTTAAGGAGCCAAGCGTTCCTTTCAGCCAGCAGCTGTCCCCCTCCCTCCCTCCCTCCCTCCCTCCCTTCTCTCTATCTATCTCTCCCCCTTCCTACCTCTGCTGGGCCTCCTCCTTTAACACCATTCTTCAGTCCTCTCAGCGCCAGCTCCAGGGCTCCCTCTGACTCACGCACACACACACCGAAGCACGCCCTTTGGTCTGTGACTCAGGGCGCAGATGTTACAATTACCTGTGGGACAGGTGAGGGTGTGGGTGGAGGAGGGGGGGCAGGCCTAATGACACTCACCCTGCGTTCCCAGAGAGGGGGGATATGGCCCGGGGTGGGATGACGGATGGACTCTCTCCAACGCGGCAGGCCCAGTTAGCATCGGAACACTTTGGGTTTTGTGTTTGGGCGTATGTCAGCGTGAGCATGATGGCGCCGCGGAGAAGAGACGAGACGGAGAGATTGACGGCGAGCGAGCGAAAGAGAGAGGGAGAGAAAAGGGTGACGCAGAGACTGAGAGAGAAAAGAGTGAGTGAGAGAGAAAGGGAGGGAGAGATGAAGAGAGGGAGAGAGAGAGAGAGAGAAAGGGAGGGAGAGAAAAAGTGAAAGAGAGAAAGGGACAGAGAGAGACAGTTAACTGTCATTTAACTTTCTAAAAGGGTCCAAAAATATCTTCTGTGCAGAACATTTGTTCATGAAATTTTAATTCCAGACCAAGGTTTTTTTTTCTCTCTTCCAAATACTCGAGACAAGCACCCTGGAACAATGTCACTTTCCCCCCGCACCCCCCACACGATCTCATCACCAGGAGAGAGAGAGTAAGGCGTGAGAATTGAACTCTGTCTAATTGAACTCTGAGATGGAGGGGGGGCATGGAATGAAAAGACAGGAGACATTTATGAATCTGCGCTTTAAAAGAAACTAAGAGAAAAGGAGAAGACCCTCATATCTGGACTGGGGATTTGATGACCCCCCCCCCCCTCGCCCACCCCTGAGAGAGAAACAACCGGAAGCCGCACAGGCCCATTGTACCCTCCCACCTGCTGAGGGCCGATGACTTCCTGCTCTGGTCGTGGCAGACTGAACACAGGGTTCCAGAACCAGAGGGGATTCTGGGAAATACCGTCCCCTTCTTATGATAGCGCAGCACGTTGCAGTCGCGGCGCCGAGGGGCCAAGAGGCACGGATGCCAGAGGCGCGGCGCACTTTTATTTCAATTGTGTTCAATCCAGGGAGTCAATTGAAATTCAATTTCGCTCATTGAAAAATCCTCGATGAATTTCAATTCATTTTCTGAATTCATTTAGTTGGCGGATGTCATTGACCCGGTCCACATCTAGAACCTACAGGTTTTTACCGAAAATTGTAAATGCAAAAACGTTTTCGTGTGCCAAAACATCATATTAGTACATAGAGTAAAAAGAAATATGAAACGGCGTTAGCTGAAATGGCTAATTTGACACCTCTTTTGAATTTCAGATAAAAGGCAGAGAAGTCTTTTGTCCGCGACCCATGAAAACGGCACCGACGGCTGCAGTGTGAGCGTTTGGGGGAGTCCAGCGGGAATTGGCGCGTGACTGCCGTTAAAAGCCTCATTCACACTACGGTTAACCTCCAGGAGCTAGCCTCCTGGGTTCACGGGGTTCAAATGGAAGTTAACCTCGCCAGTCTCAGGTTCCTCGTGTTTTCCCTCCTGTTTAAAGAACACAAAGGGGAAGGAGAGAGCTCCAGGTGATACGCTTCCATCTTCAAAGGAGGGGCTCCCGGCCGGGGTTCTGTGGACCCGCTGGCCCTCATTGTGCTCAGACGCCCCCATAACATAACACACCCCCGGGCCATGTTTGCACTCAGAAACACATCTGCAGGAGCCACGCCCATTTCTCGTCCTCTTTATGGAACAGGAAAAGGGCCGCTGTTCTTACCCAAGGGACTTTCTCTCGTTCACTCAATACACATTGTTGTTAAGTCTTTTTAATAACAATGTTATTCTCTCTCTCTCTCTCTCTCTCTCTCTCTCACGCTCTCCTTTTTTAATCTATCTTTTATTGAGCTGAGGATTGTTTTTAAGGATTTTACAGCACAAAGAAATGATTAAGTGGAGGCAAATTTGTCTGGTTGGATGCTGTTCAAGAAACACAACATTTCCCAACATTTTCTACATGTTCAGTCATATCAGGTGCGTCAGACGTTATGCCAGTGTTGGTAGCTGACGATGTTGGACCGAATATGGCCCTGCCTTATACTCGGTTACTGAGAGTTCACTCTGGATGCACAAACCGTTGGAGGAAATCGATGGGGACCTTCAGAAAGCCAAGGTCGGCTCTGGACTGATGAGCTATCATGGGGGAAGTGTGGCATTACTGAACACTGGCTGCTGACAGATTAGCGATAGTTGGTTGATTACATTACAGCACAACTCAACAATGTGTGAGTTGGCCTCCAATAGTGCTACACTACCAATATGCAACACTGGACCAACCAGAGACTCACCTCATCCACCAATATGTAACACTGGACCAACCAGAGACTCACCTTATCCACCAATATGTAACACTGGACCAACCAGAGACTCACCTCATCCACCAATATGTAACACTGGACCAACCAGAGACTCACCTCATCCACCAATATGTAACACTGGACCAACCAGAGACTCACCTTATCCACCAATATGTAACACTGGACCAACCGGAGACTCACCTTATCCACCAATATGCAACACTGGACCAACCAGAGACTCACCTTATCCACCAATATGCAACACTGGACCAACCAGAGACTCACCTTATCCACCAATATGTAACACTGGACCAACCAGAGACTCACCTTATCCACCAATATGCAACACTGGACCAACCAGAGACTCACCTTATCCACCAATATGCAACACTGGACCAACCAGAGACTCACCTCATCCACCAATATGCAACACAGGACCAACCAGAGACTCACCTTATCCACCAATATGTAACACTGGACCAACCAGAGACTCACCTTATCCACCAAAATGCAACACTGGACCAGCCGGGTAACGTTCGCAGAACTGGAGCAGTAGACTGGGGCTTAGGAAGAGGAGATCGATGCGGTGGATCGACGTTTCCACAAATCAGCCCGAAGGTTTAAAGATTAAAACGGAATGCCCCGCCGTTCCTTCCTGCCCATCTCTCTTTGTCTCCTGGTGCTGGATGTCTCCATCCCAATCCTCTCCTCCATTATCTTCCAGCTCCACTCAATGCCCAGAAGCCTCGACGGACATGGGATTAGCCTAATGAAGCACGCAACTGCAGTTCTCTTAAACCTCCCCCGTGCGCCCAACAAACCCCTGCCCCCTCTGCCTAATTCCTGCACCTCCTCATATCCCTCTGTGTGCGTGTGTGGTGTTGTATTAATCGTCTCACTTCTCACGACTTCATTTATCTTCCCGCTGTTTTGCTTTGTGTCTAGATTAGTGTTTCAGATGGTTTATCTGTGCTGTTCATGATAGACAGAGGGTCTGGGATGTTCTGCGTATGAGAGGTTTATGAAATGTGAACCTTGGCTAGCAGGTTCTGCTAAAACGCTTGTGCTGTGTATTAGTCGTTGGAATTATTATGCAGTGCTCAGCTGTTGTTTTTTTATGGAAAAATTGCATGAATTTCACACAAAAAACAACCCAAATGTAAATATGCGATCTCCCGTAAAGTAAACGTGACGACATGTGGTGTACATGTGGAAATGTGCGGCATGCATGTGAATCACATGCGGCACATCATTGACATACGCAAGTTGCATGTGATTGTTCTGTAATGGTAGGCACAGACCCCCCACCGTGTGTACCTCTGCGTTGTGGGTTTCTGTGTATGTGCACAAGTGCGAACTGTAAACACTCGTGCTTCCTTGTTTTAATTATTGAATTTGATTCAAATTTCTTTGTAAATAGCGCTTTTTAGAGCATTGTCGAAGAGACGCTTTACAGAGAACGGATATGACCAGGCCTGAACCCCCACAAAGCCAGAAAGTGAGGCAAAAACTCTCCAGTGGGAAGAGGGGGAAAAAACAGCCCAACAGTGGCAAGAATAAACTTGGTTTATGGTTCTGTGTGGCTCAGTAGGTAGAGCATGGCGTTGGCAACGCTTAGATTGTGGGTTCAATCCCCACTGGGACCACATACTGAAAAATGTATGCATTCACTACTGTAAGTCGCTTTGGATAAAAGCGTCTGCTAAATGGCACATATTATATTATAAACTCCCCATGCAGTGGGATGAAATGTCAGGAGGAACCCGTCTTAGTGGGGGAGCCCATCCTCTACTGACCTCCAGGTGTCAGTAGTGGTAACTAAATGTCCTAAGAAGGGAAGGTCTAAGGTTATGAGCGTGATGGCTCATTCTAGTTCTCCAAACGTTCAAACTGAGCACCGGGCACAAAGCAATGGCGGCGATAGCAATGCAGGTCTTTAGTTTTCATCCAACATTCATCTCTGTAACAGGTGGAGCATCTTTTAAATGCAAACGCCCCTCGGCATCGAAAGGCAGCCGTGCAGTACAGCGGTCAGGGAACTGGGCTTGTAACTCAGAGGTTGCTGGTTCGAATCCCAGGCGGGGCACCGCTGTACCCTTGAGTGAGGTACTTAACCCGAATCGCTTCAGTAAACATCCAGCTGCACGAATGGATTGCGTGTAAAGACATGTGAACTGTGCAAGTCGCTCTGGACGAGAGCGTCTTGCTCGATGCCTAAAATGTAAATGTAAAACGCTAAATATAATCTCCCGCTCTCTTCCGCTCACGCCCACACCCTGAAACACACATCAGAGAGCCGGGACTGACTCCCCCCCCCCCCCTCCCCCTCCTTCTTGTGACAGAAGTGACTCGGCCTTTC
This sequence comes from Aldrovandia affinis, assembly GCA_029706075.1. Taxonomy (NCBI): domain Eukaryota; kingdom Metazoa; phylum Chordata; class Actinopteri; order Notacanthiformes; family Halosauridae; genus Aldrovandia; species Aldrovandia affinis. The sequence goes on from JAINUG010000223.1 coordinate 1,329,074, forward strand.
CTCTGATCCTGCCTGGAATTGTCCCTCTTCCTGAGCCTGCCTCTGCTATCGGAAGGGGGATCTCTCCAACAGCAGTCCCAGGACAATGACGTTCGGGGAAGAATCGGCACTTAAGGAGGACTGTTCCCACGGCAACCGGAGTCTGTCTGTCTGTCTGCCTGTTGGTCCGTCTCCCTGCCTGTCAGTCTGTCGTTGCGTTTGTAGTTGTCGTTGTTAGATGCCCACACGATGGCTCCCAGTAGCCGGTTATTTTCAACGGAGCCGTCTGTGTTGTTGCCCGTCCCTTTCCCACGCAGGCTTGCGGCACCCTGGGGATTTTAAAAAACTGCATCCGCATCTGCAGCGGCCATTTACGACGGCTATTATGAACCTACATAAATCCATGACCTCCGCACCTTAACTTATCTCACCCTGTCATGGGACGTCTTAAAAAAGGGAGCGCGCCCAAAAAATAACTGTTCTTTTTTTATTTTTTCACACAGAGTGTTTGTCTAAGTGGGCCTCTTCCGCCTTCCGCTGCCCCCAACTTTCTAGTGGGAAGCCGTTGTGGGGGCAGAAGGGCCGGTGCGGGGGCAGAAGTGCCGGTGGGGGCAGAAGGGCCGGTGTGGGGGCAGAAGGGCCGGTGTGGGGGCAGAAGGGCCGGTGTGGGGGCAGAAGGGCCGGTGCGGGGCAGAAGGGCCGGTGTGGGGGCAGAAGGGCCGGTGTGGGGGCAGAAGGGCCGGTGTGGGGGCAGAAGGGCCGGTGTGGGGGGCAGAAGGGCCGGTGTGGGGGCAGAAGGGCCGGTGCGGGGGCAGAAGGGCGGTGCGGGGGCAGAAGGGCGGTGTGGGGGCAGAAGGGCCGGTGTGGGGGCAGAAGGGCCGGTGTGGGGGCAGAAGGGCCGGTGTGTGGGCAGAAGGGCCGGTGCGGGGGGGCAGAAGGGCGGTGCGGGGGCAGAAGGGCATCAAAAATGGGGGGAGCTACAATTAGCTGTCCATCGCTGAACTTGTTTGAACCAATCGCATTTTTGCACCTCGCAGCAAAACGCAGCGATTGGTTCAAGCTCCGCCCGTTCTTGGTGTCCTCGGTGTACCTCGCTCGCCCATCGCTGGCGTTCCGTCGGCGTCGTGAACATGTCCGAAATGCCCGACACCTTCCCCCCTCCGCAGGAAAACGTTTTTAAGTGAGCACAGAATATCTCATTCTCCCGCCAGTACCTGCTCGCTCAGCGTTTTGACCGTCTGCTCGCCCCGTGTGCGCTTCCCACAGACAGCGTCCGGCGACGCTGGGGATCGCGCGGTGTGAAGGAGCGCGGGCGGGCGGGCCTAATCTCTCTCCCTCGCTCTGTTTTTTGTTTTCGCTCCAATTGCGAGGGAAAGGGGGAAGCCAGGACAAACACTCGGCCGTGTTATTGCACTCTGTTCTGTTATTGCTCTTTGAATTTGTGATCTGCCCGGGACGGCACCGTGTGAAAACGACAGCCGTCACATTCACAGGGCCCCAGGAATCGGAAATATTTTGACACTTTTCTTGCAGGTGTTTTTTTTTTTTCCTCCATCAAGAAATAGTTTTTTTTTTTTTTTTCAGGGATGGTGTTGTTCAGACGGCGGCAGCAGCAGAAGCGCACTCAATGTCAGGCTGACACAGGGGTCATCGCAGGGGCGTCACGTATGGATTTCTCTTGTGCCGTTATCGCCTCTGTTCTTCGGTGCCTCGGTTATCATTGTTGCCTGTGGTCACCGGTTTGACGTGCGAGCGTGACTTATCTTTCCCTCAAAGTCCTTTCTGGAGCGGTTCCTTCAATTGTTATGTGTGTGTTTGTTTTTCCCACGAATGTGTTGAAATGAACATAAGTTTGTGTCTCCACGTTCTTGTGTCTTTGTGTAAGCATTGTGGGTTAAGAAACAATTCCTTGCTAAAATAATTTGAAAGAAGTCCTTGCTGTTTCCAAGCATTGGGAGCGTTGTGAACAACATTACAGTAAATACAACAAAAATAAATATAATGTACCGAATGGCATGAAAACAGAAACAACAGAAGCTCATTGAATTCTGCGACTTGTAACATAACATAACGTGTGCCATTTAGCAGACGATGAATGGATACATTTTTCAGTATATGTGCTACCCATCCCTCTCTAATGCCCAGTGCAGGGTGATAATTGGACACTCCATGTTATCATTCCTCTTCACTCAAACACTCCTCCCCTGCATCACACAGACATAAACATGTGTGTGTGTGTGTGCACTTGTTTAAATGGGTGCATGTGTGTATTTTGTGCATGGGTGTGTCTGTGTATGTGTGCATGTGTGTGTTTGTGTGCATGGGTGTGTGGGTGTGTGTGTGTATGTGTGTGTGTGCGTGTGTGAGTTTGTGTGTGCATGTGTGCATGTGTGTGTGTGTGTGTGTGTGCTACCAGTTAATCTTCCCCTGGGGAGGACAGGGCGGGAGGGATGAAATAGGCTCACGGGGCCTAAAGACTTCCTGAAAGAGCTAATCCCCGCGCAGGTCACACGGTGTCCCCCTGAGAGAGGAACAATGGGGCCTGGACTGTGTGTACACAGCCCTGTCCCGCTGCTGCAGGCCCTCGCAGCACAGCACAGAGAGGGAGGGGAGGGGAGGGGAGGGGAGGCCTCGGACACGCCGCAGGAGAGAAGAGAGACCCTCCAAACTGTCACAGGAGAGAAGAGAGACCAGCACGACTGTTACTGTCACAGGAGAGAAGAGAGGCCAGCACGACTGTTACTGTCACAGGAGAGAGGGAGAGACTCATGAGGTTGTTACTGTCACAGGAGAAAAGAGAGACCAGTAGGGTTGTTACTGTCACGGGACAGAGGAGAGCCCCTCCAGACTGTTACCGTGACGGGAGAGAGGGGAGAGAGGACAGATTGTGAGACAAAGAGAGCACAACAATGAGCAGCTATCAGTGTCAACGTCAAGCATTACAAGACACTACGCATAGCTCATACGGCATCATAAACACGGTCATAAAGCATCACGACGAGGGCATTGACAGGAAGCGTTACCAAAATAACTTTCTTTCTGTTTTTTTAGGCTGGCCGTCTTTCACGCAAAAAAGGGCGGCCGCCTGCGAATTCCAGCCCGGCACCAGCGATTTCATGCTGCTGCCTTGAGCGTTTTCGCTTCCCGCTGTGGCAGACGGCACGGAGAGCGACGTCTGCGATCAAAGGGGCGAGGATGAAGAGTTTGAGGTGCGCTGCGGGGGAAGGCGATGCGTCCGCGCTGCACAGTGGCGCCCACAGGGAGCGAGGGGAATAACGCGAGGGTGGGGGAGACTAAAACCTGGAGATGTAAGTTGTAAGGCAGGCGTTACGGACGGCGTACAGGCCAAATTTTGGCGGAGACAGTTGCGGTTGTCACATGCGGTTTAAAGAGCAGAAGACCAGCAACCGTGGTGCGGCATGTAGTGTAATGGTTAGGGAACTGGACTTGTAACTCAGAGGTTGCTGGTTCAATTCCCAGGTGGAGCACTGCCGTTGTACCCTTGAGCAAGGTACTTAACCTGAATTGCTTCAGTAAAATATCCAGCTGTATAAATGGATTGTGTGTAAAGAAATGTAAACTGTGTCGCTCTGGATAAGAGCGTCTGCTAAATGCCTAAAATGTAAATGTAATGCAACCGGAGATTTGTGGACGCGATAACCGTTCAGCCGTTCGGTCAAGAGCCGGGGCAATGACCACATGATTACGTCACATCGGCTGAAGACCCCTGAGAAAAACATCTGACCTCCCATCGGCCATTTTGGATCATACAAACGATGAACTCCTGAACTGTATTCTTCTCTCTCCGATGCCAGACATATTTTTTCTTTAAACATAATTGAAATATCCCTGGAACAAAGGTGTCAGTGATTTCAGTAATGACGTGAATGCGCCATTTCACCTCTCCACAGATAAAAGAGATACCCGTTATTGTATATTCATACAGGCAATCTGGTTAGCGGTATGCTAATGAGAATGAAGCTTTCCTAAACAACATCCCAGCTGACAATCGTTCTTGTCGTTCCAGTCGTTAGCACTAGCTTGGAGCCGGATGACTCATTTGTTAGCGTTACATTACATTACGTTACAGGCGTTTGGCAGATGCTGTTATCCAGAGCGACTTGCACAGTTTACTTTCGATCCATTTGTACGACTCGATATTTACTAAAGCAATTCAGGTTAAGCACCTCACCTCGAGGTGCAGCGTGCAGCGGCCCACCCAGGGATTGAACCTCGGACCTTTGCGTTCCAATCCCAGTTCCCTCACCGTTATGCCACACCGCCGCCCACTGTCGCTGCCGTTAGCGTTTCTCATGCCGGGATGGCGGTGAGATATTTTGTCCTTTTTTTTTTTTTCGTGCGTTGTGGGTGGATGATCAGACAAGGGATTCTCTTTCTTTTTCTCCTCCCCCACATTCCTGGAGTCACAGCATTCCCAGGGAATGAGCCCCACATTCCGGGGTCTTTGTTGTGTGTCAGGATGTTCACTGGTGCTTAATCACAGCCGTGGGTTATGGCAGCCTCCCTGTTGTTCGGTGAAAAAGCGGGCAGAGATTGAGTTCTTTCAGAGGGACGGACTCCAGTGTGTCATCTTCAAAAGGCAACATGCCAGAAGTCATTTGCTTCTTGTAAGAATGCGAACAAACGGAATGAGATGTTTCGCTACAGGTTGTGGCCGAAAAGGTGATACGACCGCGGTGTCCTGCTCTGTTCTCCGCAGGCCTTGATGAAACCGCCTGCCCACGCACTCGATTGAAATGAGATTTCGAGTCGCTCGTCTGTTTAGCCTTGCAGCTTGACCCGACGCACGGACATCACGACCCGGGAGTGTGCGCTTCCCCGACCCACGGTTGCCCTTGGTTGATGATGTCTTTTTGACAATTTTGTTGATGATGTCTTTTTGACAATTTTGTTGATGATGGCTTAGAAAACATTTTATTTGACGTATATCGCAATCGGGAAATGAATTTTCACTGGCGATGTGTCCAGTCGAGAATTCACTCAATCCTGACTTGCGATCTCTTCGCAAACCGGGGTACACAGAAGCCCACAGTGTTCCACAGAGCCACGCCCCTTACGTGTTAATTCCAAAGTTTTGTTCGGTTTTCCTCAGGAGAGACAGCAGAACTTTTTAAGCTTGTCGCACGAGACGTTGAGTGAGATCGCTAAAGCGAACCCTTTTTCTTTTTTTCCCTCAAATCAAAGTCAAATCATATTCTGTTTAAATTCGAGTATCTGAGGGGTCCCTGGTGGGGTTCGGATGTCTTGGCATCTGCATCAGGGGCGATAAGGACCCAGCCGAGCACTACAGTCCTGGAGTCGCCCCCCCCCCCCACCCGCCAACACACACACTATCCGTGATCGTAGTCAGTCAGACCTGCAGAGAGAGTAAGGCAACCCCCCCGCCACATCAAATAATACGAACCTGCTGTGTGTTTGCGCGCGGGAGATAAGAAGTTTCCTTGTTCCTTATCTGGGCACACAGCGCTTTTTTAATAACCCCAGCCGGTGAGTGAGGAAAAAAAAGCATTTATAAATTCTCCGATTTAAATACACAAACGATCTGGCACCGTATCCTGTTCCCAAAACATATGCCCCTAATGCGAGACTCCCAACTTTCTGCGGAGGTGCATGTGAGAGCCACGATGTGGAGGTTCACATGACTCGATCTCTCATCTACCCCCGCTGTCTAACTCACAGTGCGGTCTGTTTGTTTGTTCAGACGTTCGGTCTTTTGACTATTTCGCTTACGTCAGCGCTCAAAACAAAGTCATTTTTCTCCCCAATCAACCACAGTCTACGGCTATGCCAACGAGTGCGAACTCTCATCTTAAGACCCTTTCCCACATGCAACTTAACCCGTTTTCTGTGTTGGCGTCATGTGGCAACAGGACCCAGAGTTGCTTTTCCGAGGCCTCTACGTGCTCGAGGGACAACAACACAACAGCAACACAACCTGCAATTCTGCATTGCATCCTGCATTGACTAATCTATCCAGAACAATCATGTCATGTGGGAACAGACTCTACACAGAATTCTTCCCTATAGGAGACCTATATGGGAACGGAAAAAAACTCTACCTTACCCGAACAGTTGAACCCGGCAATGTTGCGGATTCCCTGTGGGAAAGGGACTCCAGTTACCTCTCTGTTAACACAGATCCAGACTCCACGTATGGGAAACAAATGTAAAAAAATCTGTTCATAGCAGTATTTATTTTATTAACAAATATTCAAATTCAGATATGCGGTATCGTGTTATCTCTTTCCCCTTTTCTAATGTTTAAGGGGCGAGGGGTTAACTGATCTGTTTATTTAAGGATTACTTAGCATACATTACTCGTTCATGCTTTGCAAACACATGAGTTAATTATGGCTCCGTGTTAATCAATGCATTATGTCATGGTAATAAATGTAACCTTATTCTGAAGTGCTACCGCGTTAGTCGCTCTGGATAAGAGCGCCTGCCAAATGCCAGGATGTAGACGTCTTACTGGTCTACGACGGCGTCTGTTGCGTTGTTGCTGTGCTGATCTCTTGCTCTCGCGGTGATTATTCTCGCCATTTTTAAACGCCCTCATTGTAAGTCGCTTATAAGAGCGCCTGCTAAATGCCTAAAAAAATGTATAAATTAAATGGGGGTCCTTGTTTTACAGTAGATTCCCCGCCCCCCCCAACCCCCATTGTAATAACAATACGTTTATTTTACGCAGCACTGTTACACAATACATTCTCAATAACGCTGACATTCTCAATGCACGTAGGGTCTAGTCAAAGTCAAACCACCTCCGCAAAGTGTCGGTCTCTACGGAACACGGACGAATGCGTAAATGGTCCAGGGTTCTGTTTCAAGCAGAGGAATGTGATATTCTGGGGGGAACGTTGTGGAGGTTCTGAGGGGTGGATTTCACAACCCCCCGGCTGTTTCCTCAGGGTGAGGGCAGAGCAGAGAGGCTCAGAAACGTCCCGGAACAAACACAGGGCCCAAAAGCCTTCTGTGGAAATTTGACATGGCCTGTAAACGTCTTGGTATGAGACAGGGAGGCGGAGCTCGGACTTGTTTATTCCCTTAGTGGGGGGTGGGAGGAGGGGTCACCTCGGGCCAGCCTGTAAGCACCCAGCAGTGCGTGAGGTTGGGGGGCGCAACGTAGAATTATTTGCACAACAAGGGTTAGGTGTCAGCTGCTCGTTAATTACGTTAACGAAACGGTTTCCTATGACGCAGCGCGACCCATTCGTTACGCGCGCGGCCGAAGGGGGGAAGTCGGTACGCGTCTGCGCCGCCCTGCGTCCACGGCGCTGTTTATCCTGCAGCCGTTTCGCGTACACTGCTGTTTTATAGGCCGGCGCCCCGCGCCACTCGTAAAACACTTTGGACTTGTGAAAATAAGACCTCTGGGCGGCGACGAAACGGGGCCGTCCCCCGTGATGAGCGAGCTGCTGGCTGCGGCTGGACGGGGAGAGCGCAGCGATACCGCTGAGCCCGAAGGCCGAGGGGGATTATGGGAGATAAGTGGGGGGGGCACGTCAGACCCCCCAACCCCCACCGCCCTCCTCTGAGTACACACCTGCTAGCCTCCTCATCCCCTGCAGACATTCCCTTTCTCCAGAGCATTCTACCCCTACACACGCCAGTTACTGACCAGAGAGGGGCTACCCCCAAAAAGGCAGGGCAGTGGAGGGGGGTACACAAGAGAGGAGGACGCGGGGGGGGCGTCCCAGAGATCCAGGGCCCAGAAGAACTATCCAATAGAAAGTCAGGGCCCAGAAGAACTATCCAATAGAAAGTCAGGGCCCAGAAGAACTATCCAATAGAAAGTCAGGGCCCAGAAGAACTATCCAATAGAGAGCCAGGGGTCCAGAGACTCTGCTCACGCAGAGCTGAACCAATTGGCTCTGTATGTTCCTTTTGACCTTCACTCGCAGCTCCTGCGAATAGTTCCATGGAGCCGGTGAATTGCGTAGCCCGCCACCCCCGCGCACACTCCCACGCCCACACATCTTCAATCGAAAGCAAGGCTTCTCTAAATTACAGCTGCTTCTTGTTTTTTTCCTCGGTCACTCACGGTTTGATTCTGAGCCGCGTTCACGGACTGGGGTTTTCCCTCAGATGGATTACCGCCCCGGGGTCCGAACCAGTAGCGACCCAGTTCTATGTTCACATTTACATTTATTTAGGTAATTAGCGGACGGTCTTATCCGGCGCAGCTCACAAAGACGGCATACAAAAGAGGTTTGGACAACAAGTAGCAACGATTTTTGAGACGTTAGTCACACCGTCAAAAGTACATAATTTATCCCACATCATGTAGTGTAGTAGGCACAAGGGGACTTTGAAGGAATAGTGTTAAGTTGCATTGGGGATTTCCGCTCAGGAGTTTGAGGTTTGTGGGAATTGAGCCAAAATGGAGTTTCAAGAGGTAGTCTGCTCTCATGTGAAGGCTTGACATTAGAAAGAGCGGGGTTTGTCACGGTGCTGTCTCTCTACACCCCCCTCCCCCACCTATCACACCACTCTCACCTGCCGCCAGCTTCTCTCCCTGGGAACAAACGCCTCTTATCAGAGCCTTCTTATGAAATTTTTCCCGCTTTACCGTTTGTTCTCTCCTTCGGGGGAGTTTAAGTCTTTTTTCTGGACGTTGGCGCTGTGGCGGAGGACATGTTGACTTTGTTGCACTTCGTTTCTCCCTGGTCAGGCCACGCTTCAGTATGCAAGGTGTTTTCTTAGCAAAAAAAAAAAAAAAAAAAAAGTTACCAGTTGAAGTCCGAGAAGGGACTCCCACGACAGAACGCCCGCCCTCAACCCCCCATCACCCCTTGAGCGTCCTGGGGATGCCCGGCCGAAGAAAGGCCAACCCCCACCCCTCCCCCCTTGTCAATGAATGTGAGAAAGTGCCAGGGAGAGACTAACACACAGGGGGCTTCTGTTTGCATAGATCCTAAAAAAAGGATCAGGGTTTTTTTGTGTTTTTTTTAGCAGGGGGTCAAAGTTCAGCCCTGGAAGGTCAGCAATCTGACCCTGTGACACGGGAGGACCTTTGAGGGAAGAAAGTAACTTCATGGACGCTGTGGAATTTTAACACACTGCCACGAGTTATAATGCACTCTGCAGCTGTTTGCTGAGGACTTTAACACACGCTCGCAGGTCTTAATACACTCTGCAGCGGTGTGACGAAGAACAGATTTGGCTGTGTTCGTCTACCCCAGGGCTATTCAATTCCAGGCCTCGAGGGCCACTGTGTCTGCAGGTATATATATAAATATATATATATGCCACACACTATGCCACCTGATTTCAATTATTAGCTCACCTCCTGGACCAAGGAGGTGGAATCAGGTGGTGTACTGCGTGCCTGGAACGAATACCAGCAGATATTGTGGCCCTGACTCAGTATGTTTTTTCCATATCTGTTTAACACAGCCTGTTTCACTCTTTCCCAATAAACGAGAGAATGTTGAGCCCCGAAGTATTTAAACTTTTCTGTGCCTTTCTTGTGTGTAGGTGCTTAATAAAGCAACAAGTGTTATTTCTGAGTCCAGCAGTGGCGTTTTCCATGAAGAAAATAGCACACGCTGCCATTTTGAATATGACGGGAATATACATGCGGGTGAGCCGGGACTATGCAAGAGCGCAACGCTTCTGCCACCAAAGCTCCGGTGAAAATATTAATGAGAGAAAGAAAGTCTACTCTACGAGTCCACTCCTTAAATCATCCACAGCAAAAAGGCTTTTTAGAGGGTTGTTAGGATGTCTTTTTCCCCCTCAAATTTACAGTCTGGACTATTGGAACTGTGTAGGGGAGACAGGGGTTGGTTGGCACAGGGGTTGGTTGGCACACAGGTCATCACCAGCCCCCCAGGGGGCAATGTCACAAAAATTTTACATTAAAATGTTTGCTCTCTTTACCTGCACTCATTCATTCTGTCAAAAACATTTGAAGGTCACTAAGTGTTGAGGTGAGCACAACTTTGACATTTTGTATGGTCAAAATTAAAAAATGGTCCCCCCACTAAATATATTATAAAACTGTGTTAGATAGAGATATTGACATTATATCATTTTTAGTTAATAGAGAGAGGAATCAGCTACATTTTGATAGAAGATTTGAAAGGTTGTGATGAGTCATGCTAGCTAGCTGACATCATATTAGCACAGAGATGTGTCCTAATGAGAGTGGGGTTGGTTGGCACACTGACTTTGGGGTTGGTTGGCACATGTGTCAATCGTGTGCCTGGACCAAGTGGTCTCTCTGCTGGCACTGGGAGAGGTCTCCCCACCCCACAGGAGCTGCAGCCTTTCCCTAAGGCAGGGAATAGGAAGGTTGGTGGTGCTGTCAGGAGGAAAACCGCCATCCTGACAGACAAACCAGTCAAAAGAGATCTAGAGGAGCAAAAGGCTAACACTAAAAAGAGACTCTTTGTAGAATTTGTTCAGAATTTTGTAGTTTGTGGTTATAGTTGTGCTGCTGTGCTAATGTTACATGGTGCACCTTTTAAATTATTAAGTTTATAATTGTTACAAAATTATTCAGTGTTTTCTTATTTGTTCTTATAAAGTCCAAAGACATAATTAATGAAACATTATTAGTGAACTGATAAAAAAAAAAATTGGTAAAAAAATGGGCAGATATTATATTGAATGTTTACATTTTCTGGTTCTGGTTCAAATTGTTTCTATTTGTTGCTTCATTCTTTGTACTGATAGCATTTTAACATTGTGCCAACCAACCCCAAAGCGTGTGCCAACCAACCCCGTGTTGGGGCTGGTTGGCACAAGTGCACAACATGACTTTAATCACGAATCACGTAATTGAAGAAAATATTTGTTGACATTGAAATATATGTATTTATAGCTGAGACCTTAACCTTTCATTTGCTACTAGTTAGAATATCCTCACATAAAATATGCCAGAGAAATACGGCAGAGTGTGAAAAGTGTGCCAACCAACCCCGGTCTCCCCTATATACCAGCTAATTAATGTTTTCCAGAGTTCCCAGTTTTTCAGGTTAACAGGCAGCCCGGGAGAGGGGTTATCGTAGCCCCAGAGAGGGCTGCGGATCGAGACGTGGCGAAAACTGCTCAATTCGCTGTGTTATACTGCCATCTGCTGGTCAGTATGAAGAAGAACAGCACGATTTTGTCGCGTTGGGACAGTCTTGTAGTTCTGTATCAGTGGCTGAGATAGGATTGTGCACAAATAGTCAAAGTAACGCACTGAAATAAACATTGTCCACTATAACCTCCCATCCCTGAAGGAGAAACACAGAGTTATGAGCAGTAAAGTGAGTGTGTGCATGTGCGTGTGTGTGTGTGTGTGTGTGTGTGTGTGCGCACAAATATATGCACAGTGTGTGTGTCTATGAGTGCACGAGTGTTTTCTGTTGATACACACACACACTATAATGAAACACAACCACCACACTGACACACATACAACACACTGATACACACACACACAACACATTGATACACACACGACATAGCGATACACACACCACACACTGATATACATACCACACCCCGACTGTCTAACACACCCAACTAACAACAACGTTTAGCTGCAATTTGATTAACTTTGACAATTTATACAGCTTACTTGCTGAAGTAAGTGACGTGCAGTATCTAGTCAAACAAACCCCCGCATTTTTATTTAAAGTGTTGCAGCGACAGTTGTTGTACGGGGAAGGTCACCGAAAACCACGTAAGTGAGCGCCACTCGGCTTCCTGTTTGTTGAGAATTGATGGCCTCATTGTTGGCAGAGAGAGGCTCTCTGTACATTCCGGCCCGTTTTCTCACGGCGGCTTCGGAAAGCATTGCGTTGGCACTGCGGGGTCCGCTTCCTGACACCCCCCTTCCCCATCTGATTGAACCACACCAGGGCTTCGGGTGGAGCCACCCTGCCATCTCTTCCTCCCTCTGGCCCTGGGTCCAAGGGAGGCGCCGGTGCGCTCTCCACGCGTCCACAGGTAGACAGTGAGAGAGCGAGCAATCCACATGGAAGTCGAAGGCTGTTGGAAATAGCCCAAGTCTACGGTGAGCGTTCTGGCACAAAATGGCTGCCGTGAATCTGTGGGCCCAGGTGGGTGGTACACATTGGTGGCTGCAGTGGGTTTCCTCCCTTTCACTGCAAGGTGTTTTGAGATCATTAAAGGATTCGATTAAATCAGATTAAAGGCGCTGTATACACGCAATTGTTATTAGTGGTAGTAGTAATAATAACAATAGTGCCTTTCTCATTTTAAATATTTGCACTAATTTCCACACATTCATTTTGCCCAGCAACACCACCATACGTCCTAATATGGTTATTTCCCCCCCGTTTACTGCAGTTTATTACACAACATAACCCCCTGAAACACACAGCTATTTCACAACTCACACCCACCGAAAGGTTCTCGGAAGGGTTGTGAGGACTTTTTCGGAGAAATACAAAAAAAATTATTTTATAAAGGTTTTTTTTCACATTTTGGGAGCTAATGTGAAAAAATTCGCTGCCACAACTCTGGAACTGCCCAGACCGCTCTGAGGGAAGTCCCTCAGCCAATCGGCGCCCCCGAACTGGACTACCAGCCAGGAGTCGGGCTCGCATAGCCTGGGCTCGAACAACCTACACCTTTACCAGTTTACACCACCAGGGGCACAAATATTACATTCACAATCACAATGTACAATTAGTCATTTAGCAGACGCTCTTATGCGGAGCAACTTACAACAAGTGCATTCCACTGAGTGGGGCGAGACAGCCTATCGCATTAATGGTCGGTACAGTTTCTTTACGGGAATAGCTGCTAGGAGCGCACACAGAGCTACGAGCTGCATTGACAGGCACCCTTCTTGGATGTGCAGACGTGATCAAGCTGCTGGGTGCCGGTGGAGATCCAGAGGGTCCGTGGCTCTGTGAAGCAGTAGGTGTAAAGCTCACCTTCGTCCAGCGCTCCAGAGGAAGGGAAACGGCTTTAGCAGGGGAGGCCAGAGGTCAGGGGCCCTGCTGGGGGTGTTTTGACAGATGTGTCAGGGGCTCATCAGCACCGGGACTGCAGCCGCACCGGCTACTGATGTCCCCCAGCTGCCCAGCGTCCTGAGGATACTGAGCACAGCCTCGCTCTCTCAGGCAATACAGTCTCTGCTCCTCAGCGCTTTCCGGTCTCCCGAAGCTACTGACCACTTTAAAGTTTGGCGTCCCGTAGCTACTGACCGCTCCATAGGCCAGATATTTTCCCGACGGTGGCCGTCTCTCCGCCCCAACAGCGAAAGGCCATTGGTATTGTGCGTAAAGCGCAAAGCGGTTTACAGTTTTATAAGGAGGGAGCGTGGATCCGTCGGCAAGGCGATTTATAACCGGACGGTCTCATCTGGGTGGGGCGGGGCGCCGTTGCCCCCTTCGGGCGAGATTTGCTCCGGCACGAATCCGACGGAAGGGTGAATCCACAAAACAGCAGCGCCCGGGGTGTCTGCGGAATAAAAGCTTGAACGTATTAGGGGATAGTGGCACGACACCGCACGGAACCCCCGGACTCCAGTCTAGGGCAGGACAGGAGGGGAGCGCAGACCGTGTGTACCCACACATCGCACACATGTGCATCTGTGATCTCTTAATGAGTGTCGGTATGGGAACGGAGGGGGATTAGGGGTCCCAGCTGATCAAAGTGGAGAGGAGCCCTGCACTGTGGCTGTCTGTGTTCAGCGGCCCTGCTCTGTGGAGATTATCACACCTGCGGTTCAGAGAGCGATCCCCCTCAGACATGGGAACTGAGACTGGGGGCCGCAGGCCAGCCCAACGCTTTAACCATGGGGAGGGGGCTCCACACACACACACACACTCACCACACGCACACACTCACACACACACACACACACACACTCACCGCACGCACACACTCACCGCACGCACACACTCACACACACACACACACACACCGCACGCACGCACACCGCACCGCACACACACACACACACACACACACTCACCGCACGCACACACTCACACACACACACACTCACCGCACGCACACACTCACCACACGCACACACTCACACACACACACACACACACTCACCGCACGCACACACTCACCGCACGCACACACTCACACACACACACACTCACCGCACGCACACACTCACCGCACGCACACACTCACACACACACACACACACACACACACACACACACACACATATACACACACACTCAAACACTTACATACACATACACACACACACACTCACTGCACATACACACACAAACACACACACACACACACTCACTGTGCACACACATACACTTACACACACACACACTCACTGCACACACACACACACACACACATATACACACACACTCAAACACTTACATACACACATACACATACACACACACACTCACTGCGCACACACACACTTACATACACACACACTCACTGCGCACACACACACACTTACATACACACACACTCACTGCGCACACACATCCCCGCCGATCGCCATTAATACCAGATGATATAAATCTATGATATCTCCGTCTATGGCGTTCAATTTTAGGATATCAGTCTTCCTTCCTTCTCTTTTCTGACAGATTTGCCGAAGAATTACCAGACCAATCTCAGATCAGATCTGCTCGGCCTTCGGTGGATATCTATTTTCGATTTCTTTAATCGTTCTGTCAGATGTGGCCAGCCGTCGCTGCCCTCTGAGTGTTTGCCCCCTTCTTCCTTCTCTAAATCCCGCAAAGCCCCTTTCCTGTCGAGCCGCTCCTCGTAAGCCCAGACCGGAGCGGGCTTAGGCCCTGTCGGTCAGACTTAGGCCGGGGCGGCGATGGACCGCGATACATCAAATAGCGTCAGCACTCAGCCTCACCTTCGGCGGTGACAGACCACAACACTGCAAATACCATCAAAGTGGCGGCCCTCCGCGAACGGACATGTGAGACCTACACTCTGCCGGAATCGCCGCCGTGGCACATTCCTGGTGGAATTTAACGGGGGGACCTGTCACGCAGTAATTGTTAGGGAGAGAGGGATGGCGTCCGCTGCAGTAGCCACGTCAGCGCGGCGCTTCTCAAACTCGGCCGTGGCGCTTGCTTCCGTCCAGTCTCTTGTGTAGTTAAGGTCGTTGAAACCGTGCGTTTGGGTTGCGTCGTTTTGAGGTGAAACCGATTTGAAAGCAACGCACGTTCGGCTCATTGCCGCTTTGTCGTTTTTCCGCAAACGTTTTACTTGCAGTGACCAGGCGTCCGCCCTTTCGGCATTTAGGACTTCACTGATTTGAGTACGTCAAGGAAATGATCAAAATGTGACCTCTTCCAAAAGGGATCATTTGCCACAGCACATTCCAGAAAATGGATGCACATTGGTTGGTTACATTTACATTTACATTTACATTTTAGGCGTTTAGCTCTTATCCAGAGCGACTTACACAGTTTAAATTTCTTTACACACAATCCATTTATACAGCTGGGTATTTACTGAAGCAATTCAGGTTAAGTACCTTTGCTCAAGGGCACAACAGCAGTGCCCCACCTGGGAATTGAACCTGCAACCTCTCAGTAACAAGTCCAGTTCCCTAACCATTACGCTACACAGCTGCCCACAGGTTGGTTGGCTCTTGATTGACACCCAGGACACTGTTTGCCTCTTTCGGGTGTGTTTTTGAGGCCTAGTGAGAGCGTATGGAGAGGACGGTGCGGGCGTTTCAATGTGCACACAAACACACACACATACAGTAACGCACTGCCGTTCAGCACTTGACACTGACAGTTTATTATTTTCCAATTATAGCAGTAAGTTTAAGAGGTCTTATGAATCGTGCATTGGAGCGCACACCGCCACACTTGAATTAGAAGTTGTTTATCCCATTTTAGAACGTGTCCTGAGCACTTTTTAACTTTCGAACCGGATCGTTAGGATGCAACTCTCGGCCTACGGCGCATTGCGGTTTTAACGTCTGAACTCTCTCTCCCTCTCTTCTGCAGACACAATGGAGACGCACAGGTCTGGAGGTGACCGGCGGGCCCCTCGCCCGTGGGGTTCTGTGTCTCAGTTCTCCCAGACTGGCCCTGGAGCGCAGAGCAAATATAACCCCCATTCACAGGCGACCGCTGTAATCTCTACTGGGCCTCCCAGCATTGTGCGCCTGTGTGTGTTCAGCGTGAGCCAGGAGGGGAGACACGGCGATCGGTGGCAGACAACGGCAAGCCAGTATCTCCCCCGGCCCCGATAGAGCCACGTCCGGATCAATAACTCGCACACCCACTACCCACAGCTGATAACGGAACCGGCGCCCGTGTCAATACCGCGCACGTTCATCATTAACCCACACCTGGCACTGGCCATCTGGGAAGTGAAGCACAAGACAATGGAGAGCGGCTTTAGCGCAGCAGTCACGGCTTTGCGCTTAATCATTATTAAATTCCCCAAAGAACGGACATTTTATGTGAGAGATAGCGGTTGACCGTTATCTTGACCCGTGCACTGACACGTCTTCCAACACACGATGCTTTGATACCTGCGACCGGTACGGTAACTATGTTGGTCGATGTACTCACCACTGGGCAGGCTGCTGAGGATTCAACCAAACTGGACAGGATTGGGCCTCCCGCGCGGTCTAGTGGTTTCAACGTCCGACGCTGGCCACGGCGACCGGGGTTCGAGTCCCCCGTCGCGCCAGAGTCGGCTCTGGCCGGGAGTGCCATCGGGGCGGCGATTGGCCGTCCGCCCCAGGGAGGGAAGCCGACACACACAGTTCGCTGCGCACAGGAGTGGTTCTGGGGTACCGGAATTACAGTTGACGGCACGACGAGTGTTGTCTCGGAGGAGGCAGCGCTTCACCCTTGTCACTGCTGGTCACAGGACTATGGGAGAGATGGGGGATGTGGAGAACGTGTTTTATTGGCTTGGTGTATGAGATTCTACACGCAGGATCTTTGGCCCAGAGTCAATAAGCATTAGTCTTGAAACCGTTTTTTGAAGTCTCCCTTAACAACACACTGGTTTAGACTTGCTTTTACCTGTGTATCATTTTATTACTGAATTGGTTTTTATTAGCTATTTTATTACTGTATTATTTCTGCGTTAATCACTTTTTATGACCTTGGCTGTCATGTCCTGCTGTCTC
This sequence comes from Aldrovandia affinis, assembly GCA_029706075.1. Taxonomy (NCBI): domain Eukaryota; kingdom Metazoa; phylum Chordata; class Actinopteri; order Notacanthiformes; family Halosauridae; genus Aldrovandia; species Aldrovandia affinis. The sequence continues at coordinate 1,346,166 of JAINUG010000223.1, forward strand.
GAGCCAAAATAAACTTGCCGATCTATTATGAAACAAACACTTGCATTTAATTCCAAGGTGTAATAAGAGACTAATGCTGTTGGAATCCGGGCTTTTGTGTTCTCTGTGAGAGAGACAGAGAGAGAGAGAGACAGAGAGACAGAGACAGAGAGAGAGAGAGAGAGAGAGAGAGAGAGAGAGAGAGAGAGAGAGAGAGAGAGAGAGAGAGAGAGAGAGAGAGAGAGAGAGAGAGAGAGACCTTTATTCAAACGCTAAAGGAGACAAACAAGCACCATTACATACACCACATGTGCGCCATAAGCTCATCCTCTGCACATGACCAAATGACCCGCCCAGCACACCAGACTGTTTCACACCCACCCAAGTCACTTCTGAGCTGGGCGTGGGTGTATTCCGCTTAGAGGTTCCGCTGAACACCAACCATGGAGAGAGAGAGAGAGAGAGAGAGAGAAATAGACATACAGACAGAGAGGGAGAAAGAGAGAGAGTTAAAAGAGGGGCTGCAGCAGAATCTAGACCTGCTGCAGCAATTCTGCAAGACCTGGGCCCTTAGACCTGAGCCCTTGCAGTGAACTTCAAAAAGACAAAAATAATGATTCTCCAAAAAAGATCCAGATCTCAGGAAATCAGACATAAATTTACACTAGGGACAACAAATATAGAATACTGTACAAATGACACACACCTAGGATTAAAGATTAGCTCAACAGGGAGCTTCAACCTGGCTGTGAATGATCTGAAAGAGAAAGCACGCAGGGAATTCTACGCCATTAAGAGACAAATTAAAATAGATATACCAATTATAATTTGGCTCAAAATATTCAAATCGGTAATAGAACCAATCGCATTATATGGGGTCCGCTTACAAAGCAGGATTTAGCTAATTGGGACAAATATCCAACTGAAACCCTGCATGCAGAGTTCTGTAAAAATATCCTCCATGTACAGAGGAAAACAATGAACAATGCATTAGTCATTCAATTAAATTCTGGAAACATACAAAACAGCAACCCCCACTCATACCATTACAATGCCCTGAAATGCCAAGAGTTGAGCAAAGAAAAGAGTCCCCTCAGTCAGCTGGTCCTGACGCTTAGTTCACTAACCAACACTAACCCACAGCCTCAGGACCAGCACACAGATATGAAATCAATTAGTCAACCAAATTATAACCTATCAAAAACAAAACTACATCACCTATTGGGACACACAGACACAAGCACAAAGCAAAATGCAATGCTATCTGGCCCTAAAAAGACAGCATACCATGTCAGACTACCTGACCACGGTGACTGACAAAACACTGTGAACCACCTTGACAAAGTACAGACTCAGTGAACACAGTCTGGCCATTGAGAGGTTGCCACAGAACATCATGGCTACCTACTGAGGAAAGGCTGTGCCAACACTGCTCTCTGAGGGAGGGGGAGACAGAGCTGCACTTCATCACCAAATGTGAAAAACAAAGAAACCAGAAAAATATTCTTCCCTAAATTCTATCAGATTTGCCCACCATTCAAAGACGGCCAAGAAAAACTAATAATATTATTGGGGGAGAGAACGGAGTGCCCTAAACTTTAGCACAGTTTATTGCTGCCTGCCACAGTCTGAGGGACAGTGAGTGACGGAATACGCCCACATGCACCTGGTCACATATACTCATATACAGGCACGTACATACACACGCACACACACACAGGCATAAATATACACACATTTCTAATTTGTCTGCTCTTATTATTATTGTTATCATTCTTGTTGTTTGAAATTTGATGTCTGTTTGTTTCCTTTTTTCTCCACAAAGCTTTGGCAGTGCAACTGTACTTTTTTTGTCATGCCAATAAAGCATATTGAATTGAGTTCATATCACATTCATATACAAAATGAAGGGGGTAGACTGCTGCCATCTTTAAAGGTTTGGTTAGACTAGAATTCCACTAAAATGTTGTACTATTACAGAGAGGTATGTCACTTTAGGGAAGTCCACAACAAAGGTATACCAAACTAGATTGGCTATATGGTGTTTTCTACTGGCATTTACAGTATATTGTCATGGTATTGCTGCTTGTAATATATATAAATATAAATAAAGTAATATGTGTTTTTTAGGTGTCAAGCCATTTTTAGAACTGTGTATGTCTAGGTTGTTAATGTTTCTTAAAACTGGTGGACTTGTGATGTCATGAAATGTCAGTAAAACATTGTTTAGTTGTAGTTTTTCCTGGAAAAACAGTCAGGAACATGAATGAGCAGGAAGGGAAGACTACGCCATCCGTCCCATACTCAGAACATGGCACAATTTAGCGTCTCTCAGCATGAAACAGCATGAAGTGCCCAGCGGGTGCCAGTGAACTTCCTGCTGGTCCACTTCCTGAATCCAGTCTCTCAGGGTGACCTGTGAGCACATTTGATAAGTAAAGACAATACCACTGGCAAATAATTAACTTTATTAACAATACAACAGTATTATCATATTGTAAGAGTATACAGTGCATTGAAAAGTGTAACTTAATAACGATTGACCATACCGTTCAAACTATGAAACGTATAATAGTTCAGCAAATAGTATACCTTTAATTTGGACATACAAATGTCTACAGTGAGCTACCTGCTGAGGAAAGGCTGTGCCAACACTGCTCTCTGAGGGAGGTGGAGACAGAGCTGCACTTCATCACCAAATGTGAAAAACAAAGAAACCAGAAAAATATTCTTCCCCAAATTCAATCAGATTTGCCCACCATTGAAAGACGGCCAAGACATCTATACTAAAAGCTTGGCTGACAGTAGGGCTTTCGAGTACTGACGGAGAACACAGTAGGATTTGTAATTTCCCGTTCCCTTGTCACGTGCATGTAAACTTACAGGGAGTTTCCATGTTCTGTGTGCGGGCGAATGGGAAATAAAGGAAGCACATTTGTAAATCATCGGTGTTTGCAAAAGCTGGACAGAATGACGCATGATGCAACTTCACGTTTCTTTTATTTCCCACTTTTCTTTCTTTAATTTCTCTGCCAAAACATGAAATTAAAAATTAAAAATTGAAACAAAAAACGAGCAGTCATAAGCGAGTTCTCTGTACATGACAAAATTACGTTTTTTTCAAATATAATATTTTTAACACAATTTTGTAAAAGCTCAGGTACAGTACAGTAAGTGTTCACCCTTGGATGGACATTCAGAATCACAGTTTTCATAGGACTTATCTAAATAGGGTTGCCATGCCAACAGTCCCATATTGGTCAAGACAAAGGGCATGTCACGTCAAGGGAAAACCCACCAAATCAGGTTGCCATACGATTACTAACTAACTCGACGAATGAAGGTCATGATTGAGGACCATGATTAGTTGAATCAGGTGTTGTAGTACTGGCCTAGAACAAAAACCTGCACCCACAACTGGCCCTCCTCAGATAAGATTGTACACCCGCCTGTAATTAATTTGATAAACAACCAGCACTAAATAGTATTTACCCCCTCCCCGCACCCCGTGAGCAATATCATCAGCATGACCCCCACCCCACCTCAACAATATTGAGTCAAGAGAACATTGTGTTTCCCGAGGCAACGTTGGCAACCCTAGATATGAAACCAGTCTTTTTACGTCAGTGGTGGCCAACCCTGTTCCTGGAGTGCCGCGGAACCTTTGGCTGGTTTTTGCTTTAAATATTACAATCAGCAACCAATTTAGACACAAGAAAACATGTGAAGCGAGTTGACTGTGAAATAAACCGCTTTAGTTGATCAAATGAAGTGTTGAGTAACAACAAAAACCAGCAGACCTTGCAACTTTCTGGGACCAGGGTTGCACCCCAACCCCCTCTTTTCTACGTATTAAAATGTAAGCATCCGGCCCTGAATGACAGAAAAATCCCCATTTGTGTGCACTGACGCTCTCTGATACCACAAGCGCAAGGTCCTGCTTCGGTTTTCTCGAGAAATGGCCCTGCAGCCTATCTCTGCCTCTTTTTCCCCTTTCGTTTGTGTGTGCGTCAAAATCGAGGCTGAAACCGAAACTCACGAAGAAGAGATCAAGGTTGTTGTGGTTCTCTGTGGCTCAGTTGGTAGAGCACAGCGTTGGTTGTGGGTTCAATTCCCACTGGGGCCACATGTACTGAAAATGTATGCATTCACTACTGTAAGTCGCTTTGGATAAAAGCGTCTGCTAAATGGCATATATATTCAGGTCCACATTTGACACAGTGTGTTGACAGGGTTACTCAAATCTGGCCCACCAATCCAAATTCGGATTTTCCTTCCTCCCGGGTAGTCAGTTGAACAATTCACGCAATCAATTGGCCGGAGTGTCTTCAAATCTGATTCCCAGGTAAAGGGGAGTGTGGAAAAACAGCAGCGCTCGGCCCACGAGGACCGTGATTTGAGGCACCCCGGTGTGGAGAACAGGTGGGCTCTCGACAGTAGAGAAGACGATGAGCCTCGATAGGCTGAGTGGCCTGTTCTCCGTCCCCCCGAATGTTCTTGCGCTCTTAAGCACACCAGGACAACGGGAGAACATTTGTCACGGAACGAAAGCTGCAAAGAAAAGTGCCGTCCTACAACGCCCTTTTCCCCCACGAAGCCCCCAAAACAGATCCACACCCAGAAAACCCAGGCCCTCCTCAGATGGACAAACGTACAGAAGGCCAGTGGGCCCGAGAGAGAGTGCTGCTTTTCCCCCGTCGCCAGGCCAACAGAGGCCACCGCCAGTGAGCTGACCCCCCCCACGCTGACCTCAGACCTTTGGCACTCTCCCACAGGACCCAAAACCTGGGAGACCAGAGGCGTGTCATTTAAAGCTGGGCTCACTGACTTCTACTTATTTCAACTCGTGGGGAGAGCAGTCGAGAGAACTTTATCATTTTTCAGTCACTGTTTGTTTCCGTTAAGAGTGGCACTATGGTTATGGTCATGGCTATGGTTATGGTTCAGTAATGGTTCAGTCCATGTCTGTGGGCTGTTGAGAACAGTGCTCTGTATGAGTCTAACGGGCCCAGCAGTTACAGCACTGCAGATTAATGTTCAGTTCCATTGCCCCCCACCCTCCACGCTCCAGAGAGGGGGCAACGATGAAAAGAATCACGTGGCTTCTCGATCGGGATTCAAAGGATGTGCGGTAGTACATTTCCCGTCGGCCCATAGTTTCCTTGAGCTCGTAGCAGCTTTTCACTTCCAGTCATTGGCTGGGGTGGGGGTGGGCGTGGCCAGCGTTATCTCCCTGCTGTAATTCCTGTGTCTCTGGATCAGCTTCTGAAGGAGACAGAATGACACCAATGCCTGCAACAATTAGAGGAGATTTTCAATCGTGTTCAAATTTTAAACTCAAAATTTTAAGTGCGACAAACGGGCACTGCAGGGGCAGCGGTACTGTGCACAGCTTTGAACTTTGAGATCGAGCGGAAGTGCATTGCATTCCTTTGATGTTGAGATTTTAAATCATACAGTGTCCTTTTTGTGCGCAATTCAATGTTTTGGGCAAGAACACGAAACCATTTGTTTTGTAACAAATGGTTTTGCGCACAATTTATTATTTATTATTACGTATTTGTTATTTAAAAAGCACCATGGGGTGGGGGGGGGGGGGGCAAGAACACGAAACCATTTACTTAATAAAAGCTAAACTGCGAAAAAACTTGATGAGAAAGCAACTGCGGCCAGTGGGGAATTTCCCTGTGCAGCCTGAAGCCACTCATTCGACAAAAGCAGTTTCACCAACAATTAATGACAGGGTGCGGAGGGGGGGGACAAAGGGAAAGTCCAAAAATGTTTTGTTTGTAAATGGGTCATATCTTTCATCAAAGCTGCAAAGATCACCATGACGCAATTAAATGAATTAAAACAACAAAAAAGAGCAAATATAAGCGTAGACAAAAGGACAAAAAACGGCACGGCAGATGGAGCGACGCCTCACCTGCAACCCGACATTCACCTGGTGCTCTGTTCTGAACGCAGGCCAACCCGGATTCTAGGAAAGGGGAAACGAAATGACCGTTTGGAAACATAAGAAAACATTTTTTTCTCTCTACCTTCACAGTTACAAACAGAACTTTGTCCACATGCCCGTAGACTACATTGCAATCATCCGTTCTGTGCGGTTTGCCCTAGCGGGGTGCCGCCAGCAGGGCGGGGACAAGGAACGACAACTGACGGGCTTCTCGGCGACTCGTCAAAGTGAGACAGGTCGGATCGTTCTGAACTTCAAACGTTAAGTGCATGAAAAGGTGCAATACTTCAGGTACCGGCTAAATGCAACTTCAGCCATAAATGCGATTGACGATTAGAAAGCGCTTATAGTCCATATTACCGGTAACTATTTAGAATGATAATCTTCCTCTCTGAACATGAAGAGAAATTAAATGACTTCTTGTGCTCAAAAAGGTCAAGTGAAAAAGCTTATGTGGTGTGAGGCCAACTATGGTTAACCGTGTGACACAACCAGTGAGCTGCGGGCCCAAAACATTTCAAATACAACCGTGCAACATTATGTTATGGGCATTATACAGTGCCATGAAAAAGTATTTGCCCCCCTCCTGATTTCCTCTATTTTTGCATATTTGTCAAACTGAATGGTTTCAGATCTTCATACAAAATGTAATATAAGACAAGGAGAACCCGAGTAAACACAAAATACCGTTTTTAAATGATCATATCATTTATTGAAGGAAAAAAGTTATCCAACATCCATATCACCCATGTGAAAAACGAATTGCCCCCCTGAACTTAATAACTGGTTGCGCCACCTTTAGCAGCAACAACTGCTTCCTATAATTGGAGATCAGTCTTTCACATCGCTGTGGAGGAATTTTGGCCCACTCTTCTTCACAGAATTGCTGTAATTCAGCGACATTGGAGGGTTTTCGAGCATGAACTGCTCGTTTAAGGTCCTGCCACAGCATCTCAATGGGTTCAAGTCAGGACTTTGACTAGGCCACTCCAAAACATTTTTATTTTTTATTTTGGGCCATTCTGAGGTGGACTTGCTCTTGTGCTTTGGGTCATTGTCCTGCTGCATAGCCCAATTACGCTTCAGCTTCAGATCACAGACTGATGACCGGACATTCTCCTTCAGAATATTCTGGTAGAGAGCAGAATTCATGGTTCCTTCAATGATGGCAAGTCCATCACCACCACCATGTTTGACTGTTGGCATGATGTTCTTATTGTAAAATGCTGTGTTTGCTTTACGCCAGACATAACGGGACCCGTGTCTTCCAAAAAGTTCCACTTTTGACTCGTCTGTCCACAGAACATTCTCCCAAAAGGCTTGGGGGGTCATCAATGTGTTTTTTTGCAAATGTGAGATGAGCACTCATGTTTCTCTTACTTAGCAGTGGTTTGCGCCTTGCAACTCTCCCATGTATTCAATTTTTGCCCAGTCTCTTTTTTATTGTCGAATCATGAACACTGACCTTAGCTGAGGCTAGAGTTCTTTAGATGATGTTGTCCTGGTTTTTTTTGTGACTTCCTGGATGAGTTGTCGCTGAGCCCTTGGATACATTTTGGTAGGCCGGCCACTCCTGGGAAGATTCACCACTGTTCCAAGTTTTCTCCATTTGGAGATAATGGCTCTCACTGTGGTTCGCTGGAGTCCCAGAGCCTTAGAAATGGCTTTGTAACCCTTTCTAGACTGATATATCTCAACAACTTTTTTTCTCATCTCTTCCGGAATTTCTTTTGATCGCGCAATAGTGTGCTGCTTGTTGAGACCTTGTAGCCTACTTCACATTGATGGTAAGGTTCTATATCAGTCATGTTTAAATTCAACAGGGCTGGCAGTAATCAAGCCTGGGTGTGTCTGCTCTAATTTAATCCAATGATCAATTAAATTTGGTGAATTGATTGGTTGAAAAACTAAGGGGGCAATTACTTTTTCACATGGGTGATATGGGTGTTGGATAACTGTTTTCCTTCAATAAATGAAATGATCATTTAAAAACTGTATTTTGTGTTTACTCGGGTTCTCCTTGTCTTATATTACATTTTGTATGAAGATCTGAAACCATTCAGTTTGACAAATATGCAAAAATAGAGGAAATCAGGAGGGGGGCAAATACTTTTTCACGGCACTGTATATGTTTTTGACATTTAATAAGCATATTCATCATATATTATGCCATTTTGATTCATATGTTTTTCTGTTCATAACCACATTTTTTATCTAGGCTAATACATTGATATTCTTTCAAAATTTCTCCCATCATTTTGCACCCCTTTGGCGGGCCAAACCAAATGTCGTCGCGGACCATTTTGACCACGGTTGGGCACCCCTGCTCTAAATTATAGCATTTACAACCATTTTGAGCAAGGTTTCGCAATTATGAACAGCCAACTCGCCCAATACTTACTGTTTCTCCTGCAGAAGACAATTACCACTACGACCATAGTGATAACAAACGCCGTGGACACGACCAAAATCATCAACACATAAGTCTCAGTCTTAGTCGTAGTCTCGTTCCCAGGGTTATGACTGCTGCCCTCACCTGCAGGAAAACCGAGGGGGAGAAGCATTATGGGTCCAGAATGTGTCTCCGGGATTTTGTGTGATCAGAACATTAGCTTTAACATTAGTGAACGTTTGCCTTGTCAAACACACGTCTGATAATTACCCACTTTGAGATAATCAAAGTACTCACAAACTTTTGTTTCCGGTGCTGTGTACAGTGTACACTAAAGAAAGAGAGTGCACACTTCTCTCAGTGTAATGGTTCCGGTGCTGTGTACAGTGTACACTAAAGAAAGAGAGTGCACACTTCTCTCAGTGTAATGGTTCCGGTGCTGTGTACAGTGTACACTAAAGAAAGAGAGTGCACACTTCTCTCAGTGTAATGGTTCCGGTGCTGTGTACAGTGTACACTAAAGAAAGAGAGTGCACACTTCTCTCAGTGTAATGGTTCCGGTGCGGTGTACAGTGTACACTACAGTATAAGTATGTACATGGCCCGCATACTGGGTTCGATGTACAAGAGATAAGTAGTGAGTGATGCGCGGGTGAGTGCTCACAGTCCGGGGCAGAGACGGAGGAGGTCACGGTCTCTCCTAGGGTGGGGTTAGTGACGGAGCAGGTGACGGTCTGGCCCTTGGAGACGTTGACCAGCAAGGCGGAGCGCACGGTGAAGGTCCCGCTCTCTGGGTGCTGGGTCACGGTGGGTGTCACTTCCTGTTCCTGGCGCATGGCGTTCTGGAGGCCCAAGCTGACAGAGGGCTGTGGAAAGCCCCCCCAAGTGTCACACACCACCTTCGCCAGCCCCACCCGATCAGCGCAAGAGACGTTAAGCTCCGGTTTCTGGTACCTCGCTGGGGAGGGGAGGAACAAAAGGCAATATGTGTGTTAGAGGTCATTCAGTCTATCTTCCATATCCTGTAGAGGCATACAATACAGCAGACTTGTTAATGTGGTTTTTTTCACATCATTAGTCTATGTCAGTTTTCTTGTTAGTTCTTGTCGCCTGTGAACCACGACAAACACACTGAACTGCAATGTACCCTGTTTGACATCAACCAAAATAAATAGTTCCTTAAGTGAGCATAGTCAAGATTTCAATTAAAATCTTACCAGCGACCTGCAGAGTTGCCCGGCAGGTTTCCGTAAAGCCTGACTTGTTGTCCTTTTCGTAAAAGACCACGAGGATGGTTCGGTCGTCCTCGATCTTTACCGGGTCGATCACCAGGGAAAAATTTCCAAAGCGCAACTCATCCTCGAAGAACCTTGTCCTATTTCTGTAGAGGGAGTTCACCAGATTACCCTCCTTCTGCCCCTTGTTGAACACCTGCATCACTTCTTGATCCTTACTCCCTTTCCCGTTTCTCCCCTGCCAGTATATTCGGGCCCCGTTTAGGTCTGGGGGCTTGTCCGGGGTGGAGCAGGGTACCACCACGGCCTGCCCAATGTGCGCTGTGACCATGGTTACAGGATCCTCCCCTTCCTGTTTTCTTTGAGACTCCGCCAAGCCAACTACAACAAAACAAATCAGAAAAATACCTCAAAAAAATGTGTGTGGGGGCCTCCGAGAGCGTAGCGGTCTAACACACCCATACTGACTGGTCCTTTACGAGTGTGAGCTGCCTATCACGGTCGTGATTCGAAACCCGACTGTACCAGACTGACCCTGGTGGGGAGCCCTGATCGGGGGCGGCGTTTGGTTGTCCACACCAGGGGGAGGGGGAGGGTGAGCCGGGAAGTGTTCACCGAGAATCGTGTAAGGGTGACCCCAGAACGTGGCTGGGCAAATTCTGTCTCGAAGGAAGCGGAGTTCGCTGCCCTCTGGGAATTAGCTTGCCTCGTAGAGACGAGCAGCGAATTTGTGTAGAGAGGGCAAATCGAAGGTATAATTGGGCACTAAATTGGGAGAAAAAAGGAAAAAATCTGAAACTTTTTTATTTTTTATGTTTGTGAACATTTTTTTTTAATGAAAAATACCTAAATTAATCAAACTACCCAACTGCCCTGCAGGGACCGGGCATTCAAAGGTCTGACAGAGTAGGGTCTGCTGGTTTTAGTTGTTGCTCGGCACTTTAATTGATCAATTAGGGCAGCTCACTGCACAGTTAACACACCTCACCCGGTTTTCTTGAGTCTAAATTGGTTTGCTGATTCGAAGGTGGAAAGAAGGCAGAAGAAAGGGCGTACCCTGTGGCTCCCTGGGACCAGGACCCCCCTCCCTATCGAGTCAAAGCAACGGTTATCAAATAGGGCCGGGACTAGTGCGTCTAGGGCTCGAGGGAGGGACTGCGTGCGGTGGGTCACGGGATGCACCCAACGAAATAATAATTTCCTGTGCGTTACACACTTTCCTGTTGACATTCCCGCCCAGTCAAATTAAACACTGCACTCGTGACATGCACTCATCGTGGCTAGCTCCCAAAGGGTCCGCGAAATGGAAACGGTCCATTGTGGCGGAAAGGTAGGTGCATTGTGATAATTATTGTGCCCGTGGAAATTCTGGTCCATTTTTTACATGTTTCACCCCCCGGGTGCTGTGTTGTGTTTGCGTATGGAATGTGTGGGGCAGTCAGGGCTCTGGAGGAAGTTACTGACAGCCCAATTCATGGAATTCTGTGCTCTGTGGCTCCTCTGATTTCCTGTTCGACACTGTTCAGGGAAATTTCACTCATAAACATAATAATGCATAATTACTATAACATACCCTTACAGGCTTATATATGCACTCATAGAGTTTTTCCTGGAAAACACACACACAGACACACACATGCACACACAGACTAACAAACGTCAGCTGACCAAGATGCATTCACCGAGGGGAGAATGTTTTATTTTTGTATCACCTTACATTCCAGCTAGACCCAGCTAGGTCAGCTGGGACCAGTCTATTAAACACTCCAAGAGTGAAAACAAAACACGGTGAAGCAGCTTTTAGTCATTCTGCCTCGTGCATCTGGAATAAACTTCCTGAAGAACTCAAACAAGCCCAAACTCTAAATATATTCAAAACTAGGCAAAAAAAACGTCATGTTCTGCAATATCTATGACTAAACACTAGAAGTTTGATTGACTCTTTTAATGATTTATTTGTATTTTTTTACTCTATATATTTAGTTTTGTATCTATTCTTATTCATTTTATATCTTATTTTTATTATATTTTCACCTATTTGTATTTTCTTACCCATTCTCCTTGTTTTGTATTTTCTATGCTCTGTGTAAAGCACTTTGAATTGCCATTGTTGTATGAAATGTGCTATATAAATAAACTTGCCTCGCCTTGCCTTGCCTCTACACATTATAATGAACAAAAGCGAAGCCACTAAGCCAGGCTTTCTTTAGAGGCATTGTTATGAATGTATGGGTACCTCGTGATTTAAGTAAATATGATCATTTCCAGGATTTCTCGGTTCACGCTGTGAGTGTGTGGGTGTCTGTGATTGGCTGCAGACACTGCGGAGCCGTTGAGATGACTGCTAGGTGTGAGATAGGTATGTCCATGTGGTGAGTGTGCAGGCTTTTGATCCAGCCCCGCACTTGATTCAAATATTCATTGTCTTGATAATATAATTGATAAGTTGTTTATTCATTAAATAAGCTGCGCTAGTGAAGGGATTCATGAAATCAGCTGTGTTAGAGAAGGGATTCATGAACCCGAGGTGCAGACAGTAGCCCAGGGGTGTCCAATCTTATCCGAAAAGAGCCAGCATGGGCGCAGGTTTTTGTTCTAGTCCAGCACTAAAACACCTGATTCAATAAATCATTAACTGAAGATCCTGATTAGTTGCTTAGTTGAATCAGGGTGTCGTAGTGCTGGGCTAAAACAAAAGCCTGCACCCACACCGGCCCTCCTGCCCCCACACTGGCCCTCCTGCACCCACACCGGCCCTCCTGCCCCCACACCGGCCCTCCTGCACCCACACCGGCCCTCCTGCCCCCACACCGGCCCTCCTGCACCCACACCGGTGGGCGGCCATTTTTGCTACAGTACGTGACTCTCGCAGAGTTGTTCTTCTGTGTGACTCAGTGGGTAGGGCGTGGCTCTGTGTGACTCAGTAGGTAGAGTGTATGTTGTGTTACATGTTGACACAGAGGGTGGATAATCCCCCGGTGACAGAAACATAAGCTCAAAGTGTCAAAGAAGGGAAGGGGAAGAGAGATCGAAAGTGGCTGTGACACTGCCATGATGGTGTTGATGATGCTGACGGATGTGTGTGTGCGCGAACGCGTAGAACAACGCCGCACAACACCACGGGCCCACAACCCAAGGCCCAGTTTCACAAGCCGTTTCCCAGATCCGTTTCCCCAATGCAGAAGCAAAAACGCCCGCGACAGCGTGTCAGGCAAGGGGTGATGTCACGAGGAAGAGCGCTTTCTGCTGATGCGGCAATGTCCCTGCCTCGTCGGAGTCGAGACCAGAGCTTTGTCTTCATTAGAAGATAGACGATTACAATGGGCTGCATGTACGTACAGTATATAGTGCCTTTGAACTCATGATCTCAAATCGCTTTACAGTGAAGGGGGGAAGCTCAACCGCCACCAATGTGGAGCGCCCACGTGGGAGATGCACGGCAGCCATTTTGCGGAAGAACGCTCACACACACGTCGGCTGAGGTGGGGAGGGAGGGAGTTATTGAGCCAATGAAACTGGGGGATGATTAGGTGGCCAGAGTGGTCATTCCAAAGTTACCCCTTAATCTCTCAAACCCTTAACTGGGAGTCAGACGTGTCATGCCCTAGGAGCAAAAGGCGATGCTCAAATCCGCCCTCAAAAGCACCCCGAAAGTGTCTTCGGACTTAACGGGGTATCCCAGAAACCACTGCAAAACATCCCACAACCCGCCAAGATCCCACAAACATCCCCAGAACCACCTCTGATCTCCCCCACAAATATAATGAATAATGAAATACATATATACTTTTTTTTTTTTTTTTAACCCGATCGAAACGATACAGCACCCGCCACCTTTTGAGCAAAACGTACTATTATGAAAACTATTCACGTCGCAATAATAATAATAATAATGATTTTTAGGCTTTAATAACAATTTATACAGCGCGTTTCATGCAGTGCGCTCAGAGCGTGACCGGCATTGCAGACACGATTAAAAGGCAGCGGAATGTACAAATAAAGACATGACATAAAAGGCCAAAGTAACAATTAATGTAAGGTAAAAATATACAGTGCTAAAAAGACGGTATAAAATACTTTATAAGCATTCATATATCAAATAAACAAAGAGAATTAAAAGCAAGTCGAAATCAATGTTATTCGTAGGGTGAATAATCTAATAAAGACCAAACTATTATATCGCCAATGATACTCTTGTGGCACATATATTGAATACATTTGACATTAATTTCAATTCTGTTTCGGGTCATTCATTTACAACGACCGCGGAGTGTAGAACTGAACAAAGAGCAGACGTTAAGTTGAAAATGTAAAGAATCACCACGGCGTTCGAGATAGAAAAATAGCAACATCGCCTTTCAACGCCAATTTTATTTTTTAACCCCCCCCCGCAATATTTAACATGGGGTTACGCTCTTGGTGCGGAGACTTACCTTGTAGTGACAAAACGATAAAAACGTTCAATAATCCCATGTCAGCGTGTGTATTCAGAAAAATGCGCAATAAACAGTTGTATAAATGGGATCATTAAAAGTAACGGTGGCATAATAATATTATTTTTTAATTCACTTAATTCATTTAATATTATTAAATTCACCATCGACAACAACCCTCGGTTGACCTCGTCTGCCCTCACGCCTGTTGTGTCCCGGGCTTTATAACAAATGAGACAACGGATTTGCTGGTGTTAACCCACAAAGGGGAACTGAATACGAAATACGCTACAACTACAAGTGTATGACATATGCAGTAATACTTGGAAATAGTCGAAACCGGTCGGTCTGCTGTGAGTTTCGAATCTCGGCCCTTCCCTAGACTACGATCAACCGCTCTGTCATCAGAGAGAGTCATAGCGGTACTTACCTGATGGAATACCCCAACGGAACGTATCCATAAAACCACAAGGCGTTAGAAATGACTTACTGCAGTCAAAATAACGAGTGGCAGCAAGACACCTATTTACAGCACATGGGCGCTGGTCTGAAGTCAGGATGGTGTTTTTTCCACCAATGGCTTAAATTAGGATTTGGGTATGGTTTGCTGGTGCAGCACCTTAGTTTTGGCCTCGTGATACTGTCGGAGGAGAAAGTGTTGAGACATTTTTCTCTTATTGATAATGCAGAATTCTTCGCCCTCGTAAGATAGTCAAACATATGTTCAAATTGGGTAATTCAAATGTTTGACCCTTATAACTGGGGTAAAACAATGGTTCAATGGTAACCTAGATTTATCATGTCTGAAGTTGCATTTATCGGCCACATGATGGCACCATTGCTTAAACAACAGCATGTTGCTTTTCTTCAGTGGCAGTGTTTTTTTAGGCGAGATCGTCTCATCACTGCGCTTGGATACAACACTATCAGAATCGCCCCATATCAATGGTAAGCACTGGAATGGACGTATTCTGTCATACTGGGCGTGAAATACAGTCACACAGACAGGACTGCAGGGTACTTGCTCTCTTGTACAGGAGAAAGTACAGTAGTTTTACAGGCGGAAACATATCCTCGAAAACAGTCTGCCGTGTGGTGCAGGTGAGCTCGGGGAGCTCAGGACATTGTGAACAGTCTGGTTATACGTTCGCGTTCACTGTGTAGTGGAAGAAGTGTTCTTCATTTCACCGCGTTGTTTCTTGCAAGTAGAGTTCACTGTTGTGCGGAGGTACAATATCACAAATCACTACATGCAATGCGTTTTAACGTCGGTACAATACACATTTGCTTGGGTTTTTTATTTTATTTTTTTAAACATAATACATCATACATTCCTTTTATACATCTACACCTACATTACTTATGAGGTGTGAGGTAGCAGCCCAGCTGGACCTTGGTCACCCCCAGAATCTCAGAGCACTCTATGGCTGCAGATGCCCCCAACGTAGGATGGGAGGAGCCGCCGAAACTCAGGCACCTCATTGGACAGTCCTGAACTTTGACCCCCCCCAGTTTGCGCTTGCACACTGAAAGTAAACCAGATGCTTTCAGAATTCATATCAGAGCCCTATTTTGTGTGACAAAATGTGTATTGTATGTGTATTGACAGTTGAAGATTGGAAAAACGTTGCCTGGTCTGACGAATCTCGATTTCTGCTGCGACATGCAGATGGTAGGGTCGGAATTTGGCATAAACAACATGAATCCATGCATCCATCCTGCCTTGTGTCAACAGTTCAGGCTGCTGGTGGTGGTGTAATGGTGTGGGAATGTTTTCTTGGCACACATTAGGCCCCTTAATACCATTGAGCATCGTTTAAATGCCACAGCCTACCTGAGTCTTGTTGCTGACCATGTGCATCCCTTTATGGCCACAGTCTACCCACCTTCTAATAGCTACTTCCAGCAGGATAATGCGCCATGTCACAAAGCACACGTCATCTCAAGCTGGTTCCAGGAACATGACCGAGTTCAATGTACTCCAATGGCCTCCACAGTCACCAAATCTCAGTCCAATAGAGCACTTTTAGGATGTGGTGGAATGGGAACATGAGTGTGCAGCTGACAAATCTGCAGCAACTGCGTGATGCTATCATGTCAACATGGACCAGAATCTCTGAGGAATGTTTCCAGCACCTTGTTGAATCCATGCCACAAATAATTCAGGTTGTTCTGGGGGCAAAGGGGGGTCCTACCCAATACTAGAAAGGTGTACCTAATAAAGTGGCCACTGAGTGTACAGTATATAGCTGTATTAGCTGCTTGGCACCTTTACAAAAGTAAACACTAGTGTGATTACGAGTGAGGATGTAACAAAACCAGTGTTGTTATATTGGCCAGTGCCTGGCATTCTGAGACATCAGCCCCCAAACGCCTGTGTACTTCCTGGTTATTCCCCAGACTCCTATTGCAAGAATCAGCGAGGCCAAGGATGACGTAGTACAGGTACAGGTGCAGTGTGGTGTGATGTATGCTGTCCTGTGTGTGTGTCTGTGAGAGAGAGAGAGATGGACTCTGGATGTAGGCTGGTTTTTGTGTCTCCAAGCATTTGTCTGTCTCTACACTGTCCGATCGCTTGGAGGAACTTTTCAATTACAGCAACTGTAGAGTTAACACAGTGTATTGAAAAAACAAACAGATACTTAGTTTAATTGCTACCTTTCCTGTTTTTCTTCTAAACCCTGATACGTTCTAATGTAATCAGTTGGGTTGGGTTGTGTCAAGATGTGTCAGGGTTGGTGTAGATGCTTGTAAATTACATCAAGTATGTGTTTGTGCTTGCACACCGAAAGTAAGCCAGATGCTTTAAGAATTAATATCGGAGCCATATTTCGGAGGCAAAATGTGTATTGCATGCTTGAAATGTTCCATAACATGTTGTAAAAAAACTGCCAAGAAAAACATAAAGATTAAATTAAGACAATAGGTCCAGTCCCCCATTATTGGTTAAACCAAGACATGCAAGCCCTAGTAATGTAGTACAAAGTTTACCAGTAACTTTGTATACTTAATATGCTAACATTGCAGTTATCTTAAGGTCCTCTAGAGGGTATTGATGTTACACAGAAACACAGAACATGCACAACAACGCATCGCATGTAGGACAACATCAGGACAACAATCTTATGGCACTGACAACACACCCATATTTCATAATGCATAAAATAATCATAAGTGATTGTGAATGATTTATAGAGAGGTTATGCCTCGTTAAGGAAGGTGATGCATGTCATCCAGGCTTTGTGAATGTGCATGCGAGGACACTTTGCCCGAACGTTGTGAAATAAAGAACTGTACCACTCGTTAAAATTTGCAGTTTTATGTCAAATGATTACGTGACATTTGTATGGTTAGAAAAACGACAATAATGGTTAAATGTCAACGCATCTGAAAATTACATTCCAGCAACATCTTGGTGTTGTTGTAAACATTTTCATATGGCTAGAAGGCTTAAGTGTGGGCCCGATCCGTGTCAATGGCTTATGTAACAATGGCAACAATATCTGGGAACTACAAGTGGTGGCCAAAAAGGAGGAAACGCTTGGGTAAGTGAAGGACACAAAGTGTACAGGAAGCAGGTGCTTCCACACAGGTGTTGTTCCTGTGTTCATTGAGCATTTAACATCCCAGCATGCACAGGGTTGTGTACAAAAATTGTGGGCAGGCCTGGTTTCCAATAATTATGGATAGAAAATGAGGCCTCGGTGACAAGGAACAGTGTCTAAGGTGATGTCAGCATGGAACTCTGTGGGAAAGACATCCTCGACAAAGGGCGACTGTGGTCGGAAGTGCATACTCCTGGAGTGTGATGTCCGTGTGCTAGTTCGAGGTGCGAGGCTAAACAGGCGAGCGACTATATATCAGTTGGCATGAGGCAATTTCATCAAGAACAATCCGTCGAGAACTCTAGTCATATCATATTGATGTTTCCACCTGTTTTGGCCACTATCTGGACATATCACGTTATGGTTGAGGAGAAGACCTCGACGAGGTGACTTGAGCAGACCATTCTGCTCTCGAGGCCTGTGTTATGGATGCAGGGCTGGAAACGAACTAACCAAAACTAACGGTGCTCAACACTCATCCCAAAGAGTGTGCGATGGCTTAAATCTTCTTTGGCAGCCCTGTACATGATTCCCTGGTAACGTCGATGTCGGCAGTTAAATTGGCCAGATTTTGAACAATTCGCTGCTCGGCTGACCTTCTGTTAGTTTCTCTTGCATAAGGAAACGTAATTAAGTGTTGCTATATTAAATCAATATGATGAAAGATCATATTTGAAAACCAGGGGCTGTATGTGTCAAGCCACTCAAAGTAAAAAATTGGTCTCAAGTGTAACTTAAGTGTAAGAATTGGTGGCTTTTACTCCCACACTCAAATTTAAGAATAAATGTGATTTATCAAATTTCTCTGGACTTAAAAGTAGCCTTAAACTGTCAGATTTTTAAGAGACCTCTGGAGCTCTCTCTTAACTCAGCTAGGAGTAGACAAGGTGGCACAGTTGCGGAGACGTGCTCGCACCTTCCAAGACAGGAATAATGTTTTAGAAATGTTTCGTGATGCAGAGTTAATCAAACTTTATCACATAGATCGTCAGGGAACAATCTTTGTCACTGATCTTGTGCGGGATGTAATATCGCCAGCAACTTTGAGAAGTAGTCCAGCTACGGCAGAGATGCAAGTTATTTTAACACTGCGCTTAAAGGTTTAGGCGCAGAATATAAAGTATAACTACAATAAAATAATTGTAGCCCAATAGTCAAAATAATTGTAATAACCGTTGTTGTTCGTCAGCAATATTGCAATATGAAACAAATGTGTCTCATAAATAAATAAGACTACGAACCAGTGCCAGATGTTGTGTTCTTGAAAGCGGAGATTTTCCTGGTACAGTTGCTGATATGAGATGAAATAATGGCCAAAGAGTGCAGCATGGCATTGAAAATGTAACGGACTCGGTTTGAGGAAAAGTAGTGGAGTAAAAAGTATAATATGTTTTATTCTGCAATATCGTTTTTTATTGGGGAGCTGAGATTATGGTCCAATCGAAAGCCAGCATTCGACCCCAGGGCCGAGTCTGAAGAACTACCGACACACACCAGCAGTCAGTCTGTGTAAATCCTCTCATGCTGCGTGCATCAGGGCTCGGCCTGGCAGTTCCGTAACCATGGTACTGCGGTTACACCCGCCACCCCCCGGCCCCCGACTCCTCTTCTCAGCGAGAGAAGCGCGTGTCACCGAAACAGTGATTTAACGGGCCTGTTGACCTCTGACCCCCACCGCATTGAGCCGTAGTGTATAAATCTCCCGTCGAGAGATTCTCTGTGCAAACAACGTAAATCACTAGCGCAGGTATTCAATGGAGTGAGGCCGACGGCCTCTTCAAGAGCCGCGTTCCCTTTCGCTGCGCTCGCGTGTCTGTCCGTCCGTCCGTCCATCGTAGCTGGGACTAAGGAGGCCTAGGGTTGGTGGGGGAGGGGGTGGAGAGATAAGAACCTTGCTCGCGCCGGGCCGGGTCGTAAGCCCACAGGCGCCTCTCTCTCCTGGTTATCTTCAGGAGCGCATTGCAGGCTGGCAGGCCTACTGTAAATACAGCAATCACACTGTTTACTGCTAATGGAGCCCTAAAAGGTGGGACCTGACAAGGAGCCGCTCCAGAGATGTGCGATTAACACGAGGTATGTACATTCCTGTGCCCACCACCCCCCCCCCTCCCGGCTCTGAAATAAATAAATGCATTTGAACTTGACAGGTCTTTTTCTTAAAAACAACAAAAAGTAAATACAGTGGCATGCCGAACTGGATTCAGGACGGCAGTCAGAGGACTACTGTAATTTCCACGATAATATGCCATTTCATGAACGTGGAACAGGGAAGTAAAAGCTTTCGCCTTATTCTGCGGGCCCATAACCACTAATGCCAGGTGCATCGGCCCCCGAATCATTCGAGTCAATTATTAGCGAAAGCACGAGACTTGTGCAATGAATAGCGCAAACTTGGTTCACTTTGCTGCCAAAAACAAATTCCTTCTTCCCTTGAGGTTTCATTAAAGTGCAAAAGTTCCCAAGAAAGCCTTTGTTGTGATCTCCTAGCACGCTCGGCGCTGGGCTCCCTCGTACGCCGTCTCGCCGAGCGTGGCGTCCCTGTTGATCTGTGAGTCAAATGGAAAGGAAAAGGGGAAAATGTGCTGCTGTTTGTGCTGGTGGGGCGGCCGTGCCCACGTATTAAATCAATGGTGCATTCATGCGGCGCAGAGGGGCGTAGAGGCAGCCAGAGAGCGTCAGTCTCGGCCCGTCATTGTTTGAAGTATATAACCAGCGGCACCTCTCCGGAGCGCAGCGACAATGGCTCATTGTGAGGGCTAGGGTCACTGCCGGACATTTTTATTGGCCCGTTTGCTTTAGAGCCCACCAGTAAACACACCGGTAGTGTGTTTTAAAATTAGCCACTGTTAGTAATGTGGGCAGTGCTCGCGGGCGCGCACACACACACACGCACACACGCACGCACTGCTACAGAAAACCTAATTAATAGTTTCTACAGGGGGAGAATGTGCACAAAGAGCTCTTGTCCCGCTGCGTTAATAATGAAATGGGTCGGCCGCGGGCTCTGGCTTGGGTTGCTATGGGTACACCCGTGGGGGGCTGGGAGAGGGAGAGGGATTTTTGGACGGGGGGGGGGGGGGGTGTGTGTTGGTCACTGGTGTTAGAGAGAGGCAGGGGAGAGGAACAAGTGGCAGGAACGCGTCTGCTTCTTCAGCATTCCGGCTCAGATTCCCGGAGATTAGGAGCCTCGCACTTCTGCTGTGGGACACAGAGGCAGGAGAGCGGGAGAGAGACGCAGCCAGGGCACCTGAACAGGTGAGCCGACTCTTCGGGGTGAACGGCGGTGGAAAGGCAGCCAGGAGTGGGTGTTTGTTTATGTGGTGGGAGAAAAAGATCATTCAGTGGGAGTCCCCACGGTTTCCTGAGCTGGGGAGTTTGATTCAGGGTCATTTTAATGTCTATTTCTGTACTCTCTACTTCCTCATTTAAAGGGCGATCTCTGACTGTTTGTGCGTTGATGTTTTTAGTACTGCTGGGCACATGCAAGTGTAGCTGCGATGATGTAGTGCTTTGGGCTGTGTGTATGTGTGCGTGCGTGGGTGTGTGTGTGCGTGTGTGTGTGTGTGTGTGTGCGCATATGTGTGTGCATGTGCGTGAATGCGTGCAAGTGTATGTGTGCATGCATGGATGTGTGTGTGTGTGTGTGTGTTGGGGACAGGGTATGTTCCCCCCACTGCCTCTAAATATGGCTGGGCAGGCTTATAGCCCCCAACAAGAGGCCCTATGCCCCCCCCCCTCGCCCCCGCCCAACGCCTTTCTGTCCTCTGTCCTGAGCAGATTCTTTTCATCGTTCCGTTGCTCTGAAAGGCCATCTTATCCCAACACAGGGGAGCAGAGGGCGTGGACATCGCAGAATTCTAAAGCGAAACTAAATTCCATCATAGAGCCGCATTCGCAAAGCAGCCATGGTGTAGAGTCAGTGTTTGACGCTCGACGAGACCGGCGGTAAGAGACCTCTCCCGAACGATTGCACAAGTACGATTGAAATGATTGCGTCTATATGTGAACCATTTCAGAATGAATCACATTTTTGCCTTCATCCTAAATGCACAGACTTGAGGATGTTTATTGTGTTTTCAGCTATTCCAAGATGCTTTTGTCTCTCAGTAGATGGGAAATATACTGCATGGATTATATTACTGTATATAGTAACACTTGGCAGAATGTTTATGGACAAATTCTGAGGTAAAAGTATTCTGGCCAAGTCAAAGCGTGAGCTTTTCTATCAAACTGATTTCTATCTAACTGCAATTGTTGTGTTGTGTGTGTGTGTGTGTGAGAGGGAGAGACAGAGACACAGAGACCTACCTGAGTGTGCCTCATTCAAAAAGAATGCACCTTCACAGATTTCTCAGCTGTCCCTCTGATGTCACCTTTAGTCAATATTGCTGAACCCCGCCACCATCACATATTCGGAAACGCTTTCTTTGGGCCAGTTGTAGTGAAGCGTGATTTGCTGATCTTTATGGGTTGATCCTGTGTTTCGGGGGGTGTACAATCTGATCCAAGAGGGGCCGGTGCGGGTGCAGGCTTTTGTTCTAGCCCAGCACTACAGCACCTGATTCAAGTAAGGGCGGCAGTGTTAGCATAATGGTTAGGGAGCTGGGCTTGTAACGCAAAGGTTGCAGGTTCGATCCCACGTGGGGGCACTGCCGTTGTGCCCTTGAGCAAGGTACTTAACCTGTATTGCTTCAGTAAATATCCAGCTGTATAAATGGATTGTATGTAAAGAAATGTGAAACTGTGTAAGTTGCTCTGGATAAGAGGGTCTGCTAAATGCCTGTAATGTAAGTAATCCACCAGCCGTGGTCTTCAATCAAGACCGTGATTCGTTCAATCAGGTGTTTTAGTGCCGGGCTAGAACAAAAGCCTGCACCCGCACCGGCCCTTTTCTGATAAGATTGGACACCGTGTAGTTGGTGCAGAGATGCATACCAAAGTAACACCCGCAGAAACTACAGCACCCACGATGCATCCTGCTATGTTGCAGATTTATCTTGCTTGCTCTCTCGGCAGCCAGGTCTGTGCAAGGCCTGTAGCGACCCTTCTCCATGGCCAGGTTGTGCTCACTGAGTCTATACATTGTCATGGTTTTTCTCAGTTTGATATCAGTCACGGTGGTCAAATTGTCTGCCATGGTGTGGTGATTTTCTGAGCTATGGTGTCACTGTCCTGAGGCTGGATGTTGGTAGTTGAGCTAGTAGATGTTAATGTGTTGAGCCTCAGGGCCAGTTGGCTGAGGGACTCTTCTCGATGTTCATTTCTTGGCTTTTCGGGGCTTTAAAGTGATAAGAGTGTGGGTCACTAATAATTAGTGACCCACACCTAGCAATGCATGCAGGGCAGAATTAGGCCAATATTCTTTATTGATTTACACTGGAAAAACAGCCATAACATTTTGGAAACACCTAAAAATTATTTTTAGGTGTTTCAAAATGTTATGGCTGTTTTTCCAGTGTAAATCAATAAAGAATATTGGCCTAATTCTGCCCTGCATGCATTGCTAGGTGTTTTCCTCTGCACCTAAAGGATGCTTTTACAGAACTCTGCATGCAATTGGATTTTGTGAGTGAACCCCACACCTCGTTTCCATACAGTGCAATGGGTTCGATGAGTGATTGGAATATTTTGAGCCAGATCCTAATTGGGATGTCAAAATGTATTGATTTATTTAATGGCACAGAAAGCCCTTGTTTTCTCCTTCAGTTCCTTAATGGCCAAGCTGAAATTTCCTGCGGAACTGATTTTCAACCCTAGGTACGTGTAGTTGGTTGTTTGCTCAATTTTAATCGTTCCTAGGGTGAAGTTCCTAGTTGAGAGATTTTATCCAGAGTGGCAGTGAGTGCAACATGTTCCTGCTCTGTATTCAGCCTTTTGTGCAGTGAAGAGTTGAGACTCTGCAGACAGAGGGAGAGAGTAACAGGGTTAAGGCCTACACAAATCAAGCCAACGTCCCCAGACCAGCCGGGGAATAGCGAATGACTAGCTAATTGGAGAACGATTAGCACTCGCTACAGTATCACACCAGCCAGGCCGCATTAGACAGACGATCTGTCCTTAATCCGCTCTGAGTCTGTGCAGGGGGGAGAACAAAGCAAACACTCCAGAAGCGTTTTCCCTTCAATCGTCCCCCATACAGGGTGAACAAAAAGTTTCGGTCAGACTCTCCACTTTCGGCAAACAACCGCTGTAATGGTGAACAACAGAGAAGGCCAAGAGCTACTGGTGCTTTTTTTTAGCGGCATTAAGTTTAACTGTGTCGGTTTGATTAATTAAATAATGAGCATCGTTTAAAATACGAGCCCAACTATCTGCCCTTGTCTCTGTTGAGCCCTGTAAATGTAACTTTTGCTTTGCGGATTGATTTTTAGAATATTTCACTCTCGCTTTCCTTCCCCTTTGTAATGGACTGGTGTCAGCATGGCCTGTAGGTTTCCTGCCACCCAGTTAAAAACACAAACCAGCTTGAATCATCCTCAGTTTGTGCTGCCCTCCCCCTCTCCGATTGGCTCCGCATTTAAAGCATATTTGCCCATGGCTGACCAAACCGACAGGTGCAGAATAATAGGATGTAATATAACTCAGGTGTACACAATCTCAGGGGCTTCACCTGAATTGCCTCAATAAAAACATCCAGCTGTATATATTTATAGTGTGTATAAAAAATTGTCAAAAATGAAGCTGCAAGTTACATGGCTAAAAAACAGTAAAAACTCATTTTAAAAACAGGGCCATTTCTTGTTATAAGGGGCCACTTAGGGCCCCCGAGACACAAGGCGGCCCCCGGGAGCATCCAATACGTCATAAAAAATAAAATAATAATAATAATGATTCAATAAAACTATTATTATTCAGAGTGGGGTAGTTTGGCACTACCAAACTGGCCCACTCCCCTAAGAGGATTTCGTTTAATGACCCCAAAAAGGCCAACGGAAGGACACTGCCCCAGATTGTCCTCACAAGTCCATTCAGGACCAACTCACACAGTGAACCGAGTGAATTTCCTGATCCAACTGTGTCTTTATCTACAGTCCACTTAATGCGCGGTGTTAATGTTTAACCTAACATGTACCCTAACCGCGGCACTAACGTATACAAACCCATAGCTGTCCCTCTCACCCCAAGGCTGGGTCCGCTTCACGCTTCACTACGTTAGTGATGAATTTGTATGACCCACTGACCCGGTGGCAGTGTGGTATAATGGTTAGGGAACTGGGCTTGTAACGTTAAGGTTGCAGGTTCAATCCCCAGGTGGGACACTGCCGTTGAACCCTTGAGCAAGGTACTTAACCTGAATTGCTTCAGTTAATATCCAGCTGTATAAATGGATTGTAAGGAAATGTAAACTGCAAGTCGCTCCGGATAAGAGCGTCTGCTAAATGCTTGTAATGTAATGTACCCGAAAAATAAACAACACGCTCACCCACTGGTATGACCCCCCCTCCCATCACTACTCTCCGTTTCTGCCAATAGAAAATAGGACTTTGTCAGAGTGGGGTCGTTTAAGGGGGAGGCGATTGTTTCAGCGTTCTTTCAAACATTTTCTTTTTGATTTTCAATCAAATTGGAGATTGGCATAGCAATAGCCGCATACAGAAGTGTAGGACAGCATATGCCAGTACATCACCGCAACACCAGGGGGCGGGATAAGCTGTATTTTCACGGTTCCTAAAACATCACAAGCAGTAGGCCGGGGAAAGACAATGGTTCCCACATTCGACGGTATATAGGTCAGGCTTCCTCAATCCAGCCCACGAATCCAAATTCCGTTCTGGTTTTCCTTTCTCTCGGGTGGTCAATTGAAGAATTAGTGCAATCGATTGGCCAGAGTGTCTTCACACCTGACTCCCAGGTAAAGGGAGGGTGGAGAAACGTGATTTGAGGAACCCTGGTGTAGATTAGAATCATGGCACTGAGCAAAGTGTTGGGCACTAAAACTGTGTCTGTGTACGTCTCCCATAGGCCCGAGATGTAAGCAGGGAGTAGAATACTAGAATAATAATAATACATACGTAAATAAATAGTAGAATAATAAGTACATAAAAAAATGCTAATAAGTAATAATTAGAATAATAATCGGAGGGAAAACATATAAATAATTAAAATAAGAAATACATAAATAAGTAAACCAATACAAATAATAGTAGTAATAATGATAATACGAATGAAAAATATGTAAACAGTAAAAATAAGTCATGGTAACGTTAGCATCTCTAAGTGAGAAGCGAACTAGGCAAGGACGTCCACTGAACAAGCAATGAACTCCCCGTGCACTTGAGGACAGGGGCCTAATAAGAATTCCTCTAGTTTGCCCTTGAAGCATGAAGCGTTCTAAAGGGAAGAAATTCAGTAAATTATTAAGCCAGGAGGAAAGGCTAAGGGCTATCCTAGCTAACACGAAACGTTGCAAGAACCGTGGGGAACATTCCGGTTACATTTCCATTTGGTTGTGATGACACCACTGCACGATGAGAACGTTTCTCGAACATTCTTATTTCCAAACAAAGTCGCAGAAAAAAAACATTCAAGGCACGTCGCGTGCAAACTCACTGGTGACATCCTGAATGTCATTGAATCATGAGGGGGGAAACCATCAAGGAGGACACGTGTCAATAACATTTCGATTTTAACGTTCCCGAATGTAAGCGGTTAAATGCCAGACTCGTTTAACATGAATAAAAATGAACAATAACGACCGTCCATAATTTAAATATCTTTAAAAAAAACCTGGAATGACAAAAGCGAATAACATTCCAACGCCGTAATTCCTGTAATGTTCCCTATAAAAAAAGAAAGTTCAAGAGACATCCAGGAAACTGGACAAATGTACGCAGTGGGAACATTTCGCCTAACTTTCCCGGGAATGTTCTGGGAACCATAAAATTGTGTGCCGGGATGGCGCAATCCCCCCCAGAGCTCATTTCACACCCTAGCAGAGGACAGGAATCTGTGTGGGAGGGGGGCTCTGATCTCAGGGTTAGCCCCCGCTCACGTTTGCCCCCCCCACCCCACACCAGGAGGTTTGTTTCCTTTCTTCTTGGTTATCCCCCCCCCCCCCTCTCCTTGCTATTGGACGGTGGGGGTGTAATTCCTCGCATGTTCAGGTGAGATGCGAAGCTGAACGTGAGCTCGTGCAGGAGGAGGGGCCGTGTTCAGGGGTTCTCCATGTGTTCAGGTGTGCGGCGGAGTCGAGCGGGAGCTCGTAGAGCAGGAGCACTGCAGGGTAACGACAGCTCCCAGGGCCCAGGAGGGCAAGGAGGGAGTGTCTGTGTGGAATGTGACCCTGCTCCTGCCCCACCAAGAAACACACATACACACACACACACACTTACTCTCTGCCTCTCAACTCTTCACTGCACAAAAGACTGAATAAAGAGCAGGAACATTGCGCTCACTGCCACTCTGGATAAAATCTCTCTCTCTCTCTCTCTCTCTCTCTCTCTCTCTCTCTCTCTCTCTCTCTCTCTCTCTCTCTCTCTCTCTCTCTCTCTCTCTCCTGGAGTAATCCACAGGAGTCCTGTGGTAAACAGGCAACGTTGCTCCCCTACCGTTGCGGAGACGCAGCCACACGCACACACACACACACACACACACACACATACACACTCACACATACACACTCACACATGCACACACATACACCGACACATACACACACAGAGACACAAAAACACACATAAGCACATACATGCACACATACATGATTTTATATTCATATCCGAATCAGCATCACAGCATTACATTTACATTTACATTTTAAGAATTTGGCAGAGCGACTTACAAGATGTGCATTAATACATGGTAGGAGCAATCATAGTACGCGCAAGAGATCAGTGCAGTAATACAGCGAAAGGCATCATTGCAGGCAGCTGCGTACCGTACCTGTAACACTAGGAAGGATGTAGCTAGATGTACAGAGTTCACAGCAACAGCACAGCTGTGCTGATATAATCATGGGAAATATAATGAGTCAGATACAAACCACAGGTGTCTTCGTCTTTGAGTCTATGATGTTCATCGACTTCTGCAGT
This sequence comes from Aldrovandia affinis, assembly GCA_029706075.1. Classification (NCBI taxonomy): domain Eukaryota; kingdom Metazoa; phylum Chordata; class Actinopteri; order Notacanthiformes; family Halosauridae; genus Aldrovandia; species Aldrovandia affinis. Next base: position 1,373,800 of record JAINUG010000223.1, read on the forward strand.
ACCTTTGTGTGCCTCTAGGTAGCAGCATACTGACAGAGAAAGCGAGGGAGCGAGAAAGGGAAAAGGGCCAGAATGAAAGGAGAGACGAAGGGAAGTGGACACGGAGAGAGAGGGAGGGAGAGGAGGAGGGAAGCCGATGCAGAAGAGAGGAGGGAGGGAGGGATAAAGAGCGAATGACAGTTGAAAGGGGTTGTTTGCTTGTGTGCCATGGCAGTACAGAAGATGGTGATTTGCGATGGTAAAAGTGGTAAGCCATTCTCGCTCTCGCACAAAATGCATGCACACATTTTTTTGTTCACAGGCACGAGGAGCTTTAGCAGGACTGGTGTGTGAAACTGAAACAGCAGCATCAGAAGAGAGATAAAAATAGTAACAATTCAAAATAAACACGGCTCCTTGACCACACACACACACACACACACACATTCACACGCACACGCACGCACCTGTACATGTGGTCCGTGAGAGCAGCAGCGCGCCGGTCGGATGTTTTTTTGGATCTCTGGTCTCGTACAGGGTTTTCCTCGCTGCGTTGGTTGCTGCGGACGCATGTGGAACATGATGTCAGAGGAAAGGTCTCTGCGCCTTCTCAGCCCTGTCTGCAGCTCCGGCCCCTTTTCAGGAGCAAGCAGAGCCTGGAGCCTGAGGGGCAGGGGGGCAGGGGGGCAGGGGGGCAGGGACTGGAGCTTTGAGTCCCTGGCCTGGAGCTTTGAGCAGGAGACCGGGAGTTTTGAGTAGGAAACTGGGAGCTTTGAGCAGGAGGCTGGGAGCTTTGAGCAGGAGGCTGGGAGCTTTGAGCAGGAGGCTGGGAGCTTTGAGCAGGAGGCTGGGAGCTTTGAGCAGGAGGCTGGGAGCTGGCAGTAGGAGGCTGGGAGCTGGCAGTAGGAGGCTGGTAGGTTTGAGTAGGAGACGGAGAGCTTTGAATCCCTGACCTGGAGCTTTGGGTAGGAGACTGGCAGGTTTGAGTAGGAGACGGAGAGCTTTGCGTAGGATGTGTGGACAGGGGTGCAGGGGTGCAAAAGAATGGAGAATCTGGGGTCAGTGCAGTGCTAGTGCAGGGAAAAGTGGGGTGCAGAGAGAGGGAGAATGGGAGATGGGCATTGGAACACAATGAGGTTGTAGTGAGAGTTTTGGGCGATCGGTACTGGGAGCCCTGGGTGCTGAGAGAAGGCTCCAGGTTTGAACATAAGAACATAAGAAT
>JAINUG010000223.1:1380000-1494819 GCA_029706075.1 Aldrovandia affinis
TCAATTGTTCAGCAGCAGATTGAGTTCAGAACTGTCATAAAACATTTTGGGTGGGGGGGGCGGATGAGCCACATGTCATTCCTTCACCAAGGTTGCTAGGTGACATTAATTATTTATTCTACGTTGGGGAGAACTTGCTCCATACAGTTACCCACCTGTTTGTTTTGCTTTCCACTCACTAATCAGATGCAGGGGGATGATCAGGTGGCCAGATGCAGAGACAGTGTTTTTGTGCTAATTTGACCAGGACACCGAGGTTATCACCCCTACTCTTTTGGAAAGTGCCACGGGATGTTTAATGACCGGAGCCAGGACCTTGGTTTAAAAGCGCACCCGAAGGACACCAGCATCCAACAGTTGGATTTATATTTGGTCCAGAGAGAAGAGCGCCGCCAACTGGTCCAACCCTAACACCTCTTTCAACAGCAACTTAATTTTCCCAGGAGATCTAATCCCATCAAAGTGATAATCAAGCCAACACCTGCTTAGCTTCAGCAATGTGACATAAGAAGGGTACAGGGTGGTATGGCTGCTTAGCTTCAGCTGTTTGACATGAAGGGTACAGGGTGGTATGGCTGCTTAGCTTCAGTAGTTTTGCATGAGAAGGGTACAGGGTGGTATGGCTGCTTAGCTTCAGCAGTGTGATGTGAGAAGGGTACAGGCTGGTATGGCTGCTTAGCTTCAGCAGTGTGATGTGAGAAGGGTACAGGGTGGTATGGCTGCTTAGCTTCAGCAGATTGACGTGAAAAGGGTACAGGGTGGTGTGGCTGCTTAGCTTCAGCTGTTTGACATGAAGGGTAGTGTGGTATGGCTGCTTAGCTTCAGTAGTTTTGCATGAGAAGGGTACAGGTTGGTATGGCTGCTTAGCTTCAGTAGTTTTGCATGAGAAGGGTACAGGTTGGTATGGCTGCTTAGCTTCAGCAGATTGACGTGAGAAGGGTACAGGGCGGTATGGCTGCTTAGCTTCAGCAGATTGACGTGAGAAGGGTACAGGGTGGTATGGCTATTTACTCTAGGAATCAGAAGGCATTTTCAGTAGAACTAGGAATTTTTATAAGGTACTTTAAAATGTCCTCTGCCGTACCCCAAAGTACTTAAAAGAAAGCATTACACACTTACTCACAGTAAAAATGTAAGTAAGGTGAGAACATTTTCACAGAATAAAAATGCCTCTGGTTCTATGGGTGTCACCAGAACTGAAATAAATGAACCTAAACTAATACAAAAAGAAATGTAACAATGAAACCAGTTTTGTTGCAGTGTATGGGACTGACACTCATCTTCACAACTGTGTGAGTGTTGTGCAGCTCCTCCTTTTTACTGTTGAGCACCCACCTGAACACGCCACCTGAGTCCCAGCAGTACTTCTGTGCCAACGTGTCTTCTGTCTCAATAGCACGTCCATTCCTGTTCCTAGAATGTGCATGTGGACTTGCTGAATGTGTCAGACCTCTGGTCCCAAAGGAAATCAATGACTAAATTATGTCATAAGCCACGGAATTGAACATTGGTATAATTTGCCGGTAGCATAATGTTGAATCAATAAAAATGTGCATGTGCTTTTTGGGTTTGGTTTTGTATATAATCATGTCATGGAATTTAGGAAAGCACTGCATCTTGCTTATGTGAGGAATGTTCATATTTACCCAGGTGCCACTGTTTGTTTGATGTATAGCTTTGTTGTCAATTAAACATAAAAAATCTGTTAATTAAAATGACTGACTATGAGTCATCTCGCTCAATAGCATCTACAGAATGGAACAATTTTGAATGGAAACAACATTACACTTTTGAGCCTCAATTCACCACTTCATAACTAATATGATTGGAATTCAACACACACACACACACACACACACACACATGTACACAGATGCATATATTGTAGCCCAGTGGCAGGTGTGACCACCGAGTCAGGTGGTGAGTGAACAGAAAGGAGACAAAAAGGTAGTGGATTGGCCCAGGGCCGTTTTATTCTGCTGGTGCGAGGTATGAAAATAACAAAACTAATACAAAACTTGCAACTCAAACAAAACAATTTCCCCAAAACTAAACCAAGCAAACCAATTCAGAGAATGCGAGTGGTACCCTACTAGCCACAACATTCTCCTCTCCCTTAAGGCACAGAAAATAGTGCCTTTATAATGGGCCTGACGAAGGCAAGGAGGAGCAGCTTGGCTGATTACAAATCACCCTCAGCTGTGTGTGCCTGTAGGTAAGGCTGCTGCTGTCTGAAGTCCTGCAGGTTTCCCAGGCTGTGGGAGGAACCAGGACAGCAGCCAGAGGAGGAGCAGCCCTCTCCACTCCTCAACTCCCCCCAGCGTCACAACATATATATATGTACAGTTCTGGCCAATGTTTATTGGCACCCTTGCATTTTATGTAGATAATGCACAATATCTGCTGAAATAATTGGAAATTGAAACAACATTATAAATATTTTATGGCTTCAAAATTGAAAAGTGGCCATGACACAATTATTGGCACCCTTTAGAACAATTTAAGTAAATTTGGTTGGAGGAAATTGATTCTTGTCTGCAGTGTAATTAAACTCACCTGTGACAGGTTGCAGGTGCCCACATGGTAAAAATGAACCAATTATCCATTTTAAAGTGAGAAAACAGTCCGTTCTGCTACCCTGTTCCTCTGTGACAATGGTGAAGAGAAAAGAGCGGTCTGAGGTTTGTCAGAAAAACTATTATCACCCAACATAAGCGTTCACAAGGCTATAAGGCCATCTCTACAGACCTTGGCATTCCTGTTACCACAGTTTGCAATATTATCAAGAAGCGATTGCAAGATTGTCCAAACTCTTTGCCATTTGACAGATTCTGATCAGATCAGACAAGTTCAGATCCTTTTGTTTCAAAGGCCTGGGTTTAGCTCGAGCATCGGAATGTATCGGAGTGATTCCTAGATCTCTCTAAAAATGTATTTACGTGACAAATTAAAACAGTGTACTGTACTATGAAAATGTATATTCTAATTGCGTTAATGAAAATTACAATACTATACTTTGTCCTTTCAAAGAAAACACAAACCTAAACTCGTAGAATCACGCAAACCTGACAATAATGCCAAACTCTATATAATACTCTTCGAATAATACCAATAACGAAGTGAAGCTGAAAAAAAAATACATGGTGGTTGTGTCTGAGATTTAGAGTGACAATTCTGGTCTGCAGCATTGCTAGCTCCACCCTTGGCTCCCTGTTCGGCTCGCTAGTACCTAAACAGAGCAGTAACTAAATTCAGCACGGGTACTTAGGTTCGGTATGGTTCGCTTGGCAGTGGAAAAAGCGACAAAACGTGGGATCATGGATTGGTTGCCATGCCGTACTTCCAGTCTGTACTTCTGCATTAGTCTCTGACTCATGCATTTCATTAACCTCTAATTCACTCACTGCATTGGCAACTCCCTCAGTAATTTCAAAAAGCCCTCTGGCACCTTTGTTGACTCCAATTCAGTATGGAGCATTTGGTTTGCATGTCTCTTACACACCTTTCCTTTCACCTTCACCAAGTAAATGACAGGACCCAGCACCTTTACAATACTACCTGCACTACTAAGTGCACTTTCTGGCAATCTGGAATAACTATCAGTTAAAAGCAGGAAATTGTGCTTTCCTTTTTCAGCAAAATCCAAATGGACCCGCTGCCATATCAGGCCATCTCCAATTTTGAACTGCAGCTGGGTTGCTTCAGGCCATGACATGCCTGACATGTGCTCACAAGTGTTTCAATATCAGTATCAAGATTAGGCCACCAAAAACAGCCTACGTACAAAGGCTTTCATTTTTACAATACCCAGGTGGTTTTCATGTAGTTCTTTCAACATTTGTGGTCTTAACACTTCCGGTATAACCACTCTGAAGCCCCACATTACACAGTTAGTTATAATAATAATAATATTTATTAGGCCATGTTACAGTTTTTTACACCGGGTAATTGGAATGAATAGTTTCGCATACCTCTCCTAGATGCATACACACCATCACAGAGGTCTGAGAGCAGGGTACGGCATCCCTGGAGCAGTTAGGGGTTCAGTGCCTTGCTCAAGGGCACTCCGGCAGTGCCCCAGGAAGTGAACTGGCATCCCTCCAGTTTCCAGTTGATTGTTTTTCGTTGGCCTTCCTGGGATTCGAACCAGCAACCCTCCGATAACCTAACCCGTTCCACGCAGACCCACATGATCTGCTCGTAGATGTGGCGGCTGAAACCTCTGCATGCTACTCACTGCCCACTCACAATTGTTCATCAGTTAGACCAAGTCAAAACACCATCACTGGCAGTGTTGAACAGTTTACTGTGCAATTGCTTGCTGATGATGCCACACACAAACTGGTTACGTAGCTGCTCTTCCAGTGCGCCGCCAAAATCGCATGTGCGTGCTAATCCTTTTAATATAGAGCGTATTCGGCTAGTGACTCAACCGCATGCTGCTGGTGGTCTCGAAACGTAAACCATTCGGCCAGTAGACCTACATTCTTGTCGGGCGTATAAAAGTCTCATAGGGCCCTTTTCCATTGCACACAAAAAACGAGAACCAGAAGTTTTGGTACTTTTTTGGCACTAGAAAACGGGAACTTTGGGTTCTCCATTCGCCATGGTTCCAGTTCCGCATAGTTCTCGTTGTTGATTTTTGGTGCCTGTTTAAGTGCGGTACTTGCCACCAAACAGGACCTTGGGGGCGGGACTAAGAGCACTGTTTATCGCTGATTGGTTACGCACTTTGCGTCACTCAAGCGACTGATCGTGAGGGGGAAGAAGCATTGCTGTTAGGATTTGTTGAAGAAGGAATATTAACATCATGTAGAAAGCCATGGAGAAAACCACGGGACCGTGAAACAAGTACAGTTCTCATTAAAAATAAAGTGTAGCTTAATGTTGTTACAGAAGCGCTGTGTCTGTTTTTATGCGATCACGTTCCCGTTAAACTACGCCATATGAGGGCAGTTCTGGCAAGCGGTCGGGCAAGACAGGAAGAAACGTTAACGTTAATCCTGCTATAGCTTGCTATCTAGTATAACGTTTTTTCATGTGGCAGCTTAATGTATACGATACGATACACTTTATTTGTCCCCGTGGGGAAACTTGTCCTGGACTCTCAGTAGCTGTTTCACAGTAATTGCACATATAACAAAAATAGAAAAATAGTGCCTCAAAAGAGCAGCATCAATCAAAATACAGATTCTGTACAACAACACAGTATATCTACACATTCTCATCAACACAACACATCTACACATGTATCAAGTGATACGTTTTTTCATATGGCAGCTTTATGTATCAAGTGATAAATTTTTTCATATGGCAGCTATGAAACCAAAAGCTATGGCAACCAAAATGAAGCGAAAAATTGTTCCTTTGCGTTGCTGATGTTTGCTCCGAATTAGTGCCAACTGTAGGCTAACTGTTTCCCCTGAAGTCGGTGGAAACAAGAACGGTAACTAGAACCGTAACTAGTGGTTCTCTGTGGCTCAGTTGGTAGAGCATGGCGTTAGCAACGCTTAGGTTGTGGGTTCAATCCCCACTGGGACCACATATAGCCTACTGAAAAATATTTGCATTCACTACTGTAAGTCGCTTTGGATAAAAGCGTCTGCTAAATGGCATATATTATATTATTAATATATATCATATATTAACCGGAATATATTAATATAATGCAGCACTAGTTCCTGTTAGGTCTAGTTGTTTTTTTGTGCAATGGAAAAGGCCTTTAATAGCCTACTTCCAAAGGATCAATTCTGTTTCACCTGCTTTGTTTGGCGCTACCAAATCCTTTAGCAGTGCAAAAGTCTTTGATCCGACCATGGACAGAAACACTCTTTTCTGGTCCCTACTGATATTGTTCGCTAGCAAAAGCTGTTGCAGTCACTCTTCGTAATTATCAAAACTCTCTGCGGTTTCATCAAACACCGGGCCCGTTTCACTGCTAAAAACGACATTTTTACATTCAGTCTCTGCGGTTTCGTTACCTTCTCCAGTCTGTTCCGTTTCCGTAATGTTCGGTCCCTGATTTTTCACCGTCGCCCATGACAGGAGCTACCCATTGCAAAATAAAAAAGTTGGGTCCAATCTTCGTCGCCAACTTTGTCACGTTTCTATATGTATCAATAAGAAACCATTACAATTAGAAAATAATCTTTTATTTGCTGAAGAACCAGTCCTTCAGAGACCCAGAGTACAGTTTCATTAAAACACTTAGCAAAGGTTGCTTGGTATAACCACCATTTTAGAGAGCGGGATCATGACTTGAACATGAACATGACTGAGCTATTTTCTTGGTGTGCTGTTCAAAATTTAAATTTGGGTCAAACACCTAAATTCTTTACTACAGTCTACAGAAAATATGAGTCCTTTTTAATGAGGTGTTTCCATCATTTTAACTACCTCCAATATATATACCCTATACATTTATTTTTAAGCCATTTTAAAAGTTATATAGACTTTAGTGCATGTGTCGAAAGAATAACCAGCCATTTAGGTTAAAAAAAAAAAAAAACCTGAACTTTATAATGCAGCTTCATAATCTGCAACTTCAGATTCTTCTCCAGATCCGGAAACAGCAAAAGAAAAAAAGGTGTATGTGGACCTCTTGTGGCAAATTCTGCACATTACATAAAGGTATCCCTGGCTCCAGAGCTTTGCGAATGTGGAGAGATCACGTGACTGTAGAGTTATTGCATGGTGGAAGGTACACCTTGTAGTACCTTCGTTTTCCTTGTTTGGGGAGGCTACAGTTGAACTACGCTCGGCGTTGTATTATTCAACGACTAGTAGCCCTTTTAACTGAACAAAGTAACCAGATTTCACGAGAAGCATCGGTTAACCCGCATTTTCGCTTCTGCTTCTGACGTCACATAGACAATCAGTAATTGGACTTTGTGGTCTGCAGTGGGATTCCACTTCTGTAACTTGCGACCCGACTGCAGTGAGAACAGGCACAGTAAGGTAAGACAAACACTTCTATCTATCTGAATGCATAATGGACATTGTCACAATTTTCTAACTGAATGGCCAATTATGAAGCTGAAACTACAATATCTAAAAACTGTCAGTGTTTATCGCACATTTCGGACGGGTAACTTTTTTGTTCCTCTAATTTTAAATATTTCCTGGTGATCCTGGCGTTAGTGTCTCACCAAGCACGTTTCTAACAGGCTATTGGCTTATTGTGCCAAACAGCTCTTTGGTCTTACATTCGGCTACGTGTGGCTAAATTAGCAGCGAACGTTTTGTCAGGTGCCTTTGTCGACCTCACTCGAGTTAATGTTTAATATAACTATAGCAACAACAACAACAACAAAAATAATAATAACAATTATTATGATTATGATTATGATTATTGTTATTATTTTTCCCCAGAAACTTTCTTTAACTTACTATCCACCAGTTTTATGTAGACTCGTGAAACATGGCTCAAATATTTTTTCATTCTGCTTTCAGCGAATATAACTTTTAATTCATGTTCGTTTTTTTAACGTTCATGTCCCCCCCTCCACTAACACGGTTGAAATGGAAAAATAGTCATGGAAGCAATGAGACATTTTTAGGGCTTTGTCACAAGGAGGATGGCTAGATTGTCACTGTAGTATTCATGTGTCATCTTAAAAAAGTCACAGTATGAAAATACATTTTAAAAAACCTTAAAGAAGTAACTGATTCTTTTTTTCATTTCAGGCCAAAGACAATGAGACAGAACGATACCGAGAAGGAACATTTTGTTTTCAAGTTATGAAATGTATTTTGTTTACTATATTTTTAATACTTCACTGTTGCCATGGTAAGTATCTTTTTACTTAAACATTTTAACTTTGAATTTCCCTTCCAGATGTAAAATAAAAGAGGCAAAGGGAGGAAAAAAGTTACTTTTCAAAGTCAGTAATTTACGAAGCGCAGCATACAGGGGGTAGACAAAATAATGGAAACACCAAATGAAAGAGGACCTGGGTTTTTAGGTAACTAGCCTACATCTACATCATCATTAAAAAGAAGTCTACACATGTTTCATATTAATCTCAATATTAATGACCAATATGTTTCTACTATAAAAGACAACAAATTTCAAATCAACAATTTAATATGAGTTTTTGAGACACCATGAGAGATCTAACATATTTTGAAAGAGGTCAAATAGTTGGTGCCCAAATTGCAGATGCATCAGTCACAGAAACTGCTCAATTAATTGTGTCACAAGGGGAGCAGTGTTAAAAGCTCACCGACAGGGATAGACGGACACTTAACAGGATAGTTGCTACCAAAAAACTAAAAGGACCACAGCGCTGAATCTCCGCAACACAGTCTTAAATAACTGTACGTCTTGAGCTTCACAAAGATAATATTACAGCTGCCATTCCAAAATTGCTTGCCAAGGCCAATTCGCAACAATGCATAACCTGTAATGAGCACAAAACCTGGACTTCTGAACAGTGGAAGAAAGTAATATGCTCTGATGAGTCATCTTTTACTATTTTTCCTACATCTGGACGGGTATATGTTTGGAGAAAGTTAAGGGAAGCCTTCAACCCACATTGCCAGTTCCCAACTGTTAAACATGGTGGTGGATCTGTTACGGTATAGGCAGCAATCTTGTGGGAGTCATTGGGTCCAATTATTACTCTGCGTGGTAGAATTACGGCCAAGGAATACAAAACCATTTTAGGCGACCACATGCACCCTGTGGTGCAAACATTGTTTCCTCAAGATGTTCCCATATTCCAAGATGATAACGCCCCCAGGGTCACTGCCAAATGGATTAGAGTGATTTCATGAACACCAGGATGACGTCAAACACCTTCCATGGCCTCCCCAATCACCAGATCTAAACGTCATTGAACCTTTATGTAATGTAGATTAGATTGGTTAACGGAGTAGATTTCCACTGCCTTCACCTCTCAAATAACTGGAGGCTTTACTTCTTTAAGGATGGGCCAATATACCACTAGAAACAGTTTTTTTAAAAACTGTTAAACTATAACAGCATTCCAAGGAGGACTGAAACTGTTCTGAAAGAGGCAAACGATTACCCAGCTCCTTATTAGTTTATATTCGTATATTGTATGGTATTTCCATTATTCCATTATTATCCCCTGTACCTCTTTGAAGGCTTTTGAAATTGACACAGTAGTTTTATTTTTCCGGAATTTTGCATACACACAAATAAATAAACAAATGGCTCCCGCACCAGAACACCTGAACCTCTGAAAAGGTTTGTCTTGTCTGAAAGGCTGATTTTTGGTGTTACCCAACCTTCCTAGATACTCCCATGTCACCCCCCTGCTCACTACCCTCCACTGGCTGCCTGTTATAGCTCACATCAAATTCAAGACATTGGTCCTAGCATACCAGGCAGTCAAGGGATCAGCCCCAACATACCTCCGCAAGATCTTCAAACCCTACACACCTGCCAGACCACCCGTTCTGCTACCTCAGGACGCCAGCACCTCCCCCTCCGCACCTGTGCTTCCCGGTCACGTCTCCTGTCGATTCTGGCTCCACGATGGTGGAATGACCTTCCTGTGGAAGTCAGAACAGCTGAGACCCTGGCCACCTTCAAGCGACGACTGAAGACTCACCTCTTCAGGGTGCACCTCTCCCCGTAGTCCGGTTTTTGTTAACTTAGGGACATAGTTGCTTAGTTTTACACATGTCTACTTGTTTATGTATTGTATTAGGCTTAGGCATTATTTTATGCATTGATTGCTTTATTGCTACCTTTGAATTGTGGCTACAGATTTACCTACAGGGTCCTAATTTAACTATGTGGTTGCTCCTAGCACCCAGGAACTGTACTTCCCACTAGGGTGGCTTTCAGCTAAACTGTTCTTGACTACGGTTAACACTTTGTTGTACGTCGCTCTGGATAAGAGCGTCTGCCTAATGCCTGTAATGTAATGTAATGTACGGAATTAAGATGCTACCGAGAGAGTTTGACGAGCGTAGGTCGTTTGTTTATATGTACTGTTTTTGTTTTGTCCAGTTTTTTTGTTTTATTGAATTATTTAAATTAATTATATAAATTAAAACCATCTTAGCAAGAGTGAAATCCTAATGTTTACGTAACTAGGCAACATAGCTGAAAAGACCTGGAACAGGTGCTTCTAGTCTGTGAGGTAAAGAGCAGCTGTTCCAGTTTTATGCAGTACCTTGGTCCAGTATTTTAAACCCCCAGGTGTTCTCAACATGCGTGTTAAATGAAGTTTACATACGCACGGATGATGCGCTAACATTTTATGGCGCCTCACCTTCAGGAGTTGTCCTTAACTTTGATTGACATATAGATGCAAGAGTTGGTTTATGTTTTCCTCAGAAACGCAGTTTGGGTAGTTGATTGAATCCAGCCCATTGTTTTAGCTGAGTATTACTAGAACAGTGTGTTGATTGGAGAAGCTATATGCACACGGTGTGCGTCACTGATGCATTTGCACTGTATGCACTCAAAAAAAAAAAAAACTACGAAGGATAAAACACACAATAAAGTCAATGGCTTATTTTCATTGTGGTCCTCTTTAGCACAAGCAAGAGTAGCATGACAGGCATAGCAAATTAAACCACGCTTGCATACTGTACACTTTACATCTTTACAGTGTTACCTACCACAAAATATCCTAGTCTAGCTGTACATGTCTCTGCAGTTTCTATTTATACATTTATCCAGAGTGATTAGCATAGTTTGCATTTATTTTGCATAGAAATCCATTTATACAGCTGGATATTTACTTAAGCAACTCAGGTCACGTACTTTGCTCAAGGGTACGATGGCAGTGCCTGGCAACTGAGCCTGCAACCTCTGAGTTACGAGCCCAATCGTTATACTCTGCTGCCTCCCTGTGTTCCTCTAGCTCTGGGAGCTCTCCCTGCTCCGGCCAATGTAACGATCGATTCTCGGAACTTTGAGCACATCCTGCGGTGGAGACCAGGCCCCGGAACGCCTCTTGGGACAACCTACAAGGTCAACTTCAGGTAGGCGTGGCCTCGCACCCTGAGCAGCGAAACACATGTTGTCACTTCCTGCCTTGAGAATCTGGGGGGGGGTTGGGGGCTGCTTTTCCACAAATTACAGAGAGCGTAGAGTGGCCAGTAGGATACTGTGGTACATAGCAAGTTATTTAACGAGGAGATTGTCATTGAGATAAAATCTTTTTCAAGAGAGACCTGAAAATGGCATAGCATGATGAGGGTGGAGTGCCAGTAGAGACTGTAAAACATTAACAGAACTGGGGTAGTGATAATAATAATACACTTTATTTACAGCACTTTTCATACACAGTCCAGTAGCCCAAAGTGCATACAGGTAAAAAAAAAAAAAAAAAAAAAAAAAGGAACTTAATAGTAGAATAATATAACAGTGGCGGCACGGTGGTGCAGTGGGTAGCACTGTCGCCTCACAGCAAGAAGGTCTCGGGTTCGAATCCAGGCCGGGGGCCTTTCTGTGCGGAGTTTGCATGTTCTCCCCGTGTCCGCGTGGGTTTCCTCCGGGTACTCCGGTTTCCTCCCACAGTCCAAAGACATGCACGTTAGGCTAATTGGAGAGTCTAAATTGCCCGTAGGTATGAGTGTGTGAGTGAATGGTGTGTGTGCCCTGTGATGGATTGGCGACCTGTCCAGGGTGTATTCCTGCCTCTCGCCCGGAACGCATGCTGGGATAGGCTCCAGCACCCCCCCCGCGACCCTGACCAGGAATAAGCGGCTTAGACAATGGATGGATGGATGGATGGATAATATAACAGTAAAACAACAAATAAAACAGGCAGGTGTAAAGATACAGGAAAAGCAGGAATTTGGGATTAAAAAAGTCCTCGAAAAGCAATTATTAAAAAGTGTGGTTTTAGTAAGTAAGTAAGTAAGTAAGTATTTATTTGTATAGCGCCCTTCATAGCACGAATGCACAGAGTGCTTCACAGCAGTAAAAATACAATTAAAACACAAATCAGCAGTACTCAGATAAAAAGTGCACACTTAACGATACAGTACAGACAATCAAACGTGACAACGTTACAAGCAGCAGCAAACTAGGCTAAATATTGTCAAATGCCTGTCTGAACAGGTGGGTTTTTAACAGATTTTTGAACATTGGTTCAGAGGGCGAGGTTTTCAAGTCCTGGGGGAGGGCGTTCCAGAGCCTTGGGGCAACCACCCCAAAAGCTCTGTCCCCCTTGGTTTTTAACCTGGTCCGGGGCACCGCCAGGAGCTCCAAGTTTAGTTGAAACATAAAACTCTCAATGGATGGTGCCTCTAATCTGGTTGGGTAGGGTGTTCCATAATTTTGGCACGTAAAAACAAAAGGAGCCCTCCCCATTCCTGTAATGCACCTCCTGTAATGTGAATGAATTTTTGGCTGGGGGGGGGGGGTGAGGTTGCAGTAGATTACCAGTTCGGATTTGTCATAAAACATTTCAGGGGGGGTTTCAACACGAAATCCGAGTGATAGGGTTTATGTAACTGCAGTTAGTACAAATGAGTCACAACATTAATTCTGTATTTAAAAACAGCCTGAGTGAGATGGAAAGGATCATGAGTAATAGGCCGATCCACAGAAACACATATGAAACTGACATTTGAACGCAGCCGTTTAAAGCGAGAGTACAGGATGTATGCGTGCGAAGCCATCAAATGGTTTGTGTGCGGTACGGTTCTTAAAATACCATCTTCAGCCACAGTCTGGGAGGTTTGGGGAGGGGGGAAGGGAGGGCTGGGGTGTGACTGAGCTAAATGTGTCCAGATATGGGTCTCGATACAGTTTTTACATTGAAAAGGGAGCACGGCTTAATCTCGGTTTGTCAGTGGGATTCGTCTAATCTCAGTTTATTAATTTGTTAAAAATGAAGGAAGTGGAGTAGTTCCCCATTCCTCAGAGTAACCATTAGGCAGAGTGATCCATTACTCAAGGTAATCCATTAGGCTGAGTGATCCATTATGCAGAGTAATCCATTACTCAGAGTAATCCGTTGGACAGAGTGATCCATTACTCAGAGTAATCCTCAGAGTGATCCTGTCATCAGATTGGTCTATCAGTTCAAGAACATAATAATACATAATGAGGAGAACGGGCCTTTCAGCCCATCTAGGTTCGTCATGTCCTAATCTAAAGAGTATTCATTGGATTGGGAGTTCTCTGGTTCCAGGTTTTGCGAAGCCATGCAGGCTTAACCTGAGGTTGCATCTCTGGAAGGAAGGTCCTTCACCTCAGTTGTGGAGCTAAACATCCAGTAGTAGCATTTCACCATGGAAGAGGGGGGGCTGTGGGAAAGTGAACACATCTGTGTGTATGTATTTTAGCACAACACTCCTCACAGACTATGTGTCAGCAAGTAAGCCTGCCATGTGTTTATATTGTGAAAGATTGTGGTCTGGTTTCACAGAGCAAGATTAACAGAGATTTTATGTTATTCATAAAACAATAGCAGCTATCTCACTCAGCAGCCTTGTCGCAGTGGTGTTGCTTCTGTCGTTTGAGTCCGATTAGCGTGGTTGCCGTGGGCCTTCTGTCGGCAAAGGCTTGTGTGGTTGTCAAAGGCTTAATTTCCAGAGAACGGACTAACCACATCGTTTGAGATAGAGGCACATCTTAGAACTACGGATGTTAAAAAACCCATAGAAATGATCAAAACATGTTAAACAACTGTTAAACAACAGTTCAACAGTTCAAAAATGCTATATTTTCTTAATATAACTAATAACTAGAGCTAACTAATTAGATAACATTTTTGTCACTTCCTCCAAAAAGCATAAATGTGCGGCAAACTTTGTGTTTCTCAGACAATATAACTGTTTAAGCACCAGTGATAAATTCTTTAAATCACTGCTGATTGAAAGAATTTAGGATGTTGTTAACGCAAATATCGAAACGACCAGAGGCATATAACCGTAGCTTCTTTACCTGTACAGCAATGTCAAGACTGCAGTCAATAGCGTTAAATGTTACAACTAAAAATGTGCAGGTTCATTATCGCATAAACATTTCAAAGGGTAGAATGTATGCCCCAGGGGGAAGGAAGCCGGCACGAGCTCGCTACATGTATAGAAACCTTCCCTGCGTGTATCGGATTCACGGTCGACGGCTCGGCGGGGTCCGTCTCGAAGGAGGTGGTTCACTCGCCCTCCTCACTGCCGGTCCCAGGGTAGTGGCTGGTCCCGTAGTTGCAGGTGTCGGGCTCGTAGGGAGGGTAATTGAATCAATAGAGGGTACAATTGGGAGAAACACAGGGGGAAAAAATCTGAAACAAATGTATAAATAAAAGTAATGTTCACATAATATGAGAGCTGAGCAGTCAGGAAAGACAATCTGCTGTATAACATTCACAAAGTGGTTACTGTACCTGTCTCGTCTAAAACCTACTCGATCGGGGAAGATCTGGTGGAGGATGTTTTTGGTTGTCGTTTTTAAAAGTGCTGAATTTATATGAATAACTCCTGAGCATGCACAGGAATCATGTCATGCATGCTGCAGCCCCCATCGCTGCCCTCACCATAATGACAATGTCTTTTCACATTTTATTTGACTTATGGGGTATGATGTTAACTGGTAAACACCTGCACTGCTGTTTTTTTCTGAAATTTCAGCAAGGGGAAACAGTTGTTGGTGAGGCCTCGATATCTGAACTCATCTGTTACCATGGTAAACCTAACACGGACCTTCAAGCAGGTCACAAAGCAATACACAGTCCATGTGCGGGCCCTGAACGGTGACACAGAGTCCCCCTGGAGCAACCAATCATTCTGTCCTTTCACCGACAGTGAGTCCACCCACCATTTTCTTTTATCTTTGCCTTGTTGCTACAGGACAGAATATGATTTAGTTGTTACCAAATGAGAGCAAGTCACATTCCCTCAACGTGTACTGTGGGTGTTTTGTACTGGAACCTCTTGTGAACCGTGTTTAGGAAACTGAAATTGGGGGGCTTTTTTAAGGCACTTTACGGTTCATATTTCAACCATAAATGTTTGTAACTAGCCTTTACATATAGGCTACTTCGTGTGGCATTTGTGTCCTTCTATAAATGTCTGACTCTGTCATATTGTGTCTGAGTGTGCACGTCGTGTGCATTATATGTATTTATATGCATATCTGTGGATTATAGCAGGGTTCCCACGCATCACTGAAAATGATTCTGTCATGGAAATTGATTAAAAAGCTCTGTCATGGAAATATCATGGAAATGTCTGATTCCATGTAACGTTATATATTATTTTCCGATAACTTTACCGCCAAAATGACAAATGAGAACTGACAAAATGTCAGTTCTCCATTGTTGCCACCTGCCACTGCTGTTCTCAAACACACACACACACACACACACACACAATACAATGTGTATTTGCACTGGCAACAAAACGTGTTAAGCTATGAAAGTAAAGTCCATTTTTGCATCAGTCGCCAAAAAAAAGGACATTGAAAACCTTGTGGTGTCCCCAGGGGTTGGGCGACATGCACGGACCTTGCAGAGGGCGTAGGCAAGTTTAAGAACAAGGAGGAGGCAGTATTCAAAAACAAAATGATAATTTATTATACTAACACTTGACAACACAAAACAAAGGGTGGGTCTTCGGGGGAACACAAACACATAAAGTCCACAAATCCTTATCTCGTGGTCAAAGTCCAATCCAATTCCAAAATCCAGTTCCAAGTCCGCAATCCAGTCCGTAGTCAAATCCAAAGGGGGGTCCTCAAACAATCCAATTTCACACACAAAAACACTCTTTCTCCAAATACTGGCTGGTCAATAGACGTCACAGTACTCCCTCTTACAAACACACTCAGCAACTCCTTCACAAACACGTTCCTACTCCTCTCCCAGTGTGATGGGAATCAGCCCTTTAAATAGGCCTAAAAATGGCTTTCAGCTGGTCGTTAGTCCCATCACTTTCACTTGGCTCAGGTGTGACGGTGGCCTGCTGGGAAATGTAGTGTTTCTTGGCTCCCATGTGTTGTAGGCCAGGCAGCCATTTTCTTGTGCAGCCCATTGGGCTGCCACAACCTTCAATTTGTCATTGAAATGTCATGGAAATTTGATTTGAGTGGGAACCCTGTTGTAACAGATAGATAAACTGATCAGATCCCCATGTTTCGTCCAGCTGTCCTTGGTCCCCCCGAGGTGTCTGTGGTGGGCTGTGGAGGCTGTCTTCTTCTCAAGATCACGCTACCCCGGGGGAGAGCAAATAAAACCATAGTAGAAATCTATAATGAATTTGTCTTTTCCATTTTCTGGAAGAGACCTGGAGAGAGCCAGGTATGAACAAAGGCTTTACATTTTTAGTTTTTTTTTGTTATTGTAGAAACCTAATATTTGACTGTCACAACCTTATTAAAAATATAATCTATTGAAGGTTTTCTGTGCTTCACTAGAAAAAAAAAATAGTACCTTTTATTTTGTTTTGGGGGTGTAGTGTAGTCTTGTGATCTGAGACAGGATCTTGGTGATCTGACACAGATTTAGGTGATCTGAATTCTGGTTCATAAGAGTAATGCCCCTGAAGCACCAGGATAAAGCCCCTGGGGATCTGCGTTATGACATTCCTACCTGCAAACTGCAGGGGGAACATCTGTTTCAGGATTTCATGCCGACTTCTGCTCTCGATTATTTCATTAATTATTTACTTAGTAGCCCAATTGTTTTGTTTATCAGACGTTTCTGATGAAGTCAGGAACTGCATACCGCACATTGGTCCTTAGTGAAAAACTTTTCCCTGTGGCTCTGATATAGGAGTGAACCAGCATTCGTGTGTACAGCCGTTTCCAGCAAATGGCAGCAGAATCGCTGGTTAGAACAAAACCCAGCATACAAACTGGCCCTCGGATGTACCCCTGATGTACCCCTGACATAGACCTGAAGACAGCAGGCACACAGCAGGTCTCCCTTGCTGCTGCCAGGCCTGTATCGCCACTTCGTCACCACGCTGTATTTATATACCTGCTGTTTCACAGGTTCAGAAGGTCACCACAACGCTGAACCAGCACAAGATCAACGATCTCCACCGAGGGGTGGAGTACTGTGTACAGGTGCACCCTGAACAAGTAGTCAATCCGAATATACTGTCCTCTGACTGGACCTGCAGTTTCACCGATCCGCCGACACAGAACCTAGGTGAGTCCCGTCCAGTGTTCCTGCAGCCTGTTGTCCCGTCCTGAACCAACCCCTAAAATCAGCACCCCCAACAGGAGTAGGGAGAGAGTCTGAGGTTTTCCCTTCATATCTTCAGATCCGGGTCCGCAATCAAGCCCCCAAAAATGAGGCATAGGAAGTTAAAATAATACTTTATGATAGATGCAGTGATGCCACAAGCAGAGATCAGCGTGTCACATGACTCCGTCGTGTCTAGACGCTCGACCGAATATCAGTTGTCAGTTTTTGCGATTGTCTTTGGCTCCGTAGTTGGGTCCCTTACAGTGAGCGATCAGCAATCTGATGCAGGTCCCTGTTGTACTGAATTGTGTGTTCGATTTGTCCTGTTCACTCTGACCAGCTCACATCTATAGCACTGCACGCAGTGTTGAATTCTGGGTTGTGTAGTCCCAGTCTCTCTGACCACATTGTGCTGAATGGCGCGTTTTGTCTTTGTGTGTTTCTCTGACCAGTTCCCGGTGCCCTGGCTACTGTGTCAGTTGTGGTGGTCCTGGCAGGGGTGGTTCTCTTTGGCCTTGTCTATGGTTTCCTGTGCAACCCGAATACCAGCCTTCCCATGGCTCTGGTAAGAGCCTGTCTCAGTGCTGCATGAATATAATAATGAACATAATACTTTCTGTATGGCTGCACACGTGTGTCTGAAAGATGTGAATTCTAAATTGATGGAGGCTGTTGCAGTTATTTACTGTTACTATTGGGTATTGTAAGAAAGAAAATAGGGATAAAAAGTTGAGAGAGATCTATCTCATAGTGTCTGAAATAGCCTCAATTCAATTCAACAATGCTTTATTGGCATGGCCGCATATAACAGTATTAAATATAACAGCCGTGAGCAATTAATATTAACAAGACAAACAAATGAATACAGTAGCAATAAAAACTAAATAAACACGAAGAAATGGAAAACCCATATGAAAGTGAAACGATAAACACTGGTAATAAGAACAATGCTAAAAAAATAATTATGATGATGATAATGATGATGAAATGTAATCAAGTAATAGCAACAAAACTTAAATTGTCCATCTCTCCCTCTCCCTCCCTCTCTCTCCCCCTTTTTCCCCCTCTCCCTGCTCCCTCTCTCCCCCCTTGCCTCTCTTCCTCTATCTCTCTCTGCCTCTCTCTATCTCCCCCTGTCTCTCTCCCCCCTCTCTCTATCTCTCTCCCTCTCCCTCTCTCCCTCTATCTCTCTCCCCCTCTCCCTCTCTCCCACCTCCCCTCCCTCTCCCCTTCTCTCTTCCTCTATCTCTCCCTCTCTCCCCCCTCTATCTCTCCCCCTCTCCCTCTCTCCCCACTCCCCTCCCTCTCCCCCTCTCTTTATCTCTCCCCTGTCTCTCCCTCTATGCAGACGTTTCTGGTGCAGTACTCCGTCAGTGTGGCTGATCCCGTTCCGGACCCCATCTCGGTCATCTCCGAGCGTGGGGAGAGAGCACTTGGTCAGGGAGAGAGCGAAGGCCAGGACGAAGAAGAAGAGGATGATGGGAACGACGGTTATGAGACCCGAGCGGCGCGACTCTCCAGGGGCACGAGCTCCAGCAGTGGCACGTCTGGTGCTGTGACAGGCTCAGCCACGCCCCTCACTGGCAACACCTCCACCTCCGGGGATTCTGGGAGTTGTAGGCCATCTGATACTACGACAGCAGAATGGGGCGACCCTCTTACTGTGGGGCTGTTAGATCAGAGTGAGAAAGAGAGCGATGGAGAGAGAGCAGAAACTGGGCCCTCCAAGAAAGTGGAGGTGGTGGTGGAGGTGGAGGAGGAGGAGGAGGAGGAGGGGCTGTGTGTAGATGTGAACCTGTTCTCCGTTACCCTGGGAGCGCAGGAGCAGGAGGAAGAGGAGGGCAGCGATGATGAGTGGTGGACAGGAGGGCCGCGGAGGAGGAACAGCACCGACGAGCGTCGGCCCCTGGCCTCCGTGGAAACACGGGAGGGGGAGGGTCTCCGGGGCACGGAGGCGCACGCGGCCAACCCTCCGAGCCAATCAGAACGCGGAAAAACTCACTCTTTACACTATTTACAGACGCGCTGTGACTCCACACGGACAGACGCTCCCCGTACACTGGAGGAGAGTGAGGAAGAGGAAGAGGAAGAGGAGGAGGATGAGAGGTGTTCTGACTACATGACACGGTAGCCCGTGCCCGAGTCTATAAGTCACTTCTTTCTCTTTGTGCGCGTGCGTCTGTTGTCCGCGCGTGTCGGACGGCGACGGACAGACCGACGGCGATGAAGATGCTGCTGGAGCATTGTGGTTAACAGGGACTTTCATTTGCGCATGTGTCCACGTGACGCACGTACGCGATACGCACTGTATGGCACTTACCAAGGGACGACTGGTTGAGCACAGTGGCGCCTGTGTGTGAAATATGCAATAAGCTTAAGCCAGGCCTTGGAAGCAAAACTTGCTTCTGTTCACATGACAGTGAGCGCACATGCTTATTTAATTCACTCTCATTTATTTGTTGGTGAACAAAGGATACGTGCAAAACTTAGAGGCGTCTAGTCTGTTGTGTAAAATGTGCATAGCCAAGGTTAATTTCCCATGCCCCTAGATGGGATTGTCATGACAAGCAAAAAGAGAGACATGATGAACTAAGAAAAAATTGTAAGAGAAATCATCTAACAGTTGATATTTCAGTATTATTTTATTATTATTATTACATATCATAAATAACAGATGGCTAAAGTAAGCAATGGGTGAGTTGTAAGATCAAATTAATGAAATGTTAAAACATGCACGGACATTATAATGCACATGAGGACACGCATTACATTACAGGCATTTAGCAGACGCTCTTATCTAGAGCGACTTACAGTTTACATTTTTATTTACAATCCATTTATACAGCTGGATATTAACTGAAGCAATTCAGGTGAAGTACCTTGCTCAAGGGTACAACAGCAGTGTCCCACCTGGGGATTGAACCTGCAACCTGCAACCTTAACGTTACAAGCCCAGCTCCCTAACCATTATACCACTACTGCCTACATGCAAATGCTAAATAGATGTACAAATGTATAACTATATATTAGGTATCACAATTAGAGTCCTGCGCGGTATCCTGTCCAGGTAAAGCGGTGCTGTGATTCACCTCTGCTTGATTTTGTGTAGTCCTGCTATTTCTTTCAGTCTGGGCTTACAGCTGGAAGTTTTCACGCACAGGATATACAGTACACAATTAATTTAATTGATGGGACAACCGCATTGTCCCGCTTTAGATTCAAACTGGCAATCAAGTCCAGAATCCAGTGGCCTACTGGACATTGTGTCAATATCTCATATCAGCGGATATAATCTTGCGATGCTGGTTTCGGTGGGGAAATGTGTGTGTGTGTGTGTGTGTGTGTGTTTTATGTTGCTGTTTAGGAAGGCACAGATTATGGCTGCTGGTTTACATGACATTACAATCATTTAGCAGACGCTTTTATCCAAAGCAACTTACAGAAAGTGCTTTCAGCTTGAGTAGATAAACAACCACATGGCGCTACGATCTTCAAGAATGTCGTTCCCTCAAGAAAGCAGCCATGAACAACACGAGCGCTAAAACAAATTGACTACAATAAGTGCAATGAGTAGCAGGCTTTTTGTTGTTGTTTTTTTAATTAGGGATGGTGGGTTATGGTTCAAAGTCCAGTCTGAAGAGGTGCGTTTTCAGCCTGCGGCAATTCGGGAAGAGTCGTGACCGGGATGAGCAGCCATTGATCACTCGGAGGGAAGGAGTAGCCAATTGCCTAGAGGCAGCAGAGCGCAGCGGTCAGGCTGGGGTGTAGGGTTTTACCATGGCCATGAGGTAGGAAGAGGCCGGTCCATTCACACCAGTGTCTTAAATCTGATGTGAGCTGCTACGGTGAGCCAGTGAAGGGTGCGGAGAAGTGGGGTGGTGTGGGAAAACTTGGGAAGGTTGAATACCAGACGGGCAGCAGCATTCTGGATGAGCTGCAGGGGTCTGATGGCACATGCAGGAGCTCCATGCGTAAGTGTGAACAACACTGAAATCTGATCAAACGCCTTTGGCTTGGGAGGCAAGCTGAATAACACTTGAATTATTTTGTTTTTACGTGTTGACATTTTTATCAATTCGCGAATGTAAAAAATAATATTAATATATTGATGTTGAGGAAAATGTTTTGGGAATAAAGTTCAAACATGTGCATTGTTCTTTTTGCTTTGTGTTCTTCTTCTTCTTTGTGTCGTTCTACATTTGCACACGTTTGTGTGGGAAATCCCCCTTACCGATTTGAAACCAGCATGTTCATCTCAAATCATGATGCAGTGCACCTGTCTGACCACAAGACTTCCCCTTTGCCAGTGACCAACTGTTATCTGTTCTAACTTTCCATAAATGAATGAGTAGTGTTCCTTGTAGTTTCTCACTGGTCCAACTAACTCGTTACAGTTTTCCGTATAACCACAACTAAATGTTGATGACATTGAATCGTGGGGGGGGGGGGAATAAATAAAGAAAGAAATGCTCACAGAGCTGAATATTTATGATGTCAATCCACAAGTTTTGTCTTGTTTTACAAGTAGAAAGTAGTGTACATTATAGTTCCTCACTGGTCCAATCAAGAGTGTGCTAGCACCAATACTCCTACTTAAGGTCAATAGAATCATGAATTCCAGAGAGTACCAAGACATTTTGGCCAAAAACCTGGTTCCATCAGCTGAAACTCGGCCTTTGGATGGAAATTTCAGGAGGACAACGATCCCAAGCATACCTCAAAATCAAAATCAACCACGAAATGGTTAACTGACCGCAAAATGACTAATTTGCAATGGCCATCTCAGTGTCTAGACTTGAACCCGATCGAAAATGTGTGGTTTGAATTGAAAAGGGCAGCAGAAGGATCAGCAGAAGGCTCTGTCAGATTGGGTGGGGAGCGTCAGTGAATTGCGATCTTCAGGTCTCTCCACAGATTTTCAATGAGGTTCAAGTCCGGGCTTTGACTGGGCCACTCAAGGACATTCAGAGGCTTGTCCTGAAGTCACTCCAGCGTTGCCTTGGCTGTGTGCTTCGGGTGGTTGTCATGCTGAAAGGTGAATCTTCGCCCTAGTCTAAGGTCGTGTGTGCGCTGGAGCAGGTTTTCTTCAAGGCTCCGTTCATCGTTCACTCAATTGTGACCAGTCTCCCAGTCCTTGCCACTGAGAAGCATCCCCATAACATGATGCTGCCACCATCATGCTTCACCCTAGGGATGGTATTAGCCAGGTGATGAGCGATACCTGGTTTTTACTAGATGCAACACTTAGCATTCAGGCCAAAGAGTTCAATTTTTCTCTCCTCAGACCACATAATCTTTTTCCTCATGCTCTCAGAGTCCTTTAAGTGCTGTTTGGCAAACTCCAGGTGGGCTGTCATATACCTTTTACTCAGGAGTGGCTTCCATCTAGCCATAAAGGCCTGATTGAAGGAGTGCTGCAAAGATGGCTGTCCTGGCAGGTTCTCCCATCTCTGCAGAGGAACTCTGAAGCTCTGTTAGAGTAGCCATTGGGTTCTTGGTCACCTCTCTGACTAAGGCCCTTCTTGCCCGGTTACTGAGCTTGGCCAGACGGCCAGCTCTAGGAAGAGTCTTAGTGGTTGCAAACTTCTTTCATTTCAAAATGATGGAGCCCACTGTGCTACTGGGAACTTGCAATGCTTTAGCAATGTTTTTATACCCTTTCCCAGATCTATGCCTCGACAAAATTCTATCTTGGACGTCTATGGAGAGTTCCTTGGACTTCATGGCTTGGTTTTTGCTCTGACATGAACTATGGGACCTAATAGGCTATAGACAGGTGTGTGCCTTTCTAAATCATGACCAATCAAATGAATTTGGCACAGGTGGACTACAATCAAGTTCTAGAGACATCTCACAGATGATCCTGAAGGAAACATGATGCATCTGAGCTCAATTTGGAGTGAGATAGCAAAGGGTCCGAATACTTATGTAAATTAGATATTTCCTTTTTTTTAAATTTTTCATAAATCTGCAACAATTTCTAAAAACGTGTTTTCGCTTTGTCATTTTTGGGTATTGTGTGTAGATTGATGGCAAAAAAAAAAAAAAAATCAATGTTTTTAATTAAGCCTATAACACAACAAAGTGTGGAAAAAATGAAGGGGTCTGAATACTTTCCGAAACCACTGTATATCTTAGGCAAGCAAAGCTTCCGATGCGTGTTAAACCCTGTCGCCTATCGCTACGTATAATCTTGGTTATGTCGAAAACATTTCGTGGGTGAGGGGTTAAACCCGAAATGATAAGTACAATGTAGAAGTAGTAGACCAGAATTCCCCTGGAAGCCGCCGCACGAGTGTCCACTAGATCCTCGCCTATGCCAGGCGCCTTGCTTAATTTCGCTTTTCTTATTTTTGTGAAACGGAGTGTGCGCGTAGGCTTTCAGGAAATGACAGCACGTTCTCCGTTCTCTTTCCCTCTCAGCCCCGCCCACTCAGAAAACAGCCATTACGTAGTTTATTTCTCAGTTCGTCGTTCAAGTGCGCTAGTGTGTGCAGAAGTTATGCTGTTTCCCTATCCACGGGATGGCTGTTACATGTTTTCCAGAAAGCGGTCTTCTCATCATCCTTTCTGTTTCAGGTTGGTATGGGCTCAATGCTGATTATTTAGTTACATAAACTTTTTTTGTTCTTGTTTAAAACTCGTTCGTTACAGTTTTCCGTATAGCCACAACCAAATGTTGATAACAATGAATTGTCATTATTTATCTTCTCCGTATGATATGAATTCAGTTTGTGGTAGTGGGGCCGCGGGCTGCTGGGAGATAAATAAAGGAAAAAACTGCTCACAGAGCTGAATGTTGATGATGTCAATCCACAAATGTAATCTTGTTTTCCAATGCCCCGTGGATCTACTGTTATGTTTTGCCGGCGAACACTGTACATTTTGGCGTGGTTGCAAAACAAACAGCACACCTTGCTTGTTCAATAGACATGCAAGAGGCTTATGCTTGAAAACTACTTACGTATAAATCAGTTATATCATAAATATCAGAACCTTGCAGGTTATTGATGCATTTTGAAATGTATTTGGGTCAATATCAGCATAAGGTGCCTTTGGTGTCCTCAATATAATCACTCAGGTTTCATGAAAATATTGCAAGACAGATAATTTCTCAAGTTGTATTCTAAATGGGTAAATCAGTATAATGTCATGTGCATTTTATACATTTTGTACCATTTTCTTTGATTGGGTGCAGGGGATTTTGACATGTTCCAGTGCCTACCCAGTCAACTTCAATGAGTGTAATAAGTGATTAAATAGCAAAAAATTAAAAGACCTTGCATATTTTCTTATAGTCATAAAGAAGTTATTTCCCAATTCAAGTCTTTTGATCATTTAAGTTGCATTTTCCTAATTAGCTAATTTAGCTAACCTGACAGGGTGGACATATGTATAGTTTCTTAAAAATATAATGTTATATAAAATATATTATATACATAATAAAAAATGTCACCGTCTGATAAATATGGTTATTGATATCAATGTATAATATTTCGACACCGTCTGTCTGATAAATATGGTTATTATAACCGACCCCATATAACATTTACACATCCATGCATTTGTTTACAGCTACATACACACTGTGTTGAATTGTCATGAAACTATTATTATATTTAAAAACTAAAATGTATTTTTCAAGGAATGACGCCTGCTGAGATAGCAAGGAGGTATAGGGAATGTCGTGATGCCGACCTCGAAAGAAGAAGAAAGTGCCTTGAGAAAGTGAGGGAGAAATGGAAGGCAGACAGGCAGATTGGAAAGAAGAAGGTAATTAATGAGCTTAGTGAGAGAGAGAAGCCAAAAGAAAGAAATGGAAAGAGGCAAAAAAGCTAACCAGGACCAAAGCCAGGGCTAGTGCTTTGCTACAGTCAGAGACACTGACTCCTGAAGATCAGCCTGAGCCAGGGCCCTCCAGGTTAGATCATGGTAGCTTGGATATTAAAATGATTTATTAAGATTTTTAGATTTATTTGAAGTACGTTTTCAACTGTTTATTTCCCCACATAATGATATTCTGACAATTAACTCCCACTAAGCTGTAACTCTTACTAAAAACCTAACATAAATACTTTGTGTTTTAGGCAATGGCGCCAAGCAGACCGCAGTCAAAGGAGAGCAAAGAAAAACAAAAAAATGAGATAGAAAAATTGAGGGCACAGCTAGCAAAAGAGAAAAGGAAAACTGAAAAATACAGGAAGAGGTACCATAGGTCCAAGAAAGAAACTGCATCCAAATCTTGTTTAAGCGACTGGCATTTTCCTAATTCATTAACATTGTTTCATTAAATAATCCTTTAGATGTTCAGTACATCCATGCCTTACTGTATATGCCATGCTTTTTTAAATGTTCTGAAGGTTGTGTTTTAATACCAATGACATACTGTATTTCTATAACCTGTGATTCTTTTTACTATGATCAGATTAAATTAGTGTTCTTAATTCTTTTCTCATTTGTTCATTTAATTGATAGTAAAAAAAAATGCATTAAATACTATTCATCATAATGCTAAAGTGTTTCCTCATGTTTCACAAATGATGTGTCCTCTTCTACAGCACCGAGTCATGCCTTTGTCCACCCTGCCATGCCTTGTCCACCCTGTCAACTTCATGTTTTATCAAAATAAGCAAATTATTCTCATAAGTTATGAAAAACTTTTGAGTGATTTATTTATAAACAGGAGGGGGCAAATTGTATTTTTTGAAAATTTTATCAAATATCTTTGCTGTTAGATTTTGTTTAGAAGAGGAAGTGTAACTGTCATGGATTTGATTGAAAAAAGACCTATTTTACAGTCAATTCATTCATTCAAAAATACTTTTGGCATGAACTAAGAATTATTGTTGAGAAAGGGACACAATATCTCTGAAAATGAAAATTCTATCACAACAATGCAATGGAAATATAATTAATCTCTTTTGTATTTGTCCATGACAGGGTTGACATATCTTGTGGTTGATTCACAAATTGTCTGCTTGTAGTTACTTGATAAAAAGTGCTTAAGCTTGACATAAATGCTTTCTGGGTAGTCTACAGTCCACTTAATATAATTAACCTTCAAAGAAATTGAAAATATAAACAAATATCTTTGGAAGTTTTGAAGTACCAAAGGCACCCCATCCTGATATTGACCCACTTAGTGATATAGACTGGCAGTATACTTTTATGCGGACCAATAAGGGAGGAAGGAGATACAGTAATAAAATGTAATCGTGAAGGTTGCGCATGAAATGAATACGGCTGAAGGGAGGACTGGGGAATCTAAATGAGATCAATGTCTCTCTCAACTCAGGTGGGCTACATTCAAACATACAGTGCTGTAAAATCACTTCCAAAAAAAAAAAGGAACCAAATGGTTCTCTTTCTCTTTGTTTGTAGGCAGCCAACTGCTTCTTAGTCGGTAACAATGCTTCTCTTCTCAATAAGCCACCTTTCGTGAACTGAAAGAACCGGTTAGTGGTTAGATGAAAGCTGCACTTCTGTGTTAGGTTATACACCTGTTGATAGAGTGACCAGATTCAAACTGATTCAGGACAAGCAGGATGAGTTCGCAGGACATTAAGAACCCCTCCCTTATCCTACGTGTAATCAATTATACCAAACCGAGTTTGTCTCTCAAAATGCAAACACACGCAGTTGAAGTGTGGGCTGGGACCATATCTCCAAAGAAAGCAGGAAAGTGCCAAATTAAACCCTAGAACTGCCAGTCTAAACTAAATTGAACCCAAGTCATCAACAGGTCACACTTGAAGTGTTTGGAGCGGGGGGGAATTGACCCATGCCTGATTAATTGACAATTTGGCGCAGGCCCAGCGCAAGCCTGGTTCAGACACCTTTTTATATTTTTATTTTGGGTCACTTACTACCACAATACATATGTTCAAGTTCGCCATTGATATAATCCTCTCATGGTTATAATTGTGGTGACACCAAACGTTGATAGGGCCTGGGGAAAACAGCTTGGTTTATACCGAGATTTTGTGGAGCTGATATTTGCAGAGACATAATATGCTCAGGCAAGGAATATTGCTACCATGTGTACCATGTGGGCCTACATTTTTATCTCATAAGTAGAAACCCCAACTTGTGGTGTGTGACATACGCAAGCAAGATTCAATATGGACTAGGTTGGTGGCAAACTTGCATGCTTAAGTGCCCTGGTTTCACTCAAGGAGTAGTACAACTATCAGTGAAGGCACTATGTTTGCTAAGTAGCATTCAGGTTAGGCCGGATCATATTCTGTTTGTTTGCGCAGGATCACAAAGCGCACCTCCCCGACAGTGCATACAGACTTCAGGCTGGTGTCTAACTTGCAGCATCACAGCAGTGCTTTGTCAAGTTTCAGATGAATAACTGTTATACAGGTGCACATGCTCAGAACTACCTGTGGCGCGTTGCCTTGAGCTCAGGTCAAAAAGTACTGTCACACCTCTTTAAGTGTTCTTATCCAGAGCAACGTACATAGCTTACAATTCTTCACACGCAATCAATTTCTACGGCTGGATATCTACTGAATCAATTCAGGTTAAGTACTTTGCTCAAGCATACAATGGCAGTGCCCCGCCCGGGAATCAACCCTGCAACCTGAGTCACAAGCCCAGGTCCCTTACCACTATATTACATTGCCACCCCCACACATCCATGCACGCAATGCGAGTCTAATGCTAGTTTCAGGGTTTGTGTAGTTAACCTACATTAGTGTTTTAAGGATGCTAAATGTATTGTCTAGTCAGTGTCACTGTTGCTCACATACCTCATGTGGAAGCACTTGAGTTCTCTGGATAAGAAGTAAATGAATGTAACATAATGTAATGCCCTAACCTCTCAGGTGTGAAAAGTGTCGGTGGTTGGAATTACTTTTAATGCTGTAGCCTTGATCTCAGGTCTATAGCATCATTGTGACCTGGGTCAAATATTTTTTACTTTTTTATTTCATACACTTTAGACACCAGGACCCTTTCTGCAGATTGTTGACCATTTCAAAAGAGACATCTATTTTCACCAACATTCAGAACAAGATTCTTCTTTCGTATGATTGCACATTTCGGTTAGTCACGTGTGTGTTGAAATTCTCGGGGATCCGCAGGAGTGGTTTAGGTATTTCAATGGCACGTTATTTGACCCAGGTCTGAATTCCGTAGCTTTGGTCTCAAAGTATCTTTGTGCTTTCGTCCTGCAGTGGTGCTGGCCATGTTGCCTGTACCTAAAAATGTGCGGGTGACCTCCATCAACATGGGTGTGGTCCTGGAGTGGGACACGACCCACCCCTCCTCGAGCAACCACACCTACACAGCAGAGTACAGGTGAGAGGAGAGACGCCTGCAAACACCTGCCGCGGGCCGCTTCAGAGAGAGCACACACTGCACACGTTCCTGTCGCCACGGCTTTAATGTCTTACTTTAATGTTACAACAGCAATACGTGGCACGTTGATTAAAATATCTCTGTTCATTGGAAGATGTGACGTATTACAGACTGTATTTAACAATGGTGTGAACCACATAACCCACACCCACACAAAAAGAGGAACTAAATGGTTAACAGTTGTGACAGGCATTGTGTTACAATATATACAGGAGGTATAAAAAGTATTCACCCCCTTTGGCATTTTTCACATTTTATTTTCTTACTTCATGGAATCAAAATGGATTTAATTGGGATTTCTTGCCACTGATTAACAAAAAATACTCTATAATGTCAAATTGAAAAAAACAACTCTAAAACATTTTCTTAATTAATTACAGATGAAAAACAGACAATGATTGATTACATAAGTATTCACCCCCTTGCCTTAATGCTTGATAGAAGCACCTTTTTTTACTGAGACACACATAAATATACTCTTCTAAATCATGTTTTTGTGTTCATCAGAAGCTGGCATACTGCCATTCTTTCAGAAAGTCTGGGGATCTGAGTGAGAGAATCTTGTGTGGGAAATAGACAAACAGATCACCTGAGGTTTGTGTCACTACGCATGTTACCCCAGGGGCGAGGGAGGACAGGTTCCTACACTCTCAAAAATAAACGTACATTTAGAGTACACTTTTGTTCCTCGGGGTACAAATGTGATCATTGTACCTTCAAAGGTGCACATAAGATCCTTCATGATACGGTGAGGAAAGGTACAGACATGTACCCAGGTAGGGTAATGAGTCCTTATTCACACTGGCGGCCATATTGAAGGCCAGAGGCTTGTGCTGCAAGCAGCATCATTTTTACTGCAAGGGTGCAATTGTGTTCTTCTGATTAAGGTGCAATTCAGTCCCCTACAGGGGTACTGCCACAGTGACAAACATTTGTACCCATAATGGGTACAAAATGGTACCTCCTTTTCTGAGAGTGTACTGATGGCTCCATCAAGGCTCTGTTTTTCAAACGCAGGACCTCGGGACTGTCCAGAAACTTCAGCACCGTGTGCCAGGACCAAACGGCGCTAAGGTGTGACTTCACCGCGGTGATCGTTCCATACGGAATCTACACCTTCCGAGTGAGGACAGAGTCGCAGGGAAACACTTCCCGGTGGGCGAGGTCCGCAGAATTCTTCCCGGACCGAGACAGTAAGTCGACAGTTCTGTGAAAGGCTCAGTAAGCCTGCATATTTATTTTTTTTGGTGACCGAATTCAGTTAAACTTACACAAGAGATGTCTTTTACAGGCAGGAACTTGACCTGTTCTGGGCTCAGGGGTCTAGGGGACTTCAAAAGCACCAGGGGGGAGCCTCTTAATGACCCCTTAGGGCAATTTGTGTGTGTGTGTGTGTGTGTGTGTGTATGTGTGTGTGTGTGTGTGTGTGTCATTTGTGTTTCAGAGATGGCTTGAACACCACTCTCACACACATTATATACTATACCTCATATTTTAATGTTGACATCATCTACCTGCACTATGTTGGAAATTGTTAATGGCTATTGGGTCATTCTTTCTAGTTTTTCTTTCTAACTGTTATATGGAGTGGAGTTTATTTTCTTGGGATCTCACACTCTCTTTTCTGCTTTGTTTTCTGTCTGTGTGTGTCGGGTACATCCAAGACATAGCTTGGAAATATTTCCCTATTCACTCATCTCTTTTGTGATTGTAGCATGTCATTTTTGAGTCTAGGATTTAGTATTTGTTAAGGTAGTTGCAGCTACATCTGTAGATTTGACATGGAATTCTTTGTCTTTGTTTTACAGCTTATACTAAACTAGCTCTTAATTTTAATTGAATCAGTTGAGTTGTATGATTGATCGACTAGATTGATCGACTAGATTGCTCGGCTATCCCAAATTGTAGGGGCTATCCCACTAGAAATTAGAATTCTAATATGTTTGACACCACAACGTAAGTAAGTAAATTCAGACTCAAACGACTATTCACCAGAATGAATGAGATAAAATACCTAATGTGTTAGATATTAGTGGAATGGTTAATACGATCGCATGCAGAGATCTTGTAATCCTGAGACTGGCAGTGTCAAAGGCGATGTACGCCTCCTCCGAGCCGGAACTCGCAGTGTAGTATAATGGTTAGGGAGCTGGGCTTGCAACTTGCAGGTTCAATTCCCAGGTTGGGCACTGCTGTTGTACCCTTGAGCTAAAGGTACTTAACCTGAATTGCTTCAGTAAAAAAATATCCAGCTGTGTAAATGGATTGTATAGAATATGTAAAAGAAATGTAAAAAAAAACTGTGTAAGTTGCTCTGGATAAGAGCATCTGCTAAATGCCTAAAATGTAAACGTAAATGTAACTCGCCAAGCCCCCAACTGTAACTCCGGTACACATGGAGCCACGAGAGTTACCACGAGAGCAGCTCATATCGGCTTCCCTCCCCCCTCCCTGGGGTGGACAGCCAATTGTCACCCCCTAGCGGCACTCCCGGCCAGAGCCAAACTGGTGCAGCCAGGGAATCGAACCCCGGTCGCAGGGGGCAACATGCATCCTGGTCTGACACTCTTACCTTACATATTTTACATGTAAGATAAGTGAGGGGTCTTAGCATGTTACACCACAGACTGCTGAACATTACACCACAGACTGCTGAACATTAAACATGGGGGATCGACTGGTAAGGCTAATGGATTCACAAATAGATCTTTTTACTAAATTGCCTGATATAGTTAAGAAGAAGAGGGCATGGGAAGAAGACAGGAGCTACGTGTCGGGTGAGTCTGAAGAACTTTGGCATACTGTCGAGACAGCTGTGCAGTTCCTCTTCTGTGTCTTCTTCCACCTGATCACTTCTTGTTCCTCACTTCCTGTGGTTCTCTGTGCAGCCTGGATTGGAGCCCCCGCCGTGAAGCTGACCTCGACAGAAGGAAACATAAGGGTGGACATTCAAAACCCTGTGATGAAGGTCAAAACGCTCGGCGAGATCTACAGCCGGGTGGCCTACCACATCAGATACTGGAAACAGGGGAAGGAGGGTGAGGTAGGGATTTCCTGCCATCTGCGATGTTGCAAATGAATTCACTAAGCAGTACTGGGTGAATGCGCACGTCCAAAGTTGGACAAGTGATCACAGTGCAGTCCCTTTTGATATTTTTTGCCAAGTTAAGACAGCCTCCTGCACCTCGTCACCTGTCCACCTTGCCATGGCCTTTGACCTATATGCAACAAAGTACATTTATGTAACTTCATGTATTCCTGGCCAAAAGAGGCCATCAATATCTAGTAACATTTATGGTAATGTATGTTCAGGAAACATATTTTTTGAGTCAATAAAATGTATAAAAATGTATTTGAACTCTGCTTTCCTCTTAGTTTGGAGTTTGAATAGGTGGCAAGCAAGGCCACAGCAAGGCCTTCTGGGAACAAAAAGTGCTATGCTTTATGGATAAACATGCGTCAATGCATATTACAATGACCTGTCCTCACAATTAATCTAGGGGATTTCTGATTTTATCCCATTTTTCTCCCAATTTGGTAGCCAATTAGACCCGCTATTTTTACGTCAATCCCCCTAGTAATGTGAGTTCGCTGCCGTAGTCCTGCGACCGGTAGTGACCAGCGAAGTGACGCCTCTTACGAGACGGCACCCGCAGGCCGCGTCGACCGTAACCTGGTACTACAGGGCCACTCTACGCAGCGAACGTCACGTCGGCTCCCCTCCCCTCCTCCTGGGGCGGACAGCCAATCGCCGCCCCCTGGTGGCACTCCCGGCCAGAGCCGACACTTCTGGCGAGACGGGAATTGAACCCCGGTCTCCGTGGCCAGCGTCGGACGTTGTAACCACTGGACCACGCGGGAGGCCAATCTAGGGGATTTCTATGCATGCATACTCCCGTATTGCTTGAGTTTTGGACCGGTACTTCACACATTCACGAATGCCCATACTGCTGAGCATTGTGGGTAGTAGGCAGGTATGCCTTTTGTCACTCCCTGATGTGAACCGATGTCCCGCATTTTGACTCCTTGTGCCATGTCCTGGACTTGTCCCGCATTTTATTAAAGTAACAACATAACAGATATGATCTCCCCCTGCGACCCACCACCCCCTTCCCTGGGCCGCAAATATCTGACAAATTTGTCCTACTTTCCCTGTATTCTGACTCATTTTGACTGTTTGAACCCTACTTCCTGGCCTAGGTGAAAAAGTTCAAAGGGCACAGGCAAAGTTCATATGTATGACCAGGTACAGTCGAAAATATAATCGCAGATGGTTTATCTACCATGACCCAGTGCACAGACTGTACAGTGGAGCGAGGAAAATAAAACAACTCCCCCACACACACACACACACACAACTGGAGAATAACAAACCAACGATGCACACAACACAGGGGCCTGCCTTCAGTCAGTACTGCCTCAGCCGTGTCTTCAGCAGCTCAGCGGTTCCCCCTCGCCCCCTGCAGGTCACTGTGATGAATGACATGGAGCAGCCGGGCCTGCTGTTGAATCAGCTGGAGGATTGGAGCAAGTACTGTGTGCAGGCCCAGGTCTTCATCAAGCATTACAACAAGAGCGGAGAGCCCAGCAAAGCAACGTGTGAGACCACCACCACAGATGGTGAGACTGTTGTTTATCCTCGTCGTCTTCTCTCACTCCATTTTCTGCTCTGTTTTAGTTTGGGGGGGGGGTTTCCAATGAGCACCCTGGTCATTTTTTGGTATCTCCACAACCTAATTCTTCTGCTTTGAAGAATTGTGTTGCCCAGGGAGGGAGCGAGGGTTTCAGTCAGCCCGGAATCCTCTCACCTCATCACTCAAAAGCGCCTCCTCTGGTCGATAGAGTGACTGCGATCAGCCCGGCACCAGCTGTGACAGCTGCGCAGTCATACCTAGTCAGACGGATTGCAGAGTGGAGAAAAAAACTAACAAAAAAAACTGGCTGCATGCATTTTAGCATGAATTGAATTACGTGCATTTTTGTGGGAGAATGTGGGATTGGGAGTTGCATTTCATAATTTACTTAAAATTGGAATTGAGAAGAATTGAATTGAAGAAAAACTGTGTTTTTAAAATGCTTTGCGGTCCTGAAAGAAAGGTTCTTCTTCTTCTTTCTTTCTTCTTCTTCTTCTTCTTATTTGTAAAAATCCTATACAAAATCCTGAGCGGCATGGCGGTGCAGTGGATAGCACTGTTGCCGCACAGCAAGAAGGTCCCGGGCTTGAATCCTGGCCGGGGCCTTTCTGTGTGGAGTTTGCATGTTCTCCCCGTGTCCGCGTTGGTTTCCTCCACGTACTCCGGTTTCCTCCCACAGTCCAAAGACATACACGTTAGCCTAATTGGAGACTCTAAATTGCCTGTAGGTGTGTGAGTGAATGGTGTGTGTGCCCTGCGATGGATTGGCGACCTGTCTAGGATGTATTTCGGCCTCTCGCCCAATGCATGCTGGGATAGGACCCTCCAGCGATCCTGACCAGGAATAAGCGGGTTAGATAATGGATGGATACAAAATCCTATATATATGTATAGTCTAATGGTATTTTTCAGTGTATATGGTATATGGTATATAAATCAGTAGTGATTTTCAAAAGAAACCAGTACATTTGACCTGGTATAGCGCTGTGGTAGTTACATTTGACCTGGTAGTTGAATGTAGTTATTATGTTTTTCTTTACCGCTCAGGGGTCCTCTGCATTGTGCTTTATTCTTCTGGGGCCTTACACGATTTAGCGCCAGAGTTAAAAACAAAAAATTCAACGAGGGACCAAAACCACAAATTGAAACACACAAAGAGAGAAAAAAACCCAGCTCACATTTGAATTTTCTCAAATATATATATATATATGTATTGATTGATTTGTAACGCAAACAGCAGTCCAGGGAAAGAAAAGCTGATGAGAAAAGGAAAAGTGGTGATGGTGATGACTACCACACGTTACCTGGGAAGCATACAGTATCCAGTGCGTGACTCCCTGTGTCCCTGGTCTGTGTGTTCTCTCCAGGGAAAGTGGAGCCCCGGGAGATAGCAGTGGTCTTGGTGGTGAGCTTTCTGGTTGTGACCGTGACTGTGCCACTGCTGTTTCTGATGGCCTGGCGCTGCTACAGAGTCCTGAAATTCCTCTTCCCCACCGCCAAACTGCCTGAGCACTTAAAACAGGTACGTTTCTGTGTGAGTGTGTGTGTGTGTTTGCATGCCTATGTGCATGCGTGTGTGTGTGTTGTTTGTGCATGTATGTATGTATGCATGTGTGTGTGTGTGTGTGTGTTTGCATGCATCTGTGCATGTGTGTTTGTGTCCATGTGTGCGCGCATGTGCGTGTGTGTTTTTGCATGCATACATGCGTGTGTGTGTGTGTGTGTGTGTGTGTGGATGTGAACATGTGTATGTTTCAGACATGCATGTAGCATACACAATACAAGGCAGGGCATCTCAACCTCTATCACAGGGGTGGGCAATTCCATTCCTGGAAGGCTGGTGGGTGTATTCAGGTTTTTGTTTCCACCAATTACTCAATTCTCAATGAGCTAATTAGCTGTATACACCAACTCATAGATTATATCATAGTAAACATTTTATAAAGGGACAAAAGAACAGTCGTTAGTTCATTTCAGTTAGTCATTCATGTGTTTGTCAAGAAATGTAGCTAAAATGTTAGATCACGTAAATGATTGGTCTAATTAAATAATCGAAATTTAGCAGACGCTTTTATACAAAGTGATTTACAGTAGTGAATGCATGCATTTTCCAGTATATGTGGTCCCAGTGGGAATCGAACCCACAACCTAAGCGTTGCCAGCGCCATGCTCTACCTACTGAGCCATTGAGAACCACTGGCATGAAATTCAGACACAGATACAGCCCTCCTTGCCCACCCCTGCTCTATTGTCTGCCTGTTAATTCAATATTATATGCTAGCTAAATCAATATTATCAAATATAATGCTTAATTGACCCCCCCCAACACCTACCTCCCACAGTACCTGATGGAGCCACCCCATCCATGGATCTTCCTGGTCATGCAGAACAGCTCCCAGCTGGAAGAACAGTGCCATGAGGTCAGTATCATTTCAGAGAGCCCCCTGCTGGAGGGAGAACGACTCTGCGGCCACACAGAGGAGCAGAGGGGGATGATGGAGGGAGAAGAAGAGCAGTCGCAAAACGAAAATAGAGAAGTGGACAAGATGCAGTAATGGACTTTGAAGTGATTTTGAAGATCAAAACGACAGTGACCTTGTTGGGACAAAAAAATACTGCCAGCATTTTGATGAAAACCCATCGGCCCTAATTACATTCTAGAAGGCTGGCAAACTGCTTCCTTATCACTTGTGTCAGTCAGAGACTTTATTCTCCACAGTTTGTGAAGCTTGTTTGCACTTTCAAGGTTTTTTTTGTTTGTGGCAGCTTATTTTTCCGCTCGTAATCAAAATCACCCCTCCCCCCACCTCTTTTGTGTTCCCCATTTTGCCCATTACTTCCTCTTCCTGTATTTTTTAAAATCCAGAAAAGCAATGCATGTTCCTCACTGCAGACAATGATTACAAGAAATCTTTCACAAGTAGTCAATCACAAGTAAAAAATTATCTCAGTGAGAGAAGCTAGCCTTTTTTTTTTGTTATCTATTTTAATTTATTATTTTGTTTTTGCCACCCACTTGAAATGAAACGTGTGGTTTCTGTTATTGTTCCTGGTCATTTTGTGTTATGCTTATATGCATTATGCTAATGCTGAGCAAAGAGGATCATTTTTACAGCCAGAGGAACCTGGACAGGACCTGTCCATTCAAAATATTTTTACGAAACTGCTTCAGTCTTTATAGATACAGATTTATGGATAATGTAAAGTCTTTGGCTATGCTGAAATTCAGCAGTAGCCTTTTTTTATTTTTTTATTCTGTGTTTGTGTGTGTGCGTGCGTGCGTGCGTGTGGGTGGGTGCGCTTGCGTGTGTGTCCACGCACGTGTGTTTGTGTGTGTGGGTAAGCATGCGTGTGTGCTTGTGTGTGTACGTGTACGTGTGTGTGTGTGTGTGTGTGTGTGCGTGCATGCTTTTGTATGTGTGCAAGTGTGTGGTCATGCCAGTATGTTTTATTGCATATCCCTCTCCAGCTCCCCACACAGTGTCCAAACTTTCAGCTTTCAAGTGTCTCATTATCATTTCATTCTTCCCGTGAGGCACACGGGCATTTTTCTACTTCAAGGTTCCAGACAGAATACCCCCACACACACACACACACACACACACACACACACACACACACACACACACACACACACACACACACACACACACACACACACACACTTTAGATGTGTGGGCGAAATAAGAAGGGTGTGTACCTGGTTAATTCAAGGGTTTCGGGTTCTAACGTGAGTTGGTGGAGCTGTGCAGAGCATCCAAAACAACAGCCTTCTCCTTCTCGATAGGTATACGCACTCCATAAAAGTCTTATCTGCAGTCAAATTCTGTCGTTTGCAAGTGGCTTGACACCACCCTTAATGAGCCCTTCTCCAAAGTCCTCATTTTCGCAGACTTTGATGAAGGGAATTGCCCATAATTCTTTGTAGCACTGTGACGTTTAAGACAACAACCAAATGCAACCAGGATAAACAGATGGCCCTGATTACAATTAATTGACAGAAGTAGCTCAGGGGCCATGGGGAAAGTCTCAAGGAGCATGGCAATGAAAATGTTTAAATGTTGATAAAATTCAGAATTGTTTTGGCAATATTGAACAAAGCAACCGTCATGTTTTATCTATGCATAACATCTTAATTTTTGTTTATCATGCTAATGCTGGAAAGTTGCCTATATCGAATGTTTGTTTTAATTTTGTGGATATTTGATTGAACTGTATCATTAAAAAAAATCATATTTTCATTAGAACTTTCAGTGTTTAATGTAACTAATAATTATAACTCACTTTTTCCCGGCAGGGACTGACGGAACAAGCTGTGCAATATATAAAATTGCGGACAGAGCATTTAGTTTGTCCCAGAAGAGCGTAATATAAAAGCGATATACACTCAAGCCCTACTGCATTAGGGATCAATTACCTGGAAACGCAATAATCAAAAGTGTGCTAGTGCTTTTGTTTAGCTGTCGAGGGCTCTATGGCAGATTTTAGGACAGGGGGTCGTCACTGGTCATGTTAAAGCAGGGTCTTCGAAGGGTATATTTTTTGTCCATCAAGATCTTAGAAAGGAGATAATTGGTTATTAGTCATATTTGATGGCCAATCACAAGCTTTGTTGGGCCGGGTTAGATATCAAGCCCCACCCCATCCTGCACCCCGTAGTAAGGGGGTTCCTGCTAGTTTGTAAATATTTGGCTAGCTGAAGTTTCAGGTCGTGCGTACTGCAGTTTGTCCAGGACGAATCAGGTGCTAGCTAACGTTAGCTATGAAATCTCAGTTCTAAGTGTGGACGCCAATATTTTGTGCGACATGACTTCGCGCCTCTACAAAATATGAACGTGGCCTTCGAATTTGTACTGTTCTCACTGGCATGTGCTTGTGAAGGTAAGCTGTATTTTTATAGCTAGTTAGTATTAGCAAGCTAACGTTACCGGATAGACACTGGCGTGATATAACGCTAATGTGGCTAGCTAGCTACAAGCAATTTGGTGCACCATACACAGGCAATTGGAAACAGTTCGCTCGCTAGTAATGCACAAAGTGTCTTTCTGAAAAGAAATCGACACCCATTTGGCCGTGTTAGCTTGGTGACAGCTCTTGCGGCTAAAAGTTTGTTTTGCCAGCCATGGTGGCCAAGTGGACGTTTTGCCTTTTATTGTTTGTTCTCGTTATCTGGGTGACGTTCGCTAAACGTTACGGGGATAGATAACGGTAGCTCGGTGTGTTTCTGCGGGTAGAATGGCGTCACGACAGAGAGTGGTGTCGGGGCCGCGAGCGACGAGAGCGCGGGTGCGTCATTGATTCCGCTGTGCTTTTGTTATTGTATGTTTCACGAGCTGCTGAGTAACTTGTTGTTGGGATGGTAGCTAGCGAGTTTCGGCCGAAGTTGTATTGCAAGTTATATGCGAGTGTGACATTCACTTAACGGACGCGCTAAAACGTAACGGAACAGAAGCACACCGGCATTCGACACACAAATGCTGTTTCGTTAGGACGTGGTACGAATTCGGTTTGGTTATACGAACCCGTTGTGAATTTGTGCACAATGTTTGGTCCATCTGTGAATAATAGATACAGGGTGGAATAATAAATGTTACTTTCGGTATGAACAACAATTTCAGGTGTATCTTGAAGAGCACCACCTACGTGCGCTGTTAATGCCGTGCTTCATACTTGTAGAATACCTTGATGCAATTGTATGTTCAGCAGTCTCCGAGACATTTTATGTTATCGTGTTAAATCACCTCGTCGTTTAAAAGATCGGGTTATGTTAAACCTCATCCTTATTTAAACGATATCTACAATTATTGTTTACAGAAAAAATACATTGTAGCGGTATTAAGCCGTTAATTTATTAATTTTGACCATGGGCTGCTGTAACAGAAAATTAAGTTTGTACATTTCAATCAATGTAGCGTACCTTCATTTAAATAAATAGAGAAGAACGCCTAAATACCAGTCTGACAAAAATAAAGAAGCAAACATTGTACAAGCTAACGTGTTGTGCAAGTTTGATGGGACGGAAATCTACATCTCACCCTGTGTTGAATTGTCTAAGGTGCACCACATTTTTTTACATTTACATTTTAAGCTCTTATGCAGAGCGACCAAAATTAACTAACAACCTTAACCAAAGTTAATGCTTTTATTACGTGAAGCTAAATACTGTAGTCGTATTTATGAGCTTAATCTAGTCTCGTAACTAATGTGTTTTCTTAGTGTCATGTCCTTTCTGAAATTCTTTGTGTATACCTTTTGGGCAGCACCTCCCCTTAGTTGAAGCATATGCATGCAAGTATTTAACTCATTTTAATAAGCAATTCGTTAGCATTGCACATATGTATTGTAATTTGGGCAACATATCGGTTGGCCTGTTGAGTTAGTAGTTTGAGAGAAACTCTTGTGAGTTCAATTTTCTTGTCAAACCATTACGCTAAATCACGACTGAGTCTAAAATTGGAATCTCTGGTTTCGTGAACTAGAGCTGGTGTGAATCTGACCACACATTGGCGTGTATGATGAGGTAAGTGCGCTATAAAATACATTTAGGCCATGTTAATGTGTTATTAAAGGAGTTCTATAATGCGAACTGGTGGAACATGTATGACTCAAAAGCAAATGGTTCATTCCAGACGCTTTCCTTCCCTGTCTTGTTTTGCTCGCTTGTTCAATGCCTAATTTGCATTGAAAGTTATGAACAATAAAATCCCCCATGAAATCACGGTTGCACGAAGAGACAGCCGTGTAACACTTAAATTGTACAAAGAGTAAAAACCACTGCGACACTGCACCACTTGAAACCACAACCGTGTGCAGATTAAAAGAGGCCGCGTGCAACACGCAAACCAGAGATACTGAGAGAAAGCTGCTCAACCGTGGCCATCTCTCACTTGCACAAAGCACTTTTTTTTTTTTTTTTCGAAGTGTTTCTGAAGTGGTTAACTGGAGGTCACAAACATATATTATAGGACACAAGTCTGCCTCAGATGATTTGGTTCTTCTTCTTTCCTGTTTTCCACTTATCTTTGCACTTATATCATTCCTGCACCCTAGGCACTTTCAAAATCATAATTGCATGCACGTAGTATATCACACTCTCTCTTTTCATCAGGCCACAGGCCTCTAGAGCCCTGGACATCTCAAGGATGATATGGGCGTCAGGGAGGGTAGCATGGTCTGATCAGTATCTATGTGAAATAAATCTACCTTGAAAACTACTGAACAAGGGTGCGAATGTAATCTATGTGGCAGGGTGTCTTGGGTTACTTTAACTCTGGGGAGTGACAGCAGGTCTCTCATCATCTTGGGCATGGGCCTGTCCTAGATTTCCTCGAACCCTTAAGGGCGGGGCTTTGTCTGGCCTGAGTGTACCAATTGGTCGAACTCAGATGATCATAGCCCAGTGTGTAGGGTGACCATGAGCACATCAAGGAGATGTATGTAAATGTGTTCATCATGCCATGCACAGATGGGAGGGCATAGCAAGGGAGAGGAGGGGGGGGGGGGACCTATAACGATGAGTGGGAGATATGGAGACGTCGGAGCATTTTTGGTTTGACCTTGAACGGCTCTCCCTGTGTGCACATTGGTTAAAGAAACGTCTGTGTTCTGACCTGCGGCTGCCTTCTCATCTCTGGGTCCTGGGGTAAATCGGAGGGGTCTCTCAGACCACCACGTCACTTTCTGCCCTGAAAACCGTTTCTATATCTGAATTTCCTGTTTGTTATGCAGAGGAAAATGCAGTCAAGTACCCAAGAGATGAGGGGAAAAAGTGAAAGTCATCTTGTTTATTTCAAAATGGCCTTTCTGTATTTGTTCTTGTGCTCTGCTGGCTCCGATGTGATTACTCACCGTTTTCCTGCTGCACACAATGCAACTACTGACCAAACTGATAACGCTCTCCAATAATGTTTAACCATAGAAACAAGAACCAGTATTTATTACCAATTTGGGCAAATTTAACCTTTTACAGTGTGTGTGTTTTTTTTTTTTTGGGGGGTGGTTTCTGTTCCCCTGCTGTGTACTTTGATTAAAATTATGTATTTTATGTAGGGCTAAATGGTGTATTATGAATCGATTTGATCATTTATTCATCACTAATTTTGCACAATGCATACGCACCGTACCTTTGTCCAGTGTGATTGACCCTGTTCATGCTTAGTAATGTTTTTTTCCTGAGGTACTGCCATTCTATAAAGCTGTTCTGTTCCCTTGCTGTGATTCAGCGTCGGCCATCTTGCCCAGCCCCCAGAACGTGACTGTGCAGACCCTGAACACTCAGTACATCCTGAGATGGCAGTGGGACCAGCAGCCCCCGGCCAACCAGACAGTCAACTTCACCGCCCAGTACCAACAGTAAGACGCATCCATACATATACACGCGCGTATATACACACACGATTTGCGAATAATTCTGGAAGTGTTTGTGTGTGTATATACACACACATACACGCACCATGTGTGCCACACACACACTGCATGCACGCACACTTGCATGCCACGCACGCACACACCCAAACATACACTTCTTTTGACTTCCGTGTCCACACCCACAACTGACTGCGCAGTCATTTCCAACCCTATGGCCCATCGTGGTTGTACAGCATCGCTGTGGAACCCACTGCATTTTCCACTGACGTTGCGTTTTTGTTTTTGTTTTCCTCCCGAAAGCAAATTTAAATTGAGGAAGAGAAAGAGGGAATGGACGTCGGTGTGCAGCGAGACCTTGGACACCCAGTGTGACTTTACCGGCTGCAATCTGCACTACAAGGGAATCTACTTGCTCCAGGTCCGAGCCAGCAGCGCTGGAGAGAGCTCAGAGTGGGTCGAGAAGGAGTTCTATCCTGACCAGGATGGTGAGAGGAGCCTGACTCCCCACTTTCGCAAACAAATCTAAAACCCTCCTCCTCTCTCACAGTGCTGTCTCAAAGCCTAAACCCTTCCCACTTCTCTCTTGTAAAGTGACACAGTGCTGTATTGAAATTATGGCTGCAGGGCTGTCTCACTGAGGCTGCCGATAGGGTGGTTGAGTGCCGTGTGACACCAAATCTTAAAATGCACCGCTCGCTACTACTGATTGCACGCCCACCAGGCGGGAGCAATGAACACATCTCAAAGATCATTGGAAAACGATAACGTTGCAAATCGTTAATAGCAAACGTCACGTTCAGTGCAGACACGTAGCAAAGCGGTTTTTGATGCTGAACACAAACTCATTTCCACCAGCTGCCCTGGGACCACCCTCTAAAGTGGAGGTAACACCTGGCGACGGGTTGCTACGGCTATCGATCTCTGACCCCTTGACCAGTGACAACGCGTCCATGACCTTGCTGCTGCCAAAGATGTATTACCTCGTGCAGTACTGGAAGCAGGCCCGGGTGAGTGTCAGTCTTCCGTAGCCTGGCGATATTTCCCACAATTCCCCTGGCCCAGCGGTACCCAAATTGTGGGGCGTGAGAGGGGCTTTGAGGTTGGTCGTAAGATAACGTTACATGTGGGGGGAATTATATATATTTTTTCGCATATACTGTAACACTTTCCATAGACATTAACACCAGTTA
Organism: Aldrovandia affinis; assembly: GCA_029706075.1. Classification (NCBI taxonomy): domain Eukaryota; kingdom Metazoa; phylum Chordata; class Actinopteri; order Notacanthiformes; family Halosauridae; genus Aldrovandia; species Aldrovandia affinis. Next base: position 1,422,688 of record JAINUG010000223.1, read on the forward strand.
AATTAAACACTTTGCTTATGAGCCCCCCAGGTGGTGCAACCGGTAAAGGCACTTGTTCTCAGTGCAGGTTTCCCACTGCAGCCTGAGTTCGATCCCCAACTGCCCCAGCCCAACTCTGGCAGGGAGTCCCATTTGAGGATGGCGATTGGGAGAGTTGAATCAAAATTCCACCACCAAATTCTGAGAAAAACAGGGATTACAAAAAAATGGCATTAATTTTTTTAATGAATGAGCAGTGAGCTCATGTGTGAACTACCTGAGAGAGTGTGACTACTGTACCTCGTAAGAAGCCTCTAAGCCAAAAACGACAGTCGCAAGCAGAGCCATGTTTACCTTCTAAGACAGGGGTCTCCAATCTTATCCAAGAAGGGCCGGTGTGGGTGCAGGCTTTTGTTGTAGCCCAGAACTAACACACCTGATTCGACTAATGAAGGTCTCGATTGAAGACCACGATTGGTGGATTAGTTGAATCAGGCGTTTTTAGTTCTGGGCTAGAACAAAAGCTTGCACCCACACCGGCCCTTCTTGGATAAGATTGGAGACCCCTGTTCTAAGATCTGTCAGTGGCACAATGGTAGGGTACAAGATGGTGGCAGAAGCTAGCGGTTAACTTCTTTACCTTCCTGGTGTGCCCGGACAGGGTGCGCTGGAGGAAATCAAGGTCTTAAAGACGAGCAACAATGACGTCACGCTGCCAACGCTGAGGGCCTGGACCACGTACTGTGTGAGAGTGCGCTCTCAGAACGACTTTTACAACAAGAGCAGCCATTTCAGCCCCGTGCAATGCCTGGACACTGCAGGTAGAGACTACACACACGCACACACACACACACACACACACACACACACACACACGTACTGACACCTGTGCATGCATCCACCTGTACACCCACGCACCTGTATGCACACACCGTGTGCGTGCGTGCGTTTCAGGCCATTGTCATTGTTGTGAGTTTGGGATGCTGCCATTTTGTTTGCTCCAAAAAAGAATGGTTTTAAACGGGCGCCGCTCCCTTTCTCTTCGCTTTACGTGTTTCCAGGGCACATCCCCGCCTGGCTGGTCATCCTGATCATGGCCCTTGTGGTGGCACTGCTGTCCTACCCCATCTTCAGATGCCTCCTAGTCATCAAGTCCACCTTCTTTCCCTCCTCCCAGCTCCCACTCAGCATAGTAAGTCTCCTCAGTGGGCAAGGGCGTGACTTTCATTTGAGCAGCAAGGTCATCTTGTGTGGATACTAGTTGGATACTAGCTAGTTAACTCGTTTGCGTAATATCTAACCAAGCTTGTATTGTTTTTGCTACACAGTACCAGTCAAAAGTTTGGACACACCTGCTGGAAACTAGGTTTATCTCAATTATGAGAGGAGGAGTACGTTTTTTGTAAACGCATGTAACAATAAACAAAAGGAACATCAAAGCAATGTTCAAGAAAATTGAATCTTGGATTCCTCAATATAGCCACCCTTTGCCATGATAACAGCCTCATAAACACGGGCCATTTGGTTAATAAGTTTCAGGAGAAAATCACCCGACATGTCTTCCCAGCTCTCCTGCAGCAATTCCCAGAGACACTTGTGGGGTACTTTGCTTTGCCTCTTCTGTCCAGTTCCTCCCATGCAAGTTCTGTGGGATTGAGGTCTGGACACTGGGCAGGCCAGGTCATTAGTTTGAGTTGTCCTTCATGTTCCTCCTTCACCAGATAGTTCTTGCACAACTTCAAGGTGCGTTTCGGGTCATTATCTTGCTGAACAATGAAGGAGTGCCCGGTTGGCCGTAATCCAGATGTAAGGTGTGTCCAAACTTTTGACTGGTACTGTATATCCTATCATCCTTACTCTCTCTCCCTTTCCATCTCTCTTTCCCCTCCCTCTCTGTCTACCACCCTCCTCCCCTCATGTCTCTTGCACACAGTACCTATGCAACTCCATCGCCAGCTCAGACTGGCCCCACCTCCTGGCCCCAGGGTCCCAGGTAGAGGAGTTCTGTGAGAAGCTGAACGTGTGCCCCAAGGTGGCCCCGCCTAAAACGCCGGCCCTGTACAACTGCCCCGCCCCGAATCTGGACACCTCCAGCCAGAGTTACCATGGCAGCCAGGACTCGGGGGTGTACTCCACCGAGGAGGGGTCAGCACCACTGGGCGTGGCCTCTGGGTGTGGCCTCGTTGCAGCTGGCCGTTGCCCTGGGGCAGGTGAAGGTGGGGATCGAGAGCGTCAGCAGCACCCCCCCCCTGACTTCTCTGATGCACACGATCGCGTGGACAACGGTGTTCCTGAGCCAAAGACAAAGGACGAACACAGAGGGAGGGCATGCTTCCAAAAAACATGAAAGAAGGAAAGGAAGCAGGTGTACACACACTGATTTGCTGAGCATGAGGCCTGGTAGGGAAAGTACTACGAAGTGCTCAAAAAAGCCATGAACATAGCAACAACAACAAAAAATGCTTTTCTTGTTTACCCTTCTTCATAGGTAAGAAATTGTGAGGAGGATATGACTTCATTATAGGTGCGAGGATAAGGGCACCTGCCAAGGGACAAGGGACAAAGTATTATTACATTAGTATTAATTCCCTCCACCTCAGCTGATGTGTGGGTGAGTGTTCTGGCACAAAATGGCTGCCGTGCATCACCCTGGTGGGTGCTACACATTGGTGATGATCTGAGGTGAGCCCCACCGCCTCACTGTGAAGCAATTTGGAGATTGCATTGAAGGTGCTATGTCACTGCAATTCCAGTATTAATACTAGTCTGAAACTGTACTAATATGACACCATCGACAGTGGCTTTGTCTGTGTCAGAGCCAGGGTTTATTCAGGAGTGAATAGAAATTCCATTCATCGGTTAGAAAATCCTCATGGGCCAATTGTGGTGAATTGATTGAAACTTCAGGAACCCCAGTCCATAGAGTGTATTGTGCTCCTGCCGGGAGGGGGAGGGTGGATGTATCAAAGTGTAGGCTGTGTAAGGGCGGCTGTGCTTCGACTCTCACAGAATACTTAAACACGCACAAGCGTCCTTGTGTAACAGGGTCCTCAGGCTTCCTGTCCTTGTCGTTTGTTTGTTTTTTTTGCCTGTGGTGTACGTGACCAGATGCTGCTGCCACCGCAGGTGTTTGTTAATGGATGGAAGGAAAACTTTAGTTTTAAAGAAGTGAAACCGTTTCTTATTTTCAAAATCCACTTCTTTACATCACTCTTATTTTTGCAGCTGTCGCCCTTCCCCTTTTTGTTCAAATATTGTCCCACGCTGGATGTGAAAGTGTGTCCGTTTTGCACTCGATATCAGAGCGTCAGTGTTACGCACCCCATCCAGGGGTGAAAGGGACGCAACGTGAATCACTCTACGCAGACAACGTTACTAGCACACGCTGTATTCATTTGAATTTTTTTCAAGGGAAGCTATGGACTTCAGGGGTGAGCCCGGCCCAAAATAACGAACAAAAGACACTGGCTAATACACAAAAAGAAAAGAGAGCTAAACTACAAAAACAGGAGAAAACGCAATTCAAGAAATGAGCACCCACCCCCTAGATCTTCCTTGCGGGCTAGTAATTCCGTTAAATATGTGCATGTATGTAGGACAACAACAAAGATCTCATATTAGATTTTACAACAAACTAATGTAGATAACAACTGAACAACAGCGCGTGAATAACCAAATTTGGGTACGAACGACCAGTGGCAGACAGGAAGAGCCAAAAGGAAAGGACACCACTGTATCAGTGAGCCACGGCTTCCTTTATGGTCGTCCTTTTTCCTCTCCGCCAATCCCGACAGCGACGCAGTGAGTCCCATCAAGCGTTTCCACCTGCCACTGATCAGATGGACAGAGAACACAAAACGCAGACGCGCAAACCTCAACAATATCAACAACAATCGCAGCAACAAAAACAACAAACATCCAGGGACATAACACCCACACCCTTAAATACACAAACCAGGGTTTGATCAAATTCTTCAAAGTCAAAAGACTTATTTCTTACGGTGTATGTATGTCTGTTACTATTTTCAAATGTTACCACAGTCATTTATTTATGTTCACATGGTGGCCGTATACTCCCAACTTTTTATACTACATTTAAAAACAATTATGCTTTCACTGGTAATCACGATGAACCACTTCATGTTTATGCACAATATTTCTGGAAATATGTGAGCTGGTGGAAATTCAGTCTATATACACATTCTGTATATTCACATTTAGCTTTGTTCCACTTCTGAATGCTAGTGTCCATTGTGGACAACGGTCAATGCAAGTGCGTCTTGGTTTTCTTGCTGCAGCTATTTTCATTACATTTCTGTGATACTTGAGAATCAACTTTTTTTTCTTCTTTCTTTTTCTCCCCACCCTCAGTTTATTCAAATTCTATCATTCTCATCCAAAATTAAACAGTTAAAACTGTTAAAATGCAATAAAATACTCTTTACTTACTTGATTTTCAAGAAACAAGCTTTATTTGTAGATTTGTAATTTGTTGTACAACTACGATAAAATTCTACTTCATAGATTTTTTTCTCCTACGATTTCTTCTTTTTGGTGGTACTGTTACTATGGTAACAATAAAACCGTGTATATGACCCAAAGCTGCATGTACAGTAGACTCCGTTTTAATTCACAAAGATGAACAAAAGAGATTGTATAAAATAAACTGAGCCTACTGTATATGTGGAGGTTAGTGAGGTTTGATTTTAGCCGTTTAATAGGAGATGGTGTCTAAGAATATGTCCAGAAACCTTTAGAATGAAAAGTCCAAGAAAAGTACTCATTAAAGAAAACAACAAAAAGCCAAGCGAGCCTAGATAACTTTACTTTAACATGTGCTTCCTTTTCAAGCTCTCAATACTATTGCGTACACAATTTTTAATTAACCTTCCATGATCTTGACTGAAGAACTGGCTCTGCATTTATACAAGACAGTCTTTTTTTCTTTTTCTTTTTTTTCTTTTCTTTTTTCGGCACCCTCCTCAATGCCATAAACTTTGCCAAGTGCTTGGTGACAGCCACCCTTTCCTCTTCAGCCTAAGGCCTCTTTGATGTCATAACTACTGTAAAATGACAAACACACACAGAACATAAAGTGCAATCAATTGTGAAATCCCCCAATAATGCAAGGCACACACTGATTTTATAGTGTGTATTCCTATAGTACTGCACAAAAACGTTGTACATTTTTGGAAGGTGAAGTGGGGTTGGTGAGAATTGGCTAAATCCACTATTATTTTACTACTAAACCGTGTTCTAAATTACTCTTCCTGCAGGCTAAATCAAATGGAACTTTACATATCGTTTAACCATCACTAACAACAGCAGACGTCATGTAATTAGGGACTAAAACATTCCAAAACAATACACAGGGTGTAAACAGCTAGGTGAGACCAGGGGGCATTTTGAAAGAAGTTGGGAAGGAGTTATCTGGATAACCTTTGTAAATATTTTAAATAGGGTGAAAGTCAATTAGGTGGAATCCTGAGTTTTTTCAAAATATTTATGAAAGTTAGCCAGCATCGTAAACCCATCATAAAAACTTCATGAAATACCCTCCAAGAAGAGCTGACACACTTAATGGCCTCAGATCTGTGTAGGTGAGTGGAGGGCGGCATGTGGGAGGGAAAAACTGTATTGAACAGAAAGCAGCCGTACACCGCAAAGCAGTGTCTTAATCTTAATTGAAGATTAAGATGATCTGTTCAAGTGTGATTTAATCTGGACTAGGCTTAATCTATGTCTCCAGATTTAGTTCAGGGGCCTGTCTCACGAAGCAGGATTAGTGGGTTAGCAAGCTAACTTTGGGTTTAACCCTGGGTTTTCGGTCTCACGACTGTGGCTCACTTTTAACCGGGTTTCATCGCCATAGTAACTTATGCTGCGAACCTAACCTGCTCCGGAGTAGGTTAAGTTCAGGCTAACGGATCAAATCCTATAAAAGCCTGCCCCCTAACCAACCAGCTCTCTGGAAAATGGCCTCACCAATCCTAGAGAATTACCCAATCAGATTTTTTTCAGAGATACAATATTCCCTCCGCGGAGAATCTGTATCTTTGCAAACTTCTAGAGACCCATGTCAAAAATGCCACTCGTCGAAGCCATGCGATCACTGTGCAGCAAACTATGTATTGCCCTACATTTTCTAGCCACCGGTACATGTATGTGTTCCGTTGGTGATGCGGAGATCCTGAGCAAACATACAGTTTATATAGTTATATATACATATGTATAGTTATCAATAATTCATAAAATGTACTGTTGCATATTAAGTGCGGTGTAATTTTCTCATATGATTTGCGAGTTGGTGCAATAGATTGCACTCACGTTACAATCACCCGCAGCCCTGGGTGAACCATGGTCGTGAGACTGAAAACCCAGGGTTAAGCCCAAAATTAGCTCGCTAACCCACCAATCCTGCTTCGTGAAACAGTGCTCTGGCTCTCTCCATGTTGCATGCGATTGGCTGTGTTACAAACGCCACCCCTTTTGTGTGCACGCGCTCATGGCTAGATCGGAAAAACCAAGGTTGACAGAGCGAGTTGATAACCACCGTCGTGAGACATGTTAGCCGTAATTGCCTTTGTTAGGCTTTGTGTAGCCAGCTAACGCAAAGATACCTTGACTATGTCGAACTTCCTTCGTGAGACAGGCCCCTGATCAGTGAATTCAAACATACCACGTTGGTCATTCTTTCTCTTCGTGATAGTGCCACGCGGTGCATTGGACACCATTGTTCTGAACTTTAAGGAGAAATCTCTTGCGCCCTGTGCTGCAGTCAGGACTGTGCTCGAACAAATGACAGAAAACACAGGACTGGAAGAAAGGAGCATTAATATAACTTGTACTTAGTATAACACACTGGAATTCTGTGTGCGTCTTTTAGCAGAGTAGGAACAGCTGCCAACTGACGTCTCAGTATAGCTACCCTGTGATCCACTGGGAGCTGGTTGAGAAGCTGGATCCTCATCCTCATCTGCAAGACAATAGTACTTGACATTAATTCAACCAATAAGCTTGCGTCTACTAATGCATTCGTCAGTATTTGTTGGGGGGGAAAAAACATGCAAGTAAGGGTCATGCATACGGTCAATGGAAAGATGTAGGGAGTCTAGATTTTCCCCCTTGAAAGCCCTGACACCTTGCTCCATTGCGAAGAGCAGCTTGCTTATCTTTGCCAGTTGAAGGGTAATTTCAGACAGTCTGTAGCACTCACAGTGCACCCTTATGTCGTGCCCCATGAATTTTACAACCTGTTGTAGTTCATGCTGTTCAAGATTCAGCAGCTGAACAACAGAGTGGCAACATGCTTCCTCAACTTTGTTGAAGTTAAGCACTCAGGATTATTACATTACATTACAGGCATTTGGCAGACGCTCTTATCCAGAGCAACGTACAACAAAGTGTTAACCGTAGTCAAGAACAGTTTCGCTGAAAGCCACACTAGAGGGAAGTACAATTCCAGGTGCTAGGAGCAACCACATAGTTCAACTAGGACCCTGTAGGTAAATCTGTAGCCACAATTCAAAGGCAGCAATAAAACAATCAGTGCGGAAAATATTGGCAAAATAATGCCTAAACCTAATACAATACATAAACAAGTAGACATGAGTGCAATACTAGACTAGGTATGTCCCTAAGTAACAAAACCGGACTGGTTTGAGGTGAATCTTCAGTCGTTGCTTGAAGGTGGCCAGGGTCTCGGCTGTTCTGACTTTCACGGGAAGGTCATTCCACCATCGAGGAGCCAGAACCGACAGAAGACGTGACAGGGAAGCACAGGTGCGGAGAGGGGGAGGCGCCAGGCGTCCTGAGGTAGTTACAGTTTCTTTTTATTGTCATTGCACAAAGTACAACGAAATTGAGTGGCAATCCTGACGGTTCATTTACCAATAACAAAACGGCAACACAACAGAAACAGCAGAAACAAATTAAGGTTCTAAATATAAAAATAAATAAAATGAAATATGAACATTTGCTGTACCTATAAAATAAGATCTAAAAACAATATGATAACGAAAATTGTTAGCATTTACAAGTTAAAAGTTACATTATTTAGTTTTAGTGAGATATTGCACTTCCAGATATTGCACATTTGCTGAATTGCAGTGGCTCTCTATAGCAGTAGTGTAGTACAGTTGCAAATATATACAGTGCATCCGGAAAGTATTCACAGCGCTTCACTTTTTCCACATTTTGTTCTGTTACAGCCTTATTCCAAAATTGATTGAATTCATTTTTTCCCTCAAAATTCTACACACAACACCCCATAATGACAACGTGAAAAAAGTTGTTTTGAGATTTTTGCTAATTTATAAAAAATAAAAAACTAAGAAGTATTGTACATAAGTATTCACAGCCTTTGCTCAATACTTTGTTGATGCACCTTTGGCAGCAATTACAGCCTCAAGTCTGTTTGAATATGATGCCACAAGCTTGGCACACCTATATTTGGGCAGTTTCGCCCATTCCTCTTTGCAGCACCTCTCAAGCTCCATCAGGTTGGATGGGAAGCGTCGGTGCACAGCCATTTTCAGATCTCTCCAGAGATGTTCAATTGGATTCAAGTCTGGGCTCTGGCTGGGCCACTCAAGGACATTCACAGAGTTGTCCTGAAGCCACTCCTTTGATATCTTGGCTGTGTGCTTAGGGTCGTTGTCCTGCTGAAAGATTAACCGTCGCCCCAGTCTGAGGTCAAGAGCGCTCTGGAGCAGGTTTTCATCCAGGATGTCTCTGTACATTGCTGCATTCATCCTTCCCTCTATCCTGACTAGTCTCCCAGTTCCTGCCGCTGAAAAACATCTCCACAGCATGATGCTGCCACCACCATGCTTCACTGTAAGGATGGTATTGGCCTGGTGATGAGCGGTGCCTGGTTTCCTCCAAACATGATGCCTGGCATTCACGCCAAAGAGTTCAATCTTTGTCTCATCAGACCAGAGAATTTTGTTTCTCATGATCCGAGAGTCCTTCAGGTGCCTTTTGGCAAACTCCAGGCGGGCTGCCATGTGCCTTTTACTAAGGAGTGGCTTCCGTCTGGCCACTCTACCATACAGGCCTGATTGGTGGATTGCTGCAGAGATGGTTGTCCTTCTGGAAGGTTCTCCTCTCTCCACAGAGGAACGCTGGAGCTCTGACAGAGTGACCATTGGGTTCTTGGTCACCTCCCTGACTAAGGCCCTTCTCCCCCGATCGCTCAGTTTAGATGGCCGGCCAGCTCTAGGAAGAGTCCTGGTGGTTCTGAACTTCTTCCATTTACGGATGATGGAGGCCACTGTGCTCATTGGGACCTTCAAAGCAGCAGACATTTTTCTGTACCCTTCCCCAGATTTGTGCCTCGAGACAATCCTGTCTCGGAGGTCTACAGACAATTCCTTTGACTTTATGCTTGGTTTGTGCTCTGACATGCACTGTCAACTGTGGGACCTTATAGACACCATATAGACAGGTGTGTGCCTTTCCAAATCATGTCCAATCAACTGAATTTACCACAGGTGGACTCCAATTAAGCTGTAGAAACATCTCAAGGATGATCAGTGGAAACAGGATGCACCTGAGCTCAATTTTGAGCTTCATGGCAAAGGCTGTGAATACTTATGTACATGTGATTTCTTAGTTTTTTATTTTTAATAAATTTGCAAAAATCTCAAAACTTTTTTCACGTTGTCATTATGGGGTGTTGTGTGTAGAATTTTGAGGGAAAAAATGAATTTAATCCATTTTGGAATAAGGCTGTAACAGAACAAAATGTGGAAAAAGTGAAGCGCTGTGAATACTTTCCGGATGCACTGTACATACAAACAAAAGTGCAGTAGGAATGTAAACATCTATGCAGTGTTCTATAAGTGTAACTGTAGGTGTAGGTGTTGCAGTACTGATAGTCAACAGTCTGTGTCAGAGTTTGGAAGTGTTCAGTTCTCGTATGGCCCTGGAGTAGAAGCTGTTCTTAAGTCTGTTTGTCCGTGATTTGATGGACCTGAAGCGTCTACCAGAGGGCAGCAGGTCAAACAGATGATTTCCAGGGTGGGATGGGTCTTTCAGTATTTTGGCTACTCTACTGAGACAGCGAGAGCTGAAAATGTCCTCCAAAGAGGGCAGTGAGCAGCCGATGATCTTCTGGGCAACATTAATAACCATCTGAGGGGCTCTCCTGTCCAATGCTGAGCAGCTGGCATACCACGTAGAGATACAGTACGCCAGCACACTCTCGATGGAGCAGCAGTAGAAGGTCACCAGCAGCTTCTCCTGCAGGTTGTTTTTCCTGAGGATCCTCAGGAAGTAGAGTCGCTGCTGTGCCTTCTTGACTACTGCAGTGGTGTTGGTAGTCCAGGAGAGATCATCAGAGATGTGCGTGCCCAGGAACCTGAAATCCGGGACCCTTTCCACACAGTCCCCATTGATGTATAGCGGGTCGGGGTCTGCACTGTTCTTCCGGAAGTCTATTATGAGTTATTTTGTTTTTGAGGAGTTCAGGACGAGATTGTTCTCTGAACACCACGTTGCCAGTCTTTGGACTTCATCTCACAGTCGTGTCGTCCGCATACTTGATGATGGTGTTCTCTCTCTTTCGTGTATCGGCTTCAGATGTCCAACTTGGTGTCGCTCAGCCACGTCCTCGTCTCTGGACCCACTAGAAAGAGCCCCTCCTCTGAAGGTGGTCTAAACAGGGGACAGGTGTGGGTTATGTGGTCGGCAGTCTGCTCAGGCTCCCGCAATCGCATGCTGCGCTGTCGCAAGGCCCCACTTCCTCATGGACGCTTTGAAACAGCCGATCCCAGTGCGCAGGCGGTTCAATAGGGTCCATTGACGGCGTGGTAGATCTTCTCCTGCAGCACCATCTCCAGGGTCCCGGATGTAGTGGTGGATACGTGCGGTTCCAGCAGACTCCCATCCCTGCTTCCAGGATGCCGCCAGCCATGCTCCCGTAGACAGGTCCTCAGGGGTGGATCTAAGCATCTCCTGTGCCACCCTATTATAGGGGTGGCGGGACCTGAGCCTTTTGGGGGCAGCTCTGTCGTGGTGGTGTTGTGCAGGATGTGCCATTCATGTTTTTGGGCTTTCCTTGCGAGTGCGAGTGTAGCAGCCTCTCGTCGGAGGCTGGCTGGGGCAATTCCTGCGAGGACTGGCAGGTAGGAGACAGGGGTGGGCTTAAGACAGCCAGTTATGACCCGGAGGGCGCTGTTAATGGCAATGTCCACCTTCTTGGTGTGTGGGCTTCTGCTCCAGACTGGGGCACAGTATTCAGCTGCAGAGAAGACCAGGGCTTGGGTGGAAATTCGAAGTGTCCTGGCTGAGGCTCCCCATGTCGTACCAGCGAGGCGGCGAATAAGTGAAACCCTTGTTGTTACTTTGGCCCTCACTTCTTCAAGGTGTTGATTAAAGGACAGTGTCCTGTCCAGTCGTACTCCCAGGTACTTGGGGGCTTGCTGGAACTCCAAGCGCTTGTTGTTCAGACACCTTCACTTCCCTGTTTGCTTCCCTGTTATTTAGGTGGTATGCGGCCGAAACTGTCTTGCCCGTACTAAGCTGTAGGCGCCACCTGCGAAGGTAGTCAGCCAAGATGCCCATGTCCTGGTTGAGGCCCTCTTCCATCGCCTCCCACGTTGGTCGCCTCAGCATGATGGTGTTAGTGGAATGGGTGGGGGCACAGTCGTTAGTGTAGAGGGCGTAGAGAAGGGGGCTCAACACACAGCCCTGTGGGGAGCCGGTGCTGAGTGTAAGGGTAGGGGAAAGGTGGGGGCCTAGTCTAACAGTCTGGTGACGGTTAGTTAGAAAGTATTTTATCCAGTGGCAGGTGGGTTGGGAAAGTCCTAGGTCAGTAAGTTTTATGACGAGTCTTCCCGGAATGATGGTATTAAAGGCAGAGCTAAAGTCTATGAAAAGCATCCTCACATAGCTCCCCTGGTGTTCAAGGTGCGTCAATGCCGTGTGAAGAGCAGTGGCGATGGCATCTTCTGTAGACCTGTTCGCTCTGTAGGCAAACTGGTATGGGTCGAAGGTGGGTGGGAGGCTGGCTTTGATGTGCTGTAGGACCAGCCTCTTGAAGCACTTCATAATGACCGGTGTGAATGCGACCGGACGGTAGTCGTTGAGGCCGCTGATGACAGTCTTTTTTGGCTGTGGAATGATTGCGGCAGACTTCAGGCAAGGTCGGATGATGGATTTGGAAAGGGACAGGTTGAAGATCTTTGTGAAGACCTCTGAGAGCTGGTCTGCACATTCCTTCAGCACCCTTCCTGTCACACCATCAGGGCCAGCAGCTTTCCTCGGGTTCACCGCTCTGAGCACACGCCTCATATCATGCTCCTGCACAGTGAGGATGTGGCTGTTGGAGGCTGATGGAGGTGTTGTGTCAGACACCGCTGCTTTCACCTCAAAGCGAGCAAAGAAACAATTAAGTTCCTCTGCCAGCGAGGCGTCCCCGTTGACAGCCGTGCGATTGCTGGACTTGTAATTGGTGATGTGCTGGATGCCCTGCCACACCCGCCATGGGTCGTTGTTGGTGAAGTGGTCCCCAATCTTCCTCTTGTAGGCCGCTTTAGCATCCCTGATGCCTCTCTTCAGGTTGGCTCTAGCAGCGCTGTATAGGGCTCTGTCGCCGGACCTGAAGGCGGTGTTACGGTCCTTGAGGAGGGTTCGGACCTCCTTTGACATCCAGGCCTTCTGATTGGGGTACCAGAACGGAGTGCTCTGGCAGGTGTGTAGGGTTTTAAGATCTTGAGGAGGTATGTTGGGGCTGATCCCTTGACTGCTTGGTATGCTAGGACCAATGTTTTGAATTTGATGCGAGCTGTAACAGGCAGCCAGTGGAGGGTAGTGAGCAGGGGGGTGACATCGGAGTGTCTGGGAAGGTTGAAGACCAGGCGGGCTGCAGCGTTCTGGATGAGTTGCAGGGGTCTGATGGCAGATGCCGGAAGGCCAACCAGAAGCGAGTTGCAGTAGTCCAAGCGGGACAGTACCATTGCTTGGACCAGGAGCTGGGTAGAGTACGTGGTAAGGAAGGGACAGATTCTCCTGATGTTATACAGGAAGAATCTGCACGCCCAGCTTACCGCTGCGATGTTCGCTCGACCACACCGAGATTCTTCGCGCAGGGTGATGATGTCACCAAGGTGTCACCTAGAGAAATGGAGAAATCAAGGTGGGCAGAGTTTAGAGCAGGAATGAAGATTAGTTCTGTTTTACCTGGGTTGAGCTTTAGGTGGTGACTGTCCATCCAGCTCTGAATGTACCTCAGGCAAGCAGAGATGCGGGTCAACACCTGAGTGTCTGATGGGGAGAGGGAGAGAAAGAGTTAAGTGTCATCAGCATAACAATGGTAGGATAGGCCGTGGGCAGAGATTACAGAGCCAAGGGATCGGGTGTACAGAGAGAAGAGAAGTGGACTGAGGACTGAGCCCTGTGGAACCCCGGTGGGGAGGGAGCGAGGCAGTGATACTTTACCAGCCCAGGCGACCTGGAACGAGCGGCCGGAGAGGTAGGATTCAATCCAGGCGAGGGCTGTACCGCAGATCCCCGTAGCTGCCAGGGAGGACAGGAGGATGGAGTGCTCCACAGTGTTGAAGGCAGCCGAGAGATCCAGCAGGATCAGGATGGAGAAGAGGGAGGCTGCTCGTGCGGTGTGAAGTGCCTCATTGACCGAGAGGAGAGCGGTTTCTGTGAAGAAAGCAGAGAGTTGGTTCGATACAGCTCTTTCAAGGGTTTTAGACAGGAAGGGGAGGAGAGATACTGGGCGATAATTCTGGATGACTGAGGGGTCTAGAGTGGGTTTTTTCAGCAGAGGGGTGATGTGGGCCCTTTTGAAGGGTGAGGGGAAACAACCAGAAGACAGGGAAGAGTTCACAAGGGAGGTGACAAATGGGAGGATGTCAGGTGTGATGTTTGACTGTAGATTTTATGCACCGTTGCATTAACCGTTCATGCGGTTTCAAGATTGAAGCACCTGCAGTAGTAATGAGAACACAGAGGACCATATTATTTACAAAGTCAAAACCTTAATTGCTACAAGACCAAACCAACTCACACTGTGTATTAGGAGTGTCCATGTATTAAAACTTAAATGAAAAATAAGCTGTCACAACATTTTGAGGAAATGAAAGGCAATGGTGTGCAAACAAAATATTTAGAGATTTCAATTTCATACCATCCTTTCTCAAACAAACTTTTTTATTTGTATCAGTCTTTTGTGACATTCTTGAATAACAAATACCACATGAGTAAAAAGTTTGTTCGTTTTTGATGAATTAGCTTCCTGCCTTGCGAAGACATATGGGTTTGCTGCTGGTACACCAACCTTGTCTCTGTGTTTGATCAGAATGTCAAGAGAAGACAACTTTGACCAACTAAGACCTCTTTAGCTCTCTTTAACGAGTATCCAATTTTGACGGCTGTTGATGGCTTTTTAAGCTCATTTTGGGTGGGACAGAACCCTGTTTCTGCCTTGGCCCCTTTGATAGCCAGTTCAAATTTGCATGGCTTGCATACATCCCCTTTTTTCACATTTATATACATAAATGTACATATTTCCCTGAATCTTGAGTCATTTTCCAGTACAAAGTATATATTTCCTGGGGTGCAATGTGACAATCGCATTAAACCACTGTTGAGAGGAAGGAGCGTGTTCAGATTTACATTTTGTTAAAATATATTTTTTCCCCAGCTGTAGCAGCCAAAAGTAATAAGTACTTATTATGCCATCTAATATTTAATAATGTTATGTCCCCAAGAAACCATATTTTAGGGTCATCTGAAAAGTCTGTTTCTAATATTTCTGTTTGTAATGTTCTTCCAGAAATGTTCTAATTGAGGAAAATTCCATAACATAAGTCTCCAGTGTTTATTTTACATCCAGAACATGTATCTGTTACTTCACTGTTAAGTATGTGTAGTCGATGTGAGGTGAAATAGGTTCTATGCAATATATTAGATTGAATCTGTCTATGTTTGGTTGCCATCATAAAGGTTTGTGATATTTTACATTATATATTAATATATGAAGTTAAAATATTATAAATGTAGGTTAATCAGTCCGTGATTATTGAAATGTAAAAGCACTTTGAGCTGCATTCTGTATGAAACGTGCTATATAAATAAAGTTTTTTTCATTTTTATTATTATTCAGAGATCACTTGTGTTAAGGGTCCATTTTCATAAATCTTGAAAATCTTCCAATTATATGCATTACATCAGCTAACATGAATATGAAAAGATCATCTTAGTTTACTGTGCACATTTCAGTTCACCATTCAAGAGTGGCATGTACAGCACAAACAAACCCAAACTGAATGCATACATGAAGTGCATTCAATTGTCCAAAAATCTGAGCTGTACCTGTAATGGTGTTAAATGGTATCAAATATTCATAATAAGAGTACAGCAATTCTACTGCTTTAAAAGGTGTAGTCAGCATAGGACCCTATGAAATCTGTTGAATTTTTTCCCCATTTTCAGATGTTTATATTTGGTTCCATGGGATGACATTTGCATGCAATTCACACATTTTTATAGTCATAGTGAATACAATTTTATTTGGAAACCGTTTTTCCACCTAAAGACCAAATTCTGTGTTAATCCCGAATTCCGCGTTAATGACTCAATTTCGCGATTTCCACATCGCATATTTCATATGGCCTTATCAGCGATTTCTGCAATGTCTTGTCATTTAACAACAAAAGGAGCCCCAACTTTATTTGTGTTTTAATTTTTGAGTGATTTTCATGAGTGATTTGGTCATTTGTAAGTGATTCAGTAAAGTTTATTGGTAAAGTTCAACGTGCCCACCACCAAACTTGTCAATTTCTCCCCAAACAAGTGGATGTGGCTGTTGACCTGTAAATAGAAGAGACACAAGCCTTACCTACCTTAACCGATCATTAACTCTCAACCTGTTTCCATATTCCTTCCTCGATTATCAATCAAACAATTACATTGCTGAACCAACAATACCAACGAGTGTTAAAATAAATGAAACACTTGTTGGTATTTATTGATCAGCAATTTAATTGTTTGATTGAAACAACATACCCGAGTGTCACTTGGACTCTCTGCCATCATCTTCTGGCATCGAGAAGACAAAAAGATATTGATTAGAAAGTTCCCCGAATGTGCTTGTTACGGATAGAAATCAACCTGCGTTGTAATAACCAGGCGTACAATATCGGACGCAACACTAAGCCACTTAATCAATAACCACAACCCGTAAGGAGTACCAGTGAAACAGTGGTATAGAAAAGTTAGACATATTTGTATTAATATGTATACATTTAATGATTGTTCTCTCTATAACATGAAAGTCCTTTAAAAGACAAAAGCAGGTTGCAAGGTCTCACCGGGCAGCCAGCTAGCGGTTCCAGACCCTCGAAGATGATAGGGGAGGTCTTCTCCTCGGAGTTCCCAAAATTGTATTACGAATAGCAATATTATTAATTAGCAACTAGGCGGTAAATCAGAGTAACGCAATCACCAAGCTGTAATTAACAATGTCGTAAAGGGAACTGAATGCATTCAGGTGGCAACCACTATATATATTGTCCCGCATCTTTTTAAAAGTCTCCTCCGTGAGGTAGCCAAGCGATGTCCGACCGCAACTTCTCTCGTCACGTTGCTTGGAGGGTTCCCCTGGAAACCATGTGCGTCCTCAAGCAGGTCCCAGCAGGGCAGTGACGTCATCTCCACCTAACGGGAGAAATCAAGGAAACACCGCAGCAGGCAAATCCAAAAGGAAACACGAAGTAATGCTAATACAAAGTAAAGGGACGTAACAGTGCTCTACAAATACTGTCTCAGTTTCAACAAAAACATACACGTTGTCGATTCCCACTAAAGAACTACATTGGATGCAGGGATACACAAGGCTGTTATAATTTATTAATTCATTACAGGCTTGTGGTAATTTCAACATACATTTTGTGCATTCACAATTCCTTGTTAAAGTATGCATCATGTATGTATTTTACCTTTCTTTTGTCTAGTCTTTGTACAACGCTGCACTAATGCAAATGAAGACGCTACATCGATATAGGAAATCCATTTCCTTCTCGAGACCGTTGTTGATCACAATTCAAATTAAAATATTTAATTCTGTTTGACAATGGGTTTTATTTACCTTCGAAGTACTACGCTGCAATAACTGAAAAATGAAATGTTATCAGTAATCTAGCAGTTGCCCCTGTCTTCAATTCTGACGTTTTATTTAGGCTACTTTTTAGGAGATAGTTATCACGTGCCAATATAACTGGGACATAACGTTCGATAAGGATCAAGAGTGAACGTTGCATTTCACCAAGCAAGACAAGCAATCGCGGGACATATTCCCAACAAATATAGAGTAGTGCGAAAAGTGATGACAGAGGTCTTCCTTTTTCACTTATAGCCTGGCAGTACAACGGGAAAGAAAACGCATTGTCAAACTGAATAAAACATTTTAATATTGGCACATTTGCAGTTACAAGAAGGATATGGAATTAATATATGGAATTGACATTTTCATTTGCATTATGCCACCGTTGTACGAAGACATTAGGAATAAGTTAGTTTTGGTATACACGATTCGTACTCAAATAAGGAATCGCAAATGCAATCTGAAAGTCTGTATTTTCGATTACATTTTGGCCCAAGATATGACCACAGTAGATAAATTAAATAGCGAAGTCTACGACGCATTTACAATAACCAATTAGCATTAACGTTTATATTTTTTGGCAGGTTTATGCTTCCTGGTAGTCTTTGGCTTACCCAAAAGCTCAGAATCACTAGTTTGTAATAAAAAAAATATATGTTTCTGCGTTCTAAAATGGACGAGAGTTTAAGAATAAAAAACGTGCATAGCTAGCTAGCAAGCAAGCTGAAATAAGTGTTTTAAGTACGTACGTTAATTTAACTTTTACTATGTAGTAGCCTAATATTCAAGAGAACTCATGTGTTTATCCTAAGTTACCCAGTTCCACAATGACCAGCCAATGAAAGTAAAGAACTGATTCATTACATTCTTAATTATTTTTTAGGATTTTAAAATAGCTTGAGCTATTGGATATTGAATTAAATGAAGTCAGGCAATGGCACGAAATACATTTGATTTAAAGTCATTCTTGACACTAAAATATTTACGGTCTTACGGTTATAAATGAAGATTAATACCAAGTATTTGTGGTTGTTTTATTTAATATAGCACTTAAATTCAGAGTGTTTCCTAGCTCAGTAACCTACTAAGCACTACATTGCCCTTCTCTCAATTGAATAAGGTTCCATATGAAGGTGCACTTGATGGAGATTCAAATTGGCATCGAATGAGAGCCCCTCAGAATGAGAGTGGGGGAGATGGAATACAGAAAGATAATTTACAAGCTTTGGGCTTTACTAAATATGACATAAGTGCGTGAAACCAGCCGACATATCTGGGACGGACTAGGCTAAGCAGTGGTTGCAGTGTATTTTTGGGGGATAGTCCTTGTATGTATCTGAATATGGACTGAAGGATGATTAAAAGACAACTTTGTATTGCATCATCAGTAGTGTGTATATCTATGACATTCACAAATATTAAGATAACATCATAATAGACTACATAATGATAACAGGCCACTCAGCCTATCTAGGCTTGTCATTTTCTAGCCTAAAGAATACGCAGTACTGCATCTAGCCTGGACTTGGATACCCCAAGTGTTTCTGCCTCCACTACATGACCTGGCAAGCTGTTCCATATTTTCCTCTTTGTAAAAATAAATAAAAAATGAAAAAACGTCCTGATTTCAGTGCAGAATTGACCTTTAACTAATTTCCACTAACTAACAGGCACATAGAATGCATGCATACATTTTGACCCTGTTAAGTTAAGAGTTCAACAGAAGTTAGTTAGTGAGAACAGAGAGAGGGGATGGGCATGCCATTGCTAATTGGTGCAAAGCTCATCCCTGCTTCTGCTCACATATAATGTATCAATACCATCTTCACTGCGGCCAGTGTGCCTTGTAATCTTGCGCCTTAAATCAACTGTCTGTTTGACTGACTCAGAGTGTTGTAGATAGTAGTTTAGTAGTAGTTTCCTTTGGTTTCCATCACTAAAAAGTTAACTTTTACAATACATAATTAAACTACATTTTGTGTATGTAAAACTGATAAACGGCATTAGCTTAATCACACAATTCTTGCTACACAATGACCTTGCATAAAGTGATTATACGTACTATTTGAATCAGCTGAGGGTGGATAAAGTCTTACAGAGGAATGATGATTTTTTTTTCTTTCTCCAAGTTATAGATTCTTAACTTGAAAATAACTTAAAATAATTAAAGCCACAATACATTAAATGTCTAGAATGGGGAATTTAGAGATATACAGTCCTGCACTCATCATGTAAGGCAAATACATGAGACAGCAGAAACCCTTACTGCAGCTGAAAATGGAGTGCACTTTCTTTTTGACTAACGAAAGGACATTAATCCTAAAATAGTTGGAAAATATATGACATGCTCGATTGTATTCCTTTACATTTTGTTTTAAATGGGTGGTGAGTGAAGTATTCTATATGAATTTAACATTAAAACACAAAATTAGATGCAAAATTAAACTAGTTGTACATAAATCATATGTTTATAGGTAATAACAGGATAATGCAGTTACAAGTGATTGGTAAATTATCTAATATGAATTGAGTGAAAGGAGTTTGTATGAGCTGTCTGTAATGTGAATTAAGCTTTGTAAAAAGTAATTTCAATGCAAAAGTTGGCCACAATCACACACAAAACAACTTACCCTTCAAAATTGTAGCCAACCAAAAAACTCCCCTGAACAGGACACCACAGTCCAATCAGAGAAATCTACAGGGTTTCTACCATCCAATGAGACAAATTCACTGCAGTACACGTGTGTATGCTTCAGAGGGGGGCAAGAGCAAAGAGACGAACACACAAACACAGGTTTACGCCATAAATTAGGACCTCTGAGAAAATTGGCATATATATTGCATATGGCTCTAGTATGCCATTAAAAGCAAGAAAAAGTGAGGACCGGCCAAAATTACATTTTACATTACATTTTACATTTTAGGCATTTAGCAGACACTCTTATCCAGAGCGACTTACACAGTTTGCATTTCTTTTACATACAATCCATGTATAAAGCTGGATATTTTACTGAAGCAATTCAGGTTAAGTACCTCGCTCAAGGGTACAACAGCAGTGTCTCCACCTGGGAATTGAACCTGAAACCTTTGCGTTACAAGCCCAGTTCCTTAACCATTATATTAACACTGACCACACTTCCCAAAATGTCCTGCCTTGAAAGCTGAAATTACTCTGTCGTCACTCGTAGTGCAATACAAACACGCACACGCATGCATGCACACACCAGAAAGGAAAATATGTTTGTGAAAAAAAGATAGACTATTATCTTGATCTTGATTGTCTTGATTGATTATTGTCTTGTGTTATAATTAATTATCTGACTGCTTCTTCTTCTATATGGCTGATTTCAGCTCACACGTAGCAGCTCCACAGCACTCTCGCATTTCCTTGGACACAGAGGAATGCTGCGTGCGTACTTTGTTCACACACCAGTGCAGAGACCATATATTTACAGGTAACTGGCAAAATAAAGGAAATGCCAACATAGTGTCTCAATAGGGCATTGGGGCCAATGCATGTTGGCATAGATTCTACAAATGTCTGGATTTCTATCGGAGGGATACAATACTTTTCTTCCACAAGAATTTCCATAATTTGGTGTTTTGTTGATGTTGGTGGAAAACGCTGTCTCAGGTACTGCTCCAGAATCTCCCATAAGTGTTCAAATGGGTTGACATCTGGTGACTGAGACAGCCATGGCATATGGTTTACATAATTTTCATGCTCATCAAACCATTCAGTGACCACTCGTGCCCTGTCGATGGGGGCATTGTCATCCTGGAAGAGACCATTCCCATCAGGATAGAAATGCTTCACCACAGAATGAAGGTGATCACTCAGAATGGCTTTGTGTTCATTGGAGTTTATCTTGTCCTCTTAGGGGTGGACCTAAACCATGCCAGGAAAATGCACCCTGCACCATAACAGAGCCGCCAGAACCCTTAATTTACTTTTCCTTTATTTTGGCAGTTACCCGTACATATACACAATAATAATAACAAATGTTTTTTGAGTAAAGCGATTTCCATACGCAAGCCTCAAAACACTTTCCAGAGAGAAAACCACACGTGCACACACACACACACACGCATACTGCTATACCTAAGCTGTATCAGTCCTGTTTACTGCAGGTGTCCCTGATAACGATGGAGGAATGAGGGAGGGAGGGAGGCGGTGAGAGATAATGAGACAGAGAGGCCTCAGTCTTAACTCTGTCCAAGGCCTCTGCCCCCATGACCTGCACTCCCACAGTGTTAGAGCCGTGTGCTGAGTGATACCATATCTCAAATATCTCTTCCACGTTGTTAGTTCTCCATTCTTCATTGTTCATTCATCAGTGTCCATCACTGAGTTTTCGGCAACAGGTGTTTGTGTGTCTTGTTTGTCGCCGTGTGTCTGACAAAGTTTGGTGCAGTCAGTAAGTTCGGACAATGGAAGAAGCAACAGCAGCACCTGCAGTAAAATCCTTTCTTAGGCACAACCACACGAAGCTGTGTGCACAGATGGATAGAAATGAGTTCAAACTGCAAGTTTTCACAACATACCTGCACAAGAGTGGGTTAGCCAAACAACAGTGCTGAAGTGAAATTCCAAAATGATATTCTCCTGTTTATTTTCACATCAATGTTTGCTCCTTTGGGGGAGGGGGAGAATATATAAAAAAATGGGCTATACTGAGCTATATCACGCCTTTGAATAAACACACTGGAGTGCATATGAACTGCAATCCGACCATTAGCCACACCGACCTCCGGCGGAAGCTGTTCCTGAATTAAATGGTTACACATCCGTGACCAGTGCTCCGTGAATTTACGTGCAGCCGTGATTAGCAATCATGCAATTATAATTGTTGGTTGTTTGAACTATTTGACCAGACAGTGCAGACAGGCTTATTTTCAGCACTTTGCTGAGGACTGAAGCGCAGAGAGGCTGAGTATACCGGTGCGTTCAAGACAACTCGGGCAACCTTCTGACTGGGAAAAATAGACTTGAGCACCTGATGTGGCTGACGTCACTCTCCTCTGCAAACAGACACCCCCCTCCCACATCCTGTGGACTCAGTCTCCTGTGGAATTGAAGCTCAGTCTCCGGTCTAAAATAGACTTTTTCAGTTGAAAACCACTGTGCAGAGGTAGGTTATGACGATATACATCCAGTGTTTGGGGCCAAAAATCGTCTCATATGGCCAAATTTGGGAAACTGTACCTTGGAAAAGGTTTTGTGGAATGTCGTCAGCTGTTCAATAGGATGGGAGCGGAGCTGAGGACACTGCCTACAACCATGGAATAGTCACACCCTGCTGTAAAATAAAGAGATGTGCAAGATTCTGTTTCTTTGAGCAAAAATACTGCCTTCTCTGCTATAGTTATCGCAATCACTACCATCCATGTTTTTTGGTTTTGAAGAGGTGGATACCTTGCATCACAACACAACACTTCTCCTCTTCTTTGAATATTTATGATATGACCACATAACCACTCCAAAATTTGAATCATAACAGGACTTGAGTTCTGGGGTGGCACCAGATTGGCCCTTTAAGATCAACTACACAACAACAATTTAATTGCATTTACACAGTGTCTTTCATCTCATGATCTCAAAGCACTTTACAGTAAAGGGGGAAACCCCAACCACCACAAATGTGTAGCACGCACCTGGGGTGATGCACAGCAGCCATTTTGTATCAGAACGCTCACCCACACACCAGCTGAGGTGAAGAGAAAGGGAATTTCCAATTAAAATGGGGGAGGAGTAGGTGTAGGGTTGGGGATTTAGCCTGGAAACTAGTGCCATGGGGATTCTTAATTATGATCTTCGGTATTTGGTGATGCTCCCTTTATTCCTTAGTATGAACAGTTACTCTCTTTGTTTCCATGCAAACCAAATTTTACAGTTGTTGTGTAGCTCCTTCATCATACAGCACAAACACTTATACCAAGCAGAGTAACTGGCGAAGAGAATGTTTCCTGAAAAAGTGTGCTTCTGTGCTAAAATGCAATGTTCTGTGTTGTAGAAAGGATTTTACTTAGAAGGTTCAATGTAAAAAGAGCTACAAAGAGAAGGAATTTGGGGAAGCTAATCAAAGCGAAGTGTGTTTCCCTTGGTACCCTTCATTGTTCATACTGAAGAATGCACAAACCTTTTCAAGGGACCATACAGGTTTTTCCTGTGCCCATTGTTCTGTCTGTCTGTCCATGGCTCTGAGTCCTAGTCTGTGTGTCTGATCTTAACTCATAGGCCACAGCAAAAAAGTGTTTGTTATTGGACTTGGAACCACTTCTTTCAAAACAAGCAGGGTGGCGGGGGTGGGGAATGACAGTGAGAGAGATAATATTATGATCAGAGAGAGAGATAACATGCTCAGATACTAAGCAGTAACCATGTCACATTGAGCAGGTCTCTTTTGCTGGCTTTGTCCATTCACTTGTACACACGGCGTAGGTTTCATTTGAACAAGGGGGAAGGGGACACTTTTGCCACCCCCAATATTCAAAGCTAACTCATCCATCTATTTCCATTTAGTTAGCTAGCAAGCCAAAAAGCTAGCCAGTTAGTTTGCAAGCTAGCTTGCTAAATATCTAGCCAAGCTCGTATTTATTTTTGCAATACAGTGTGTCCCAACATCCTGTTGGCCTTTTTTTCTTGTATTTTGTACTGCTGTGACCTTAAACCTTTACGTGCATAACCTTTTTAGGAACGGACAGTTAGGGTTGTGCGTACATGTACTTTTTTGGCAAATATTTTTTTGGTTCTTTCATATTGTTGATATCCTGCCCTGTCCTCGACTAGGTCTTCCTTGTAAAAGAGATGTTAAACCTTTTCCAAGTAAAAAAAAAAAGAAGGTTTGAATGAATGTTGTAGGGGACTAAAAACCCTGGACTATGTACAGATATATACAGCGACAGAGCGGGTGGGGGAAACGATGAGCGCTTGCTTTACCTCCTGAGCACCAGGTCAGTTGGTCTGTCGGCTACTGTATTCAGCATAAATCTACATAGCAATGTAGATTTTATATATTTATTCTGTATGCTCATTTGCACTGTGTTGTTGGGTTGTTGTTGATGTAGACTTAGCACGGACATACATACACTCGCGCACACACACACACACACACACACACACACACACACACTACCCACTTTAATACTGCTGCTATCTGGTTTTCAAGCATCATGTGAATACCACTGCTGCTATTCAATAACATCGCTGCTATTTGAAATACAGTGCTGCTACTATTCTTATTGTTATTGTTATTGTTGTTATTGTTATTACTATTCCGGTTATTACTATTTTGTTTACAATGTGTGTTATTTCTGTGTGTTATTTCTGATGCTGCGAAGTTGAGGGGCCAGGCCCAAGATTTTTACTCTGGTGTACCTAGTATCACAGATGTAACAATAAAGAAATCTGAATCTGAATCTGAATCAATGTCGGTCCTTGAGAATAAAAATAAATAATAATTATATATCCATTATATCCATATGTAGGCTATCTTCTTTTTGAGCTCAATGTATACTTGGGCTGTGTTCGAAACAAAATAAACATCTTCTCGTGAACTGTAGGTCCGACTGAAATGTGTGTTTTGCATCATAACGCATCGGAGAGGTTAAAAAACTCTTTTAAGTAGCCGGTATGACTTTAAGACCCAGGGGCAGCATCGACGGGGCAGGGCTTCCCTCTCAGTCTGTAAAGCTTAAACCTAAAATATATATTTAGACCTACCGCTTTCTCGCTCGGTCAGCTTGTTAATACGTAGGCCTTTTCTAATACACTTAATCTGGCTTTTGTATTTTACAGTGGTCGTTTTGTCTCGCTTGGAGGCTCTTCTTATTGCATGTGTGCGCGAAGCCACAGTTTGCACCTGGTCGGGTGCATTTGAAAGTACCTATCTTACCGCATTGTTACCTTACTAGGTAGACTTGTATCTTATGCTCAACTCACCTCTTTGTGTTTTAATATTAGTTCTACTCCGTGTTGGAAGCTCCGTATGTTTGTCGCGCAAGTATGTACAGTAAATCTGTTGATGAAGTGGAGTATTCACTTTGTTAAGCACCTCTCGTGTTCCCTTTTTACAGACACGATTTCCAGTCTACTTAAGTCGTGCAGAGTGCCGAGGGCCTTCCTACCGTGGGCATTCAAGTAGGAGTTTCAAAGTAGGTTTACCTTGGCTATAGGTTACCAGAGCAATAGCTCCAGAGGGCATGCTAATGTACCCTTTTCCTATATATAGCAGCTGCTGGGCCCTGGCTACGATGGGGAAGGGCAAGGTAACGAGGCCCATTAGCTAGGTAAGGCCTTCCCACCATCCTAGTATCACCTTTTTAATTTTGTTTGTTTATTTGTTTGGATGTATTTTCATTTTATTGTCTTTGTATCATAGTCGAGTCTGTGGGAGCAGACACTATTGTCATGTTGCATGGGGTAGGCCAGCACCTAGGCCTAATTACATTTTCCCCTTTCAAGCCTTTTACAGGAGGTATGATTCTCCCCTCCTGTTTAATCAGTGTTGGGACCTAATTCCTCCCTTGTGTATGAAGTTGAATGTCATTTTGTTTTTTTGCAGAAGCCGGAGCCTCCTTGCGTGGCTCCAGCCACTGTTTTTACTGTGTACTGTGTTTTAACGAATAGTTTTACAATCCAGTCTAGATGCATGTTTGCATTGCCACCATTTACTGGACATTTTAAGGTGCTCTCTGTGTTTGTTAGCTAGTAATAGATTTGGCTAGGTGCCATAAGGCGCCCCAGTGAGCGATAGAGGGCGCCATCACCATCTTATGTGTTTGTATTGTATTCCCTGTCATTTTGAGTGATCACCACCACCCCCTTTGACTAAAGTATATTCCCTTACTACTTGGTCAAAGTTGGTTAAAGTTACTACTATGCCAACTATCCTTTGGGCAGTGTGCAGTGGGCAGTGTGCAATATCTTCTGAGTGAGTGTATAACATATAATATTCGGAAGAGTGTGTACTTGAATGTGCAGTTTATCAGCTTCTCTTTGCAATGAAATAGTATGATTTTTATGGCGTAGCATTACCTACGTAGTAATAGAAGTGTGTATTTATCTCATCACTTCCAGGTGGAGTACAGCCTTGTGCTTGTGTGTGGTGAAGTGGTCTAAGGAGTGTGCTTAGTGTTAAAAAAACCCTCGCTTTCGAGGCTGACCCTAGCCCAACTGAAGTGACTTTGATATTTTGCGCGCCCCGTTAAAGAAGGTTACACCGAGTGGTAGTGGTCATTCAGATTGTATTGTCTCCTTTGCTCCAGGAATGTGTATACTGCATCTGTTCACTTTATTAAAAAAAAGAAAAGGAACATCCAATTAAAGCATTTTATATTTTTATATATCTCAAGCTCCATCTGGTTTATTCAGTTAAACACTACCTGTGCGGGTCCATTCCCATTAAATGTGTCCAACAGGGTTCTCCTGCCCCTTATAGTGGGAGTGGCGTAGTCAAAGCGTTTGTCAGCACAACAGTGGGGCACACTAGTACCTCCTGGTGGCCACAGTTAAATAGAAGATGTTATGTCAAAAAAAGGCTGAATGTTGAGCCAATATCAGTGGGTCAATTCAAAACACAAATTCATTACATTCCAGACTTAAATGATGTCAATATCTTAAACAATGTGTAAACTACAGATCATTGAACCTTGAATGTTTTAGCTGAGGAAATGTAATGCTTAAAAATCTTCGTCCCATACAAGCTCTATGGGATAGAGGTCTGGACACAGCTTCAATAAATTCTCAAAGTTATGGATCGAGAAGGTCCCTACTGATACCAATAAAATAAAAACTTTTTGGATTGAAACATTTACCTAATGATCTGCAACTCCAGACCGGGAGGGCCGCCGTGTCTGCAGGTTTTTTTTCTCCTTTCAATCAGCAGCATATTGAAGCCTTAAACTGTGAAACTTGCCAATCAATTACTTACATCACTTAAATTAAGTATTTGTATATACATATGTACAGTACCAGTCAAAAGTTTGAGTACACCTTCCATCTGGATTACGGCTAAAAAGGCACTCCTTCATTCTTCAGCAAGTTAACGACCTGAAACACACCTTGAAATTAAGAACTTCATTCATTCATTCATTATCTAACCCGCTTACTCCTGGTCAGGGTCGCGGGGGGCTGGAGCCTATCCTAGCATGCATTTGGGGAGAGGCAGGAATACACCCTGGACAGGTCGCCAATCCATTGCAGGACACATACCATTCACTCACATATTCTACAGGCAATTTAGACTCTCCAATTCGCCTAACGTGCATGTCTTTGGACTGTGGGTGGAACCGGAGTACCCGGAGGAAACCCACACGGACACGGGGAGAACATGCAAACTCCACACAGAAAGGCCCTGGCCGGGATTTGAACCCGGGACCTTCTTGCTGTGCGGCGACAGTGCTATCCACTGCACCACTGTGCCACCAGAACTTAATTT
The DNA here is from genome assembly GCA_029706075.1 of Aldrovandia affinis. Lineage (NCBI taxonomy): Eukaryota > Metazoa > Chordata > Actinopteri > Notacanthiformes > Halosauridae > Aldrovandia > Aldrovandia affinis. The sequence goes on from JAINUG010000223.1 coordinate 1,450,225, forward strand.
AAGTGCTGAAAACATTGAAGACCAGCAGACACTGTGGCTCTCCAACACTGCAGTTGGAGATTCCAGACCTAATGCATATGTATTGGTCATGTTTTGATGTAGGCTTATTGTGTGTGCATTGTCCTAGATAACCGAGCGCTACCTAGTGAAGTGGTGAATCAGGTGGCGAGTGTTTCTTCCTTCACAGCTCTTATTGTCAGCCAGGAGCTGCAGAGACTGCTGGGAACCAGTGACATCAACTGGGACACCCCCGCCCCCACACCTATTTCTGTTTTATGTGCAGTAAAATCATACTTTTGAGGTGAATCTCATGAGAGTCCATGTTGCTGTGTGGAAATGATTCCCAGAAATTCATGGGAAATATCTCTTTTCTAACATCCAAACAAAGTGACATAAAATTACATTTAAATATGAATTGATTCCTCCATCCTCTCTTATTATTGAGGCCTGTTTTATATTTCATTATTTATGGTTAGCCACACTGATTATATCTATGATATATGGGTCCTTGAATTTGGGGACTGGTACCTTTTTTAGAAGCTTTGTCACCGGAGTAGAAGGTGTGCCAATCTATTCATGAGTATTTTTAAAGGGAAATGCAGTATTGCTGGCATGTGAGGTACACGTGACATTTACTGCCTGGAAAATGTGTCATACTCAGCATCGTACTAAAACTGGAAGAACATGAGTTTTTTTCCCTGCTTTCCAGGCGCTAGTCCAGGAGCTGCTGCAGACTCTAGGTAAGGTTTTATAACACTTGCACTCTATTTTAACAATGAAACTTTCCATGTATGTGTCCTTCAGTTTCCTTTTATTCATTACAAAATCAGGGCTCCCCTCTTTATTCTTAAAATGTTATTAAAACATCTTGGAAAATGTGAGTACGAACAGGTGTAAAATGTATGCCCAGGTGGAGATCTTGAGGTCCTGCTTATGTTACCTTTGTTTACAGACAAAGACTTATTGCGGCATGAGGAGCAAGTGATCAATCTAGTTATTCCTTTTTTTGAATATCCAAACATGGTTGAAAGATTAAGAGCTGGTGTGTTTTTAAATGTATTGAGTATAAATCAGAGGAGGTTATATTCATGTTATATAATGCCTTTGTCAGACCTCACTTAGAATACTGTGTGCAGTTCTGGGCACCGCACTACAAGAAAGATATAGAAGCTCTTGAAAAAGTTTAAAGAAGGGCAACTAAACTGATACCTGGTATAAAAGGTAAAAGTTCTGATGATAGACTTAAGGCACTCAATCTATTTAAGCTTAGCAAACGGAGGCTTAGGGGGGATTTGATTGAGGTTTTTAAATTCCTAAAAGGGATTAACAAAGTGAAATACCAAAGATTATTTAAGATAAGTGGGGTCAGTAGAACAAGAGGCCACAGGTGGAAATTAGTTAAAGGCAAATTCCGCACAGATATTAGGACGTTTTTCTTTACACAGAGAGTTGTCAATGCTTGGAACAGCTTGCCAGGTTGGGTAGTAGAGGCAGAAACACTTGGGCTATTCAAGTCCAGGCTAGATGCAGTATTAGATACTCTTTAGATTAGGACGTGACAAGCCTGGATGGGCCGAACAGCCCGTTCTCGTCGTTGTGTATTCTTATGTTCTTATTCTTAATTTGGAAGAAAAACACACCAGTAACATGTTGGTACAGCAGGTGCGAAATAACTTTGTCTTTGTTGCTTTTACAGATATACAGCACCTGGATAACATTGTGCCCGTAGAGTTTCAGCTGAAATCAAGTTCATATTGAGCTTTTCAAAGGAGTGGGTGTTTGGATTTTTCTAACAGTATTAATCAGCCCTTAAATTGTATTGTATTGTAATTTATTTATTTTTAATTTGAAATGACACAATAAGCCCTTCATTTCACATTGATTGTACAAAAGCCCTTAAAGATACAATTTAAGATTTAACATTACATTAAATATATGATTATAGACAATCAAATGGTCACAGCATAAAGGAAGCCAGCTAGGTGGTAACTTTAAAATCAGAAAAATCACAAGAGTAAAAATAAACCAGTCCAACTCAAGATTGTTGAGTTGTTTTTTTTTTTTTTTTTTGGGGGTTAGATTTCCCCCCCTTTTTTCTCCCAATTTAGTAGCCAATTACACCCTCTCTTTTCATGTCTATCCCCTACTTGTATTGTGAGTTTGCTGCCGTAGCCCTGAGACGGGCAGTTACTAAGGCGATGTACCGCCTCCTCTGAGCCGGCACTCGCCAAGTCATCGACTGTAACTCCGGTACACAGAGCCACTCCTATATGCAGCAAACTCATATCGGCTTTCCTCCCCACTCCCTGGGGCGGACAGCTAATTGCCGCCCCCTAGTGGCACTTCCAGCCAGAGCCGATACTGGTGTGGCCGGTGGAATTCAACCTCGGTCGCAGTGGCCAGCATCAAATGTTGTAACCGCTAGACCACCCAGGAGGCCCTGAGTTAAGTTTTATTATGAAACAGATCAGAAAGATGCAGAAATATTTTGTTCCATTCACACGGTGTATGCATAGTAATACTAAGGACAGTGATAAAAGTGGGCCAACTGAGAATATCCTACATGATTCATAAATATTCTCAAAAGCTTGAAACAACAAAAGTAAACATCGACTGCCAAGGTCAGCTGTGACTTAATTAATATAATATCTGTAGTTTAGGTACTTATAGATGAGAACATTTAGATACAGTATATATAGGCATTGTTTACTTGTGCACTTTTTTAATTGTGCATATTAATCTTAAATAAATAATTTCAGGTCTTAAAACTCAGAATGTTCATTGTAATGTTCCTTTGGTAATTAGATTTGATGGGTGACATGGGTGAATTAATGCCACCTAGTGGTCAGTGGTTGTCAGTTACAGCAGTTTTCTGTGTCAGAGCCATCCATATACAGGAGTTTTGCTGAAGAAGATGTTGCTGGGGTTGTTATCTGAAAAAACAAGTTTTGAAAAAAGAAAAAGAAAATTTAGTCTTTATAGAGCTTAATGACATTATTCATTAATGACATAGTTGCATTCTGGTTAACTCCCGTATAACTTCTACATATAATTAATTGACTAAAGCACCATGTTAACCCACCTTCAGAACAGGCTGTTGTGTGTGGTGTACTGCACGTAGTAGGACCTGCGTCTGCGCCAGCGTCTCCTGAAAGCTGCACAGCAACCGCACAGTATGCACTGCAAGAGAGAAAGAGAAAGATACTGAGGGACAGTGTTTCTCTCCCTCTGAGGGATCCAGGCAATTTCGCTATCTTGGGAGTGCCTCCCTGGACTCTGGAAACAGCTTAGTCCACAGGTTAGACTCCACAGATTATAAAAGTGTGAGGTTACCTGGCAAAATCTCTAACCTGGCTCTGGCCCAACCGTTGGTACTGGCACCCTATTGTTTTTGTACTAGGTTTTATTATTATTATTATTATTGTTATTATTAGGGGTCTGCCACTTTGGGGAAAAAGGGCCATAAAACCCACAAGGATGCAAAAAACCTCACCAAACTTGACAGGAATGCAGAGGAGTAAGCCATACCAACATGGCATCAATTGGCCAAATGGTGATGCTGTAGTAAACAATTGAAAACGCAAACTTTGAAAGCACGTAATTCTCATTTGATATACAGTCACAAAAATAGGATCTTTTCACAAGAACCCATAATCTGTCATTGGATTTACTGTCATTTTGAAAATGTGCATATTGCTTAAATGGCATCTTCTCATGAACTGTCACAATGAATTGCATGAAACTGAATCTGTCAGATGAATAAAATTGAATAAAAGAACAATTAAAGCATTGGAAAAACATTGTTCTTTGAATTATTTGTTGTTGAGTAATCCCTTTTATTAAGGATAAGTTGATCGATCAGGGGTCTTCAACCTTTTCTAGGATTAAAGCTATGTGGCATGGGAGCAGGCAGCCCTCTGAGACCAAAGACAACTTCCCTGAAGAAGCGGCAAAGGATGAGGCTGGATACCAAAGCATACCAAAGGGGGCAGCTGTAACGGCCCTGAACCAGGAGACAATCTCTCCATCAGACAGCTGCCTCAATATGGAGAGGCACGCAGGAGAAGCGTCTAACCCAGACTCCTGAGCAAGGCAACAGCTTCTCAAGCTTCTCAAAAGTTGCAAGCTACTAATTAAACCTTTTTGTGATTGAAGTAAATATGTGTGTGGAGGACGTCGGGTCTCGGCCACGTGGGAGTGGCATGGTTGTCTGTGTCTTTACATGTTAGGAGGCCTTTGGAGCAGGTAGACTTTCCGGGGCAGGTTTGGCACTCTCACAGGGTGTGAGAGTAAACTGTGGCTGGGAAGGTTGCTCCAAAGGCCATAATTGGTTTAATTATTATTTAATTATTTAATTGGTGTCAATCAGTCAATTGATATGGAAGTCAATTGGCTGATTGGGTGTCTGGGTGAGAATGTGAGTTGAATGATTGTGATTGGGTGATTGCCTCACGAGTCCCACCTGAGCCGGGCAGAGACTAAGCCTATTTAAGAGCAGGTGGGGCGAGTGGGGAATCAGTTAGTCTTGTCCTGTCATTCATGTTTGTGATTTGAGAGTTAGTCTTGTCTTGTCATTATGTGTGAGTGTTGAAAGTGAGACTTGTCTGTGTCTTGAGGGGTGTGTGAGTGCGCGTGCACGTATGTTGTGTTGTGGAGTGTTGTATTGTGGAGTGATGTTTGTGGAGTTTTGTGTGCGTTTGTTGAAAGTCACTGAGTAGAGTGCTTCCTGTGTGTGTGGGGAAGAGGGAGAGGGGGTGCACTCGGAGCATGCACTCGGCAGTGGAGAGTGTTTCAGAACTCTCACTGTGGGGAGTGGCGAGTGTCTCTGTATGAATGGGAATGAGAACTCAAACTGTAAAGTCAAAATTCCAAATTCCAGCTGATTTATTACCTGAGGAAATATATTTTCAAAACTCACAAAGGTAATAATACCTATCACTTGTAAACATTTTGAAGGTCATGATAAATGATTTGGAACTGTTATTAATCATTAATCATGACCTTTTTAAAATCATTAGTAAATGATGCACTAACTATGAACAAATGATCTAGGAATGATTACTAAATTATTATTGACTATATTAGTTAAAAATCCATTCATAATTTATCACAGATTTTAACCAATTGTTTATAAATGATTGTTTAACTCTTTATGACTAGTTAAGTAAACCATGTCAGGAAAATGCACCCCACACCATAACAGAGCTGCCAGAACCCTTCGCTGTGGGAAACAAGCACTTGGGCCTGCAGGTTTATTTTGGCGTGCACCATACATTGTTATTTGGCGTGCACCATATATTGTCAGCTGGATCATACAGCGTAACAAATCTAGCCTGCGCTAGCTTGCTGCAATCCAGTACTCAGCATAGCTGACGTTAGCAGTAGCTAGCTAGCTGCCTCCCCTATGAATATCGCAAAACGGTCTAACAAATAATTTAAAAAACCATCACGTGTGATAGAATACATATTAGATGGTTTGTCATGTTGATTAATAAAGTTATTTCTAAGAGTGTAGAATATTGTAGTTTCTATAAGCTCAATGCAGTTCAGTACAGTGTGACGTCATAATCCCCTCTTTCGTTCGCTCTGTGACGTGTTGATCTGACTCGTGCTTTTCCGACGCGGTTGAAGTGTATACTTGCATTGGGAATTTTGTTCATAACTATTACACAATTCGATAGTGTAAAAGCACAGCCCGTCTTGTTGCTCTGGCTTTAAAACTCTTGAAGGGGGGGCGGATAGCATAGCGGTCTAACGCAGTGGTTCTCAAAGTGGGTTCCCCGGACCCCCAGGGATCCGTGAAAAGTGTATGTCATTCTGGTGGCTATTAAAAAATAAGTGCAACTTTTTTTCTAAGTCGCCGCCTCTCACCACCAAGGCGAAACTTAGCCCTTCTCCCACCGAAGCAGATCTGTCGTCCTCGGTGAGGAAATCAAACACTTCTCCCAGGAAGAGGCGAAGCAGTCGGCATCGCAAAGATCCAGACGAAAACGAACAACCCTGCCACGAACGGAGGTTTCAGCAAGCTCATCGGAGACAAAACGCCGCCGGTAAAAGAGAGGTAAAGGAAGGGTCAGGTTGAATGCATCGACGCTTCGTTTTGTCGCTTACATCAGAAATAGCTTTCAAGCTAATAGCATGTGAACTGTTGGTATTAACGTTACTGTCGTGAGCCTTTTAAATTCGCTAGCTTGTCAATCAGAATCGCTAACTTTGATGTAGATTAACTAGCTCGATTTTTACCTGTCTTTGTTACAGGTATACAGGTACGGCGCGCAGCTGCCAACAATGATGTCTACTGCAGTGTTACAACACTGATCTCTTGCACTAACCATGATTAATCTTACCATGTTTAAATGACACTTTTTTGTAAGTCGCTCTGGATAAGAGCGTCTGCTAAATGCCTAAAATGTAACGTTAGCGTTAGTCCAGCTAGAGGTAGCTAACTAGCTTGCCAGCAATCAATTATGGCAGTGCTATCCAGGTAACGTTAGTTAACGTTACATTAGCTACTGGCCGGCAAACAATGCTGTTTATTGCTGCCCAAATAATGTTTAATCTCCCCCAAACATAATTAATCAGCCAATTATGAACATACTCTGAATCAATTTCTGTAATTCCTACTGAATTCATTTGAACAATGAGCCTCTCATGTGGTACCTTGTCAAATGCCTTTTTTCGGAGTTACTTCGCCTTCGTCACTACCGGTCGCAGGACTACGGCAGCGAACTCACATTACTACACATTATTTTTGGAAAGTCCAAATATATAATATCACAAGCCTGGTTCAAGTCAAAACAGCCGGGAGGTTTGATAGACATGACCTCCCCTTAAGAAAACCATGTTGTTTCTCCCTAAAAATACTATTATTTTTCAAGAATGATTCCAACTTTTCCCTAATAATACATTGCAGTATTATACAAGAGATGCAAGTTAAACTGACAGGCATAAAGTTCCCTGGGTCAGGGATGGTCACCCTTCTTATATATTGGAATTATACTACCCTGCTTCCAGTCATCTGGTATTTCTCCAGTGTTTGTGGATTGCATACAAATATTGGTTTGTATATAATTTCCCCAAGTTATTTGAGTACTCTGGGATATATGCCACCAGGGCCTGCTGCCTTATTTGTCTTAAGTTTGTGTAGTTTTTCTAGTACTTTTGGTTCCCTTATCTCAAAGTCCTCCAAAACATTCTGTACTATGGCATAAACTATAGGCTATACTTTTAGGCATATTTGTATTGCATAGTGTATAGTTTAGTGTGTTAGCAATATCCTTATTGTTATAAACCAAAGTTAATTCCTTATTCTTAATGCACTTAACCTCGTCATTAGCTTTCCTTTTTTACTACAATAGTGAAAAAAAGCTGTTTAGGATTACTCTTTTCATCTTGGGAAATTTTCATTTCAAACTGCCTTTTAGCTGCTCTTATTTCCTTTTTAGCCTTAGTCCGCATATTACAGTAATCTACCTTATTTCTCTCCAAGTTGTCCTTTTTATATACTCTGTACAGTCGCTTCTTTTGCCTCAAAATCTCCCGTAAAGATGTAGTCATCCACTGTGGAGACCGTTTTTTCATCCTATTCTTCCTTACTTTTGGGATGAATTTTAGAAAGTGGTTGATGGAGAGGTTAATCTTTTGTGCTGGTGTTGGGATTTGGGGGGATCGTTGGGGGCTGCTGGATAGGTGGAGGGGACATAATGTGGATTGAATGGTGCCACCATGTAAATTATTGTAAAAAAAAAGATTCGAGCACAAAGGAGGGAAAAAAAAAAAATTCCCCCTCCTTTTAAGTAATTTTTACCAAAATAAGCTCATGAACCATAGGTCCAATTGACATGTTTTTTTTGCATCATAAAGCAACAGGGCAGCCCAATTGACTAATATAGGTGTGCATTCAAAATACTGTAATGCTGGACTTCCAATTGCTTGACACATATTCTGAATTATAAGACACATTGTTCCAAATTAGTCAAAACTTGGTGGTGTCAATGGTGTCAATATATTAAAAAATGTAGAAACTACTGACAACTGAACCATGAACCTATTAGCTAAGGACACGTAATGCTTAAAAATATTCTCTTGAACTCTAGGTCCAATTAACATGCCATTTGTGTTTAACGAAATTGTGAAGGAAAAGCTGCTGCTTCAAGAAAATGGTTATCATAATTAGAAGTGTTTCTGATTTTCTCAAAGCCCCCATATGAATAATCTATGCATTACCATCAGTGATATTTGTAAAATTCAGATTTTTATCAGTGACATTATGGATGCCATAAGCAATGTACAGGTAACTGCCAAGATAAAGGAAGCATGAGTGAATCAGGGATACTGGCATCTCTGGTGTGGGGTGCATATTCGTGGCATAGTTTAGGTGCACTCAATTCTTTACCCTAGGGATCCACCAGAAGCGATTTTCTCGCTAGATGTTGCTTTGATGACTAGCCAATGGCTAGTAAAGTGATAAATAATATTGTGATTTAAACTGAACAAATCAGAATTAAATTATCTCCATGTATGACAAAGCACTTGCACATACTTGTATATTTTGGCCACATCTAATAATAACATCCAATAATCCTATTTTGTTATTTTTCGTTGTTTGCTATTTATTTGCACTTAATTCCATCTAGTCCTTTTCATCCTGTCCTGGGGCAAACAACATAAAACCACTGAGCCAGTAGTCCAAAGATTTGTGTGGGTTCAAAACCAAGCATTGTACACTGAGTACTGCTTTCAAATCTACCATATCTACCATAATACCATTGAGACACTCATGAGCTGCCATTCCAAGTTACATAACATTGAAACATAAACAATTTCAGGCTATTTTGTTTTTGACTATTGTTTATTTGCAGTTAATGCTTTGAAATCTATTTCACGACACCCTATGACTGGATACGCTCAAAAAGTTAAGATGCGTGGTCCAGTGGTTACAACATTCGACACTGGCCATGGAGACCGCGGTTCGATTCCCCATCCCGCCAGAGTCTGCTCTGGCCGGGAGTGCTACCAGGGGGCGGCGATTGGCTGTCCGCCCCAGGGAGGGGGGAGGGAAGCCGATAGGACATTCGCTGCGCATAAGAGTGGCCCTGTAATACCGGGTTACGGTCAACGTCCTGGTGAGTACCGTCTTGGAAGAAACGTTACTTCGCCTTCGTCCCTACCGGTCGCAGGACTACGGCAGCGAACTCACATTACTAGGGAGGGACTGACATAAAAATAGCGGGTCTAATTGGCTACTAAATTGGGAGAAAATTGGATAAAATCAGAAAAAAAAAAAAAAAAAAAAAAAATTAAGATGTGTGATAGCACAGTCAGGCAAAATTCAGGCAATGCACAAAGACATAATATTGTGCAAAACCATTTTGCTTTTTATAACTTTTAAAAACTTTTTAAACATTTGTCCACAGTATTTTTTAATGCACATATGTTTGGGTTGCACGTAATTGGTTGGGTTTGCTGGCTTCTTGCAGCTATATATTATTATTTGTATTATTACACACACACACACACACACACACACACACACACACACACACACACACACACACACACACAGTTCAGTACTTACGCAGAGCAGAATCCAGAGTGGAATGAGGATGATGACGATGCCACCCGGGATGATGATGGCCAAGGCCCAGCCCGGAAAGCCCTCGCCTCCCTCTTGCATGCTGGTATTAATGCTGCTCAGGGTTGTGGCTGGTAGTAGGACGGTGCTGGGCACAGTGGTGCGGCCGGGAGAGGTGGGATCAATGGTAGTCGTCAGCAGATCTGTGAGGTGGGCACCATGGAAACAGGTATATATATATCAGAAACACCAGGCAGAGAGATCGCTATTCCACAAATTAAAACTACCAGTACCAAAGAGTATACAGAGGATACAGGAGTATCATACTCAATTCCTGGTGGGTCACATATTTTTACAATTATTTTTTATTAAACCGACTACCTTGGCTAAGTTGTAATGATTTAATTAGCTTGCGAATTTCTGAAAATATATTGCAGCAAAATATTTCTTAAATATAGGGAAACCTATCTTCAAATGTAAAAAGAGAATGAAACAGATGATTGGGAAAAGTAAGCAATTAATTGTAGAGGTTTGGAGCAAAACCATCTTTACAGGAAGCTTCTAGAAACTGTTTGATTTACCGTGGACTGACTTGACCCCAGTGCACACTAAATATTGTAGGGTTTGTCCTCAGTGCACACTAAAGATTGTAGGGTTTGTCCTCAGTGCACACTGGTGACTGGGGGTTTAAAAGGGTGCAAAAGTGAACACCATACCGCTGAGTTTGAGGACCTCAGTCACAAAGTTGCTGGGGTCACTGATGTCCTCTTCAATTAATTCGTACAGCACTTCAGCTCTGAGCACATCATCCACAGTACTGTTGACAAGAGAAACACAGAGGAGAGGACCTTATTGAGAGTAAACTCACTGGGGAATCATTTAAAGGAAGATCCTGAATGAACACAGCATGTGCAGCCATGCCAAGAACTGCCAAAAAACGCGAGGCTTTTTAAAATACTAATTTGCACCCCTTCCCATTAAGCTTTCTGTGCCTGTGCATCTGTTGGGGATAGTGGGATTTGGAGGGTACCAGTGGAAGAGCTACTCACGTAAAGTTGATGGGAGGGAAAACAAACAGTTCACTGTCTGGTGTCAGGAGGATGTCCTGGAGCTGTGTAAATGGAGAACAAGAAGGGACAAAAGTGAAAGGTTGATTGGGTATTTGTCAGAGGCATTCATTCCATAGTTTCATGAGTGTACAGGAGCATGAACGCAAAACCTTTAAAAAAAAAATTCATATATCAGTGCTGTGAGAAAATTGCTTATGCTTCAGTATTGTATTAATGTAGAAAGAGTTGCAGGCAGTTAGAAGTCATAATGGAGGTAAAATTATTGCTTTGCCCAGTAGCAGTGGCATAACAGAATACCATGCTTTGTACTGGCCTCACCAGTCTATTTATGGCATCTTCGACCTGAGTGATGGTTTTGCTGGTGAATGCGATCGTGTCTTCTGTTTGTTGCTTCACTTCCATGATGACGTTCATCATTTCGAAATAAAGTTCAATGGAAAATACGGTCTCAGAGATTTCTGCGAGTAGAAGTAGAGGAGATTGCTGTTAGCAGTGAGTAGAAGCAGTTCTGTTCAATGTTCAATAATAGCAAATATGGTCCTTTTCTTCTAGCTAGCTAGCTGGCTAAATTATTAGTAATTACAGTAATTGGATATACATCAGTATATGTATGATAAAATAACTTTTAGTGAGAATGTCACCAGAGTATGATATCACATAACCTAACAATGGCTAAAACACTTTCTTTTATATCTAGCTAGCTAGATATGGTTACCTGCATGGTAATGATGTAGCCAGCTAAGAAAATGTTGAATTACTGGTAATGTTAGCTCAACTACATTTCAGTTTTTGGTAACCTAAACGTTTTATTTATTTATTTATTTAACCTTGTTAAATAATTTCTTGATTGCACAATTAATATATAATATATATTTGTATTTATTACATTTTTATACAATTGCAATGATTGAATAATATAAACAAAATGTAACATGGTTAGTCATGCAAGTCCCCACTGGCTAGCTTGATAAATCATTGATAAATTGCGCTATTACCACAAGCTAATAATATATACATAAAGGGTAAAGTAGGTAGACCCTTCTCAAAATGTGGGCAGACTTATCTAGCATCAGAGTGTCAATTTGATCAGGCTCATTGTACAATAATGTTCGCTAAGTGAGGCTATACAAGTACTAACCAAGACAATACTGCTTGGCTCAAGAAAGCAACATGGTAGTATGGTTGTGGGTGTGTGTATTTGTATTTGTGTGTGTATGTTTGTTTACATGATTGAGTACACTGGTATGTTGTAAATGCTATGGATCTTTCAACTCTGAATTGTTTGTAATAATAGCCTGAATGGAACATTGGGAATTCTGAATGGGATGTTGGGAGATTCCACTTGTATTTCCAAGGGATTTTGTTTGTTGTAGTATATAATTCAAAAAGTATCAGTGAAATTAACCCACAAAACACAAGCAACGTAAACTGTATTGTGTAGAATGCGTGTACCAGGATTTGTATGTGTAGACAAATAAAACTGTAGGAGCTTAAGCCATAAAATCTGTACTTAGCATTTGGCAAACTAATAAAATACAACTTCAAGAGATCATGTAACAAGTCTGGGTATGTAAGTTTGCAAGTTTTGAAATGATAAATTATTGGTTTGTACTAGTGTGTTGTGATTCATTTGTAAGCTTCAATTATTGTATAAAGAATTTGTCAGTGTAAAACTCATTTCCACTTCATGAAATGCATCAAATTGGAATGATTAAACGATGGGGAGACAGAACATTTAACGTTAACAATACAGAGCTGAGTATGTGGTAGGTCTTTAGAGTCTGTGTTGCTGTGTATCTCACACCATTGGTAACTATGTCTGGAATTTGATTGTCTCACAGATTAAAAGTGTAATCCAAGTGTACAGAGGGAAGGCTTACCGCTGTACAAGGAATGTTTCAAGGTCAACCTGATGTCCCGCCGGATCCTAAAGCGTGGGGCCAACTGGCGGTTGATGGCATTGAGTACGACCTCCTCTGAAGGTATGGGTTTTGTGAGGTTAAACACTAGCCTGATGAAGACTTGCACTGTTCCCAATCTGCAGATGAGGGTATAGTGTGTAAGCATCTTATACATCTTCAGAACCTTAATTGCATGATTGGTCATGTTCATTTCAGTAATTGCCAGTAATTCATGAAAATAGAGTGCATTGAGCGCATTGAGGATCAGAAAGGAACTGCAGCGTCTTCAGAGACATTGTGAAAAATGCATGCCCTTAGTGATGACATATTTGAATATACTTTAATAGCTCCCTTCTATCTTTCTTTTATATGAACCGTCAGAAACAGATTTTTGAACAGATCAGTAGCAATTTCCATGTTGTTAGTTAGAATAGAGGTACCCAAACTGGTCCACACAAGTCCCAAGAGGTCCACAGGAAATAAAATTGACTTTGCTTTGAAAAATAAGAAAATGGAAAGTAAAAATAGTTTGTAACAAAGTCCCAGTCATACTTGGAACTATAATTATAATGATAACTAACAATACAGCATTTTAAATCACTCAGGGTCCAATGAATGAATGCGCTCACACCACAATATAACTAGAAACATGAGTACGGTTGATAATGATGTATATCTTTTGGATCACTTTCATAATTTCTTAGAAGAGGTTCCAAACATATTGCTATCCAATTACAGAAATATAAACAATGAATGCAATCTGTTTATTGTACTCGGTAAAGGAGAAAGGAGGTGTGTGATTTTAAAAATAGGATGTGAAAAACATCCATATCCTGTTGTATACAAAACATAAAACATATGCACTGATGAACAGGGATATGCGGGCAGCAATAGGGAATTTGATGTAATTAAGTGTCTTGTAAGCTAATACTGTACGCGGCTAGCCAGTTGGCACGCTAAAGGCGAGGGTGGTCGCAAAGGAAGATAGTTATAGAGTCAGCAGGTACAAAAGTAATATGTCCTCTTCATTCATTCATTTATGTATCTGTCCATGCTCTGTGCAACACTGCTTTCATCTTCTCTCAAACCAAAGTGAACAAAGAGGGAGTTGATCGACACTTGTGTTGACTGATAAAAAGGCATTCTCTTGTGTGATAATCAAACTCCTCACTGTTATATTTAATAGTTATCATTGTTACCTGAAGTGTGACCATAATAAAAGTGTGGTCTTTAAAAACAGAAATCTGGCCTCCCGCGTGGTCTAGTAGAGTCGCCTCTGGCTGGGAGTGCCATCGGGCGGCAATTGGCTGTCCGCCCCAGGGAGGGGGGAGGGAAGCCGACACAGTTTGCTATGCACAGGAGTGGTTCTGGGGTACCGGAGTTACGGTCGACAGCTCGGCGAGTGCTGTCTCGAAGGAGGCAGCGCTTTGCCTTGTCACTGCTGGTCACAGGGCTATGGCAGCGAACTATGAGGGAGGGGATTGAACTAAGCACAGCGGGAGTAATTGGCGACAAAATTGGGAGAAAACAGGGTACAATCGGAAAAATTAATTTATAAAAAAACAGAAATCTGTAATAAGAGCTTACCGTGTGACTGGTGCATTTGTTGAAAATGTGCTGGGAGGGCTACTAGGCTTTGGATCATTTTGAGAAGTCGTTGTTGGGGAGGTGGTTGAAGGTACATTTGTTGAAGCTGAAGAAGTTATTGGAGCTGTTGAGCTTACAGCATTTACATTGGTATTTGAAGATGTTGGAGGTGTTGTACGGAGGGAGGTTGGAGTGGATGTTTCAAATGTTATGTGGGATGTTGAGATTTTAGGAATGGAATTTGTAGATGTTGGAGAAGTATTTACATGGGTTTGAGTACTTGCTGATGATTTTGGAGCTGTTGTGATTACCATATTTGGAATGGTACTTGTAGATGTTGTAACTCTAATTGAGGGTAAGGAAGTTTGAGAAGTTGTTGTAAAACTCATTGGGGAGGTTGTTGAGGCCACATTCATTGCGGTAGTTGTGGAAGTTGGTGGAGCTGTTGTGGTTGTTATTGCTGATGTTGTTGAAGAAGATGGGGAAGTGATCATAGTATTTGGATTTAGATCGGTTGATGTTTGAGCTGTAGGTGAGGGTAGGGAAGTTTGAGAGGTCGTTGTTGAGGTCGTTGGGAAGGTGTTTGACGATAAAATTGTTGAAGGTGTGGAAGTTGTTGGAGCAGTTGTGGTTATAGTATTTGAATCTGTATTTATAGATGCTGGAGCTGTAGTAGGAGGAAGGTTGGTTTGAGCAGTTATTTTCGAGGTTGATAGGGAGGTTTTTGAATGGGAAACTGATGAAGGACGTGGGGCAGTTGTTGAGGCTTTCAGTATTACAGTTATTGGATTGTAATTTGTAGATGTTTGAACTGTAGTTTGAGGTAGGTAAGTTTGAACGGTTATTGTAGAAGTTAATGTGGAGGTGATTGAGGTCATTGTAGAAGTTATTGAGGTGGTTGAGGTCAAACTTGCTGAAGAAGGTGTGAAAGATTTTGGAGCTGTTGTGATTACTGTATTTGGAACGGTATTTGTATATGTTGGAACTGTTGTTGTGGGTAGGGAAGTTTGAGTTTTTCTTGCAAAACCTATTGGGGATGTGGTTGAGGCTACATTCATTGTGGTAATTGTGGAAGTTGTTGGAGCTGTAGTAATCATATTATTGGGATGTAGATCTGTTGATGTTTGATATGTATTTGATTTTATGGAAGATTGAGAGGTTGTGGTTGAGGTCGTTGGGAAGGTGGTTGAAGGTAAAATTGTTGAAGGTGTGGAAGTTGTTTGAGCAGTTGAGGGTATAGTATTTTGATCTGTATTTGTAGATTGTGGAGCTGTAGTTGTAGGAAGGTGGGCTTCAGTAGTTATTTTCAAGGTTGATAGGGTGGTTTTTGAATGCAAAATTGATGAAGTAGGTGTGGCAGGTCTTGAAGCTTTCAACATTACTGTATTTGGAAGACTATTTGTAGATGTTGGAACTGCAATTGTGGGTAGGGAAGTTTGAGGAGTTGTTGTAAAAGTTAATGGGGAGGATGTTGAGGTCAAACTTGTTGAAGTAGCTGTGGAGGTTGTTGGAGCTGGTATAACTGTTGTTGTTGTTAATGTTGTTGAGGAAAATCTTGTTGAAGCTCTAGAAGTTGTGGGAGCTGTTGTGACTGTTGTTGTTGTTGTTAATGTTGTTGAGGAAAATCTTGTTGAAGAAGCTCTAGAAGTTGTTGGAGCTCTAGAAGTTGTTGGAGCTGTTTTTACTGTTGTTGTTGAGGGCAAACTTGTTGAAGAAGCTGTGGAAGTTGTTGGAGCATTTGCGACTGTTGTTGCTGAGGAAAATATTTTAGAAGAAACTGTGGAAGTTCTTGGAGCTGTTGTGACTGTTGTTGCTGATTTTGTTGAGGAAAGTCTTATTGAAGAAGCTGTAGAAGTTGGAGCTGTGGTTACTGTTGTTGCTAATGTTGTTGAGGACAAACTTGTTGAAGAAGCTCTAGAAGTAGTTGGAGCTGTTGTGACTGTTGTTGTTGAGGGGAAACTTGTTGAAGAAGCTCTCGAAGTAGTTGGAGCTGTTGTGACTGTTGTTGTTGAGGAAAATCTTGTTGAAGAAGCTCTAGAAGTAGTTGCAGCTGTTGTGACTGCTGTTGTTGAGGGGAAACTTGTTGAAGAAGCTGTGGAGGTTCTTGGAGCTGTTGTGACTGTTGTTGCTGATTTTGTTGAAGAAAGTCTTTTTGAAGAAGCTGTAGAAGTTGGAGCCGTGGTTACTGTTGCTGCTAATGTTGTTGAGAAAAATCTTGTTGAAGAAGCTCTAGAAGTTGTTGGAGCTGTTGCGACTGTTGTTGCTGAGGACAAACGTGTTGAAGAAGCTGTGGAAGTTGTTGGAGCTGTTTTTACTGTTGTTGCTGAGGACAAACTTGTTGAAGAAGCTGTGGATGTTGTTGGAGCTGGTGTAACTGTTGTTGTTGATGTTCTTGAGGACAATCTTGTTGAAGAGGCTCTAGAAGTTGTGGGAGTTGTTGTGACTATTGTTGCTGAGGACAAACTTGTGTAAGAAGCTGTGGAAGTTGTTGGAGCTGTTTTTACTGTTGTTGCTGAGGACAAACTTGTTGAAGAAGCTGTGGAAGTTGGTGGGGCTTTTGCGACTGTTGTTGCTGAGGGCAAACTTGTTAAGGAAGCTGTGGAGGTTCTTGGAGCTGTTGTGGCTGCTGTTGCTGATGTTGTTGAGGAAAAACTTGTTGAAGAAGTTGCTGAAGTTGTTGGAGCTGGTGTGACTGTTGTTGTTGATGTTGTTGAGGAAAATCTTGTTGAAGAAGCTCTAGAAGTTGTTGGAGCTGTTGTGACTCTTGTTGTTGATGTTGTTGAGGAAACTCTTGTTGACAAAGCTGTGGAATTTGGTGTAGCTGTTGTGACTGTTGTTGCTGATGAAAATCTTGTTGAAGAAGCTGTAGACGTTGTTGGAGCTCTTGTGACTGCTGTTGTTGATGTTCTTGAGGTCAAGCTTGTTGATGAAGCTGTGGAGGTTCTTGGAGCTGGTGTGACTGTTGTTGAGAAAATTCTTGTTGAAGCTCTAGAAGTTGTGGGAGCTGTTGTGACTGTTGTTGTTGAGGGCAAACTTGTCGAAGAAGCTGTGGTAGTTGTGGGACCTGTTGTGACTGTTGTTGTTGAGGGCAAACTTGTTGAAGAAACTGTGGAAGTTGGGGGAGCTGTTTTTACTGTTGTTGTGGACAACATTGTTGAAGAAGCTGTGGATGTTGTTGGAGCTGGTGTAACTGTTGTTGCTGATGAAAATCTTGTTGAAGAAGCTGTAGACGTTGTTGGAGCTCTTGTGACTGCTGTTGTTGATGTTCTTGAGTCGTTGGAGCTGTTTTTTGTTGATGACAAGCTGTGAAGAAGTTATTGGAGCTGGTGTGACTGTTGTTGTTTTGGACATTCTTGTTGAAAGTTTAGAAGTTGTGGATGTTTGACTGTTGTTGTTGAGGGCAAACTTGTCGAATAAGATGGATGTTGGTGGATTTTTTACTGTTGTTGTTGAGGACAAACTTGTTGAAGAAACTGTAAAGTTGTCGAAGCTGTTTTTACTGTTGTTGTGGATGTTATTGTTGAATAATATTTGGTTCTGTATTTGAATGTTGTTTGAGGACAATCTTGGTGAAGAAGCTGTGGAGGGCTGGAGCTAGTTACTTTTGTTGTTGAGGATGGAGGTTGTTGAAGCTGCAAAGTTGTTGGAGCTGTTTTGACTGCAGTTCTTGAGGGCAAACTTTCGAAGAAGCTGTTAGTTGTGTACCTGTTGTGACTTTAAATTTGTTGAGGGCAAACTTGTTGAAGAAACTGTGGAAGTTGTTGGAGCTGTTTTTACTGTTGTTGTGGACAACCTTGTTGAAGAAGCTGTGGAAGTTGTTGGAGCTGGTGTGACTGTTGTTGAGGAAACTTCTTGTTGAAGCTGTGGAAGTTGTTGGAGCTGTTGTGACTGTTGTTGTTGATGCAAACTTGTTGAAAAGAAGTTGTCGGAGCTGTTTTTACTGTTGTTGTGGACAACCTTGTTGAAGAAGCTATGGAAGTCGTTGGAGCTGGTGTGACTGTTGTTGTTGAGGACATTCTTGTTGAAGGTTTAGAAGTTGGAGGGAGCTGTTGTGACTGTTGTTGTTGAGGAGCAAACTTGTTGAATAAGCTGTGGATGTTGGTGGAGCTGTTTTTACTGTTGTTGCTGAGGACAAACTTGTTGAAGAAACTGTGGAAGTTGTCGGAGCTGTTTTTACTGTTGTTGTGGACAACCTTGTTGAAGATGCTGTGGAAGTTGTTGGAGCTGTTTGACAGTTGTTGCTGAGGACAAACTTGTTGAAGAAGCTGTGGAGGTTCTTGGAGCTGGTGTGACTGTTGTTGTTGAGGACATTCTTGTTGAAGCTCTAGAAGTTGTGGGAGCTGTTTTGACTGTTGTTGTTGAGGGCAAACTTGTCGAAGAAGCTGTGGTAGCTGTGGGAGCTGTTGTGACTGTTGTTGTTGAGGGCAAACTTGTTGAAGAAGCTGTGGTAGTTGTGGGAGCTGTTGTGACTGTTGTTGTTGAGGGCAAACTTGTTGAAGAAACTGTGGATGTTGGTGGAGCTGTTTTTACTGTTGTTGCTGAGGACAAACTTGTTGAAGAAACTGTGGAAGTTGTCGGAGCTGTTTTTACTGTTGTTGTGGACAACCTTGTTGAATAAGCTGTGGAAGTTGTTGGAGCTGTTGTGAATGTTGTTGCTGAGGACAAACTTGTTGAAGAAGCTGTGGAGGTTCTTGGAGCTGGTGTGACTGTTGTTGTTGAGGAAATTCTTGTTGAAGCTCTAGAAGTTGTGGGAGCTGTTTTGACTGTTGTTGTTGAGGGCAAACTTGTCGAAGAAGCTGTGGTAGTTGTGGGAGCTGTTGTGACTGTTGTTGTTGAGGGCAAACTTGTTGAAGAAACTGTGGAAGTTGTTGGAGCTGTTTTTACTGTTGTTGTGGACAACCTTGTTGAAGAAGCTGTGGAAGTTGTTGGAGCTGTTTTTACTGTTGTTGCTGAGGACAAACTTGTTGAAGAAGCTGTGGAAGTTGTCGGAGCTGTTTTTACTGTTGTTGTGGACAACCTTGTTGAAGAAGCTGTGGAAGTTGTTGGAGCTGGTGTGACTGTTGTTGTTGAGGAAATTCTTGTTGAATCTCTAGAAGTTGTGGGAGCTGTTGTGACTGTTGTTGTTGAGGGCAAACTTGTCGAAGAAGCTGTGGTAGTTGTGGGAGCTGTTGTGACTGATGTTGTTGAGGGCAAACTTGTTGAATAAACTGTGGAAGTTGTTGGAGCTGTTTTTACTGTTGTTGTGGACAACCTTGTTGAAGAAGCTGTGGAAGTTGCTGAGGGCAAACTTGTTAAGGAAGCTGTGTAGGTTCTTGGAGCTGGTGTGACTGTTGTTGTTGAGGACATTCTTGTTGAAGAAGCTGTGGTAGTTGTGGGAGCTGTTGTGACTGTTGTTGTTGAGGGCAAACTTGTTGAAGAAACTGTGGAAGTTGTTGGAGCTGTTTTTACTGTTGTTGTGGACAACCTTGTTGAAGAAGCTGTGGAAGTTGTTGGAGCTGTTTTTACTGTTGTTGCTGAGGACAAACTTGTTGAAGAAGCTGTGGATGTTGTTGGAGCTGGTGTGACTGTTGTTGTTGAGGACAATCTTGTTGAAGAAGCTGTGGAAGTTGTTGGAGCTGTTGTGACTGTTGTTGTTGAGGGCAAACTTGTTGAAGAAACTGTGGAAGTTGTTGGAGCTGTTTTTACTGTTGTTGTGGACAACCTTGTTGAATAAGCTGTGGAAGTTGTTGGAGCTGTTGTGACTGTTGTTGCTGAGGACAAACTTGTTGAAGAAGCTGTTGTTGGAGCTGTTTTTACTGTTGTTGTGGACAAACTTGTTGAAGAAGCTGTGGAAGTTGTTGGAGCTGGTGTGACTGTTGTTGTTGAAGAAATTCTTGTTGAAGGTCTAGAAGTTGTGGGAGCTGTTGTGACTGTTGTTGTTGAGGGCAAACTTGTCGAAGAAGCTGTGGATGTTGGTGGAGCTGTTTTTACTGTTGTTGCTGAGGACAAACTTGTTGAAGAAGCTGTGGAAGTTGTTGGAGCTGTTTTACTGTTGTTGTGGACAAACTTGTTGAAGAAGCTGTGGAAGTTGTTGGAGCTGTTTTTACTGTTGTTGTGAGGACAAACTTGTTGAATAAGCCGTGGAAGTTGTTGGAGCTGTTGTGACTGTTGTTGTTGAGGACAAACTTGTTGAAGAAGCTGTGGAGGTTGTTGGAGCTGTTGTGACTGTTGTTGTTGAGGACATTCTTGTTGAAGAAGCTGTGGTAGTTGTGGAGCTGTTGTGACTGTTGTTGTTGAGCAAACTTGTTGAAGAAACTGTGGAAGTTGTTGGACAAACTTGTTGAAGAAGCTGCTGAAGTTGTTGGAGCTGTTGTGACTGTTGTTTGCTGGGCAAACTTGTTGAAGAAGCTGTGGAAGTTGTTGGAGCTGCTTTTTACTGTTGTTGTGGACAACCTTGTTGAAGAAGCTGTGGAAGTTGTTGGAGCTGGTGTGACTGTTGTTGAGGAAATTCTTGTTGAAGGTCTAGAAGTTGTGGGAGCTGTTGTGACTGTTGTTGTTGAGTGCAAACTTGTTGAAGAAGCTGTGGAAGTTGTCGGAGCTGTTTTTACTGTTGTTGTGGACAACCTTGTTGAAGAAGCTATGGAAGTCGTTGGAGCTGGTGTGACTGTTGTTGTTGTTGTTGGACATTCTTGTTGAAAGGTTTAGAAGTTGTGGGAGCTGTTGTGACTGTTGTTGTTGAGGGCAAACTTGTCGAAGAAGCTGTGGATGTTGGTGGAGCTGTTTTTACTGTTGTTGCTGAGGACAAACTTGTTGAAGAAACTGTGGAAGTTGTCGGAGCTGTTTTTACTGTTGTTGTGGACAACCTTGTTGAATAAGCTGTGGAAGTTGTTGGAGCTGTTGTGAATGTTGTTGCTGAGGACAAACTTGTTGAAGAAGCTGTGGAGGTTCTTGGAGCTGGTGTGACTGTTGTTGTTGAGGACATTCTTGTTGAAGCTCTAGAAGTTGTGGGAGCTGTTTTGACTGTTGTTGTTGAGGGCAAACTTGTCGAAGAAGCTGTGGTAGTTGTGGGAGCTGTTGTGACTGTTGTTGTTGAGGGCAAACTTGTTGAAGAAGCTGTGGAGTTGTGGGAGCTGTTGTGACTGTTGTTGTTGAGGGCAAACTTGTTGAAGAAACTGTGGAAGTTGTTGGAGCTGTTTTTACTGTTGTTGCTGAGGACAAACTTGTTGAAGAAACTGTGGAAGTTGTTGGAGCTGTTTTTACTGTTGTTGTGGACAACCTTGTTGAAGAAGCTGTGGAAGTTGTTGGAGCTGTTGTGAATGTTGTTGCTGAGGACAAACTTGTTGAAGAAGCTGTGGAGGTTCTTGGAGCTGGTGTGACTGTTGTTGTTGAGGAAATTCTTGTTGAAGCTCTAGAAGTTGTGGGAGCTGTTTTGACTGTTGTTGTTGAGGGCAAACTTGTCGAAGAAGCTGTGGTAGTTGTGGGAGCTGTTGTGACTGTTGTTGTTGAGGGCAAACTTGTTGAAGAAACTGTGGAAGTTGTTGGAGCTGTTTTTACTGTTGTTGTGGACAACCTTGTTGAAGAAGCTGTGGAAGTTGTTGGAGCTGTTTTTACTGTTGTTGCTGAGGACAAACTTTTTGAAGAAACTGTGGAAGTTGTCGGAGCTGTTTTTACTGTTGTTGTTGACAACCTTGTTGAAGAAGCTGTGGAAGTTGTTGGAGCTGGTGTGACTGTTGTTGTTGAGGAAATTCTTGTTGAATCTCTAGAAGTTGTGGGAGCTGTTGTGACTGTTGTTGTTGAGGGCAAACTTGTCGAAGAAGCTGTGGTAGTTGTGGGAGCTGTTGTGACTGATGTTGTTGAGGGCAAACTTGTTGAATAAACTGTGGAAGTTGTTGGAGCTGTTTTTACTGTTGTTGTGGACAACCTTGTTGAAGAAGCTGTGGAAGTTGCTGAGGGCAAACTTGTTAAGGAAGCTGTGTAGGTTCTTGGAGCTGTTGTGGCTGCTGTTGCTGATGTTTTTGAGGAAAAACTTGTTGAAGAAGTTGTTGGAGCTGGTGTGACTGTTGTTGTTGTTGATGTCGTTGAGGAAAATCTTGTTGAAGAAGCTGTAGACATTGTTGGAGCTGTTGTGATTGCTGTTGTTGATGTTCTTGAGGTCAAGCTTGTTGATGAAGCTGTGGAAGTTATTGGAGCTGTAGTGACAATATTATTTGGATGTAGGTCTGTTGATGTTTGACCTGTAGTTGAGGTTATGGAAGATTGAAAGGTCATTGTTGAGGTTGTTGGGAAGGTTGTTGAATTTAAAATTGTAGAAGGTGGAGTAGTTATTGGTGATGTTATGGTTATAATATTTGGATCTGTATTTGTAGATTGTGGAACTGTAGGTGTAGGAAGCCGGGCTTTAGTAGTTATTTTCAAGGTTGATATGGAGGTTGTTGAATGCCAAATTGTTGAAGTTGGTGTGGCAGTTCTTGAGGCTTTCACCTTTACGGTGCCTGGGTTTAAATTTGTAGATGTTTGAAGTGTATTTTTAGGTAGGTAAGTTTGAACAGTTGTAGAAGTTATTGGGGAGGATGTTGAGGTCAAACTTGTTGAAGAAGCTGTGGAAGCTGTTGGAGCTGTTGTGACTGTTGTTGCTGATTTTGTTGAGGAAAGTCTTATTGAAGAAGCTGTAGAAGTTGGAGCTGTTGTTACTGTTGTTGCTAATGTTGTTGAGAAAAATCTTGTTGAAGAAGCTCTAGAAGTTTTGGGAGCATTTGCGACTGTTGTTGCTGAGGACAAACTTGTTAAAGATGCTGTGGAAGTTCTTGGAGCTGGTGTGACTGTTGTTGTTGAGGAAAATATTTTAGAAGAAACTGTGGAAGTTGTTGGAGCTGTTTTTACAGTTGTTGCTGAGGACAAACTTGTTGAAGAAGCTGTGGAAGTTGTTGGAGCTGGTGTGACTGTTGTTGTTGAGGAAATTCTTGTTGAATCTCTAGAAGTTGTGGGAGCTGTTGTGACTGTTGTTGTTGAGGGCAAACTTGTCGAAGAAGCTGTGGTAGTTGTGGGAGCTGTTGTGACTGATGTTGTTGAGGGCAAACTTGTTGAATAAACTGTGGAAGTTGTTGGAGCTGTTTTTACTGTTGTTGTGGACAACCTTGTTGAAGAAGCTGTGGAAGTTGTTGGAGCTGTTTTTACTGTTGTTGCTGAGGACAAACTTGTTGAAGAAACTGTGGAAGTTGTCGGAGCTGTTTTTACTGTTGTTGTGGACAACAATGTTGAAGAAGCTGTGGAAGTTGTTGGAGCTGTTGTGACTGTTGTTGCTGAGGATAAACTTGTTGAAGAAGCTGTGGAGGTTCTTGGAGCTGGTGTGACTGTTGTTGTTGAGGAAATTCTTGTTGAAGCTCTAGAAGTTGTGGGAGCTGTTTTGACTGTTGTTGTTGAGGGCAAACTTGTTGAAGAAGCTGTGGAAGTTGTTGGAGCTGTTGTGACTGTTGTTGTTGAGGGAAACTTGTTGAAGAAACTGTGGAAGTTGTTGGAGCTGTTTTTACTGTTGTTGTGTTGTTGTCTTGACAAACTTGTTGAAGAAGCTGTGAAGTTGTTGGAGCTGTTTTTACTGTTGTTGCTGAGGACAAACTTGTTGAAGAAGCTGTGGAAGTTGTTGGAGCTGTTTTTACTGTTGTTGTGGACAACCTTGTTGAAGAAGCTGTGGAAGTTGTTGGAGCTGGTGTGACTGTTGTTGTTGAGGGCAAACTTGTTGAAGAAGCTGTGGATGTTGTTGGAGCTGTTTTTACTGTTGTTTGAGGACAAACTTGTTGAAGAAGCTGTTTTTACTGTTGTTGTGGACAACCTTGTTGAAGAAGCTGTGGAAGTTGTTGGAGCTGTTGTGACTGTTGTTGCTGAGGACAAACTTGTTGAAGAAGCTGTGGAGGTTCTTGGAGCTGGTGTGACTGTTGTTGTTGAGGACATTCTTGTTGAAGCTCTAGAAGTTGTGGGAGCTGTTTTGACTGTTGTTGTTGAGGGCAAACTTGTCGAAGAAGCTGTGGTAGTTGTGGGAGCTGTTGTGACTGTTGTTGTTGAGGGCAAACTTGTTGAAGAAGCTGTGGAAGTTGTTGGAGCTGGTGTGACTGTTGTTGAGGACAATCTTGTTGAAGAAGCTCTAGAAGTTGTGGAGCTGTTTTGACTGTTGTTGTTGAGGGCAAACTTGTTGAAGAAACTGTGGAAGTTGTTGGAGCTGTTTGACTGTTGTTGTTGAGGGCAAACTTGTTGAAGAAACTGTGGAAGTTGTTGGAGCTGTTTTTACTGTTGTTGTGGACAACCTTGTTGAAGAAGCTGTGGAAGTTGTTGGAGCTGGTGTGACTGTTGTTGTTGAGGAAATTCTTGTTGAATCTCTAGAAGTTGTGGGAGCTGTTGTGACTGTTGTTGTTGAGGGCAAACTTGTTGAAGAAGCTGTGGTAGTTGTGGGAGCTGTTGTGACTGTTGTTGTTGAGGGCAAACTTGTTGAAGAAACTGTGGAAGTTGTTGGAGCTGTTTTTACTGTTGTTGTGGACAACCTTGTTGAAGAAGCTGTGGAAGTTGTTGGAGCTGTTTTTACTGTTGTTTGAGGACAAACCTTGTTGAAGAAGCTGTGGAAGTTGTTGGAGCTGTTGTTGCTGAGGACAAACTTGTTGAAGAAGCTGTGGAGGTTCTTGGAGCTGGTGTGACTGTTGTTGTTGAGGAAATTCTTGTTGAAGCTCTAGAAGTTGTGGGAGCTGTTGTGACTGTTGTTGTTGAGGGCAAACTTGTTGAAGAAGCTGTGGAAGTTGTGGGAGCTGTTGTGACTGTTGTTGTTGAGGGCAAACTTGTTGAAGAAACTGTGGAAGTTGTTGGAGCTGTTTTTACTGTTGTTTGACAACCTTGTTGAAGACAACCTTGTTGAAGAAGCTTAAGGAAGCTGTTGTTGGAGCTGTTTTTACTGTTGTTGTTTTTGAGGACAAACTTGTTGAAGAAGCTGTTGGAGTTGGTGGAGCTGTTGTGACTGTTGATTGAGGAAAATCTTGTTGAAGAAGCTCTAGAAGTTGTTGGAGCTGTTGTGACTGTTGTTGTTGATGTTGTGACAAAACTTGTTGATGAAGCTGTGGAAGTTATTGGAGCTGTAGTGACAATATTATTTGATGAGGAAACCTTGTTTGAAGATTGAAAGGTCTAGAAGGTGGAGTAGTTATTGGAGATGTTTTTATAATATTTGGATCTGTATTTGTAGATTGAAGAACTGTAGGTGTAGGAAGTCGGGCTTTAGTACTGTTGTTTTCAAGGTTGATAACCTTGTTGAAGCCAAAGCTGTGGTGGCAGTTCTTGAGCTTTGGTGCCTGGGTTTAAATTTGTAGATGTTTTGTATTTTTAGGTAGGTAAGTTTGAACAGCCTTGTTGGGGTTGATGTTGAGGTCAAACTTGTTGAAGAAGCTGTGGAAGCTGTTGGAGCTGTTGTGACTGTTGTTGCTGATTTTGTTGAGGAAAGTCTTGTTGAAGAAGCTGTAGAAGTTTGGAGCTGTTGTGACTGTTGTTGTTGAGAAAAACTTGTTGAAGAAGCTCTGGAAGTTGTTGGAGCTGTTTTGACTGTTGTTGCTGAGGACAAACTTGTTAAAGATGCTGTGGAAGTTGTTGGAGCTGTTTGACTGTTGTTGTTGAGGACAACCTTTTGAAGAAACTGTGGAAGTTGTTGGAGCTGTTTTTACTGTTGTTGCTGAGGACAAACTTGTTGAAGAAGCTGTGGAAGTTGTTGGAGCTGGTGTGACTGTTGTTGTTGAGGAAATTCTTGTTGAAGCTCTAGAAGTTGTGGAGCTGTTGTGACTGTTGTTGTTGAGGGCAAACTTGTTGAAGAAGCTGTGGTAGTTGTGGAGCTGTTGTGACTGATGTTGTTGAGGGCAAACTTGTTGAATAAACTGTGGAAGTTGTTGGAGCTGTTTTTACTGTTGTTGTGACAACCTTGTTGAAGAAGCTGTGGAAGTTATTGGAGCTGTTTTTACTGTTGTTGCTGAGGACAAACTTGTTGAAGAAGCTGTGGAAGTTGTTGGAGCTGTTTTTACTGTTGTTGAGGACAATCTTGTTGAAGAAGCTGTGGAAGTTGTTGGAGCTGTTGTGACTGTTGTTGTTGAGGACAAACTTGTTGAAGAAGCTGTGGAGGTTCTTGGAGCTGGTGTGACTGTTGTTGTTGAGGAAATTCTTGTTGAAGCTCTAGAAGTTGTGGGAGCTGTTTTGACTGTTGTTGTTGAGGGCAAACTTGTTGAAGAAGCTCTAGAAGTAGTTGGAGCTGTTGTGACTGTTGTTGAGGGGAAACTTGTTGAAGAAACTGTGGAAGTTGTTGGAGCTGTTTTTACTGTTGTTGTGGACAACCTTGTTGAAGAAGCTGTGGAACTTCTTGGAGCTGTTTTTACTGTTGTTGCTGAGGACAAACTTGTTGAAGAAGCTGTGGAAGTTGTCGGAGCTGTTTTTACTGTTGTTGTGGACAACCTTGTTGAAGAAGCTATGGAAGTCGTTGGAGCTGGTGTGACTGTTGTTGTTGAGGAAATTCTTGTTGAAGGTTTAGAAGTTGTGGGAGCTGTTGTGACTGTTGTTGTTGAGGGCAAACTTGTCGAAGAAGCTGTGGATGTTGGTGGAGCTGTTTTTACTGTTGTTGCTGAGGACAAACTTGTCGGAGCTGTTTTTACTGTTGTTGTGGACAACCTTGTTGAAGAAGCTATGGAAGTTGTTGGAGCTGTTGTGAATGTTGTTGCTGAGGACAAACTTGTTGAAGAAGCTGTGGAGGTTCTTGGAGCTGGTGTGACTGTTGTTGTTGAGGACATTCTTGTTGAAGCTCTAGAAGTTGTGGGAGCTGTTTTGACTGTTGTTGTTGAGGGCAAACTTGTCGTAGAAGCTGTGGTAGTTGTGGGAGCTGTTGTGACTGTTGTTGCTGAGGACAAACTTGTTGAAGAAGCTGTGGAGGTTCTTGGAGCTGGTGTGACTGTTGTTGTTGAGGACATTCTTGTTGAAGAAGCTCTAGAAGTTGTGGGAGCTGTTGTGACTGTTGTTGTTGAGGGCAAACTTGTTGAAGAAGCTGTGGATGTTGTTGGAGCAGCTGTTTTACTGTTGTTGTTGAGGACAACCTTGTTGAAGAAAGCTGTGGAAGTTGTTGGAGCTGTTTTGACTGTTGTTGTTGAGGACAAACTTCTTGAAGAAGCTGTAGAAGTTGTTGGAGCTGTTGTGACTGTTGTTGTTTGAGGGCAAACTTGTTGAAGAAGCTGTGAAGTTGTTGGAGCTGTTTTGACTGTTGTTGTTGAGGGCAAACTTGTTGAATAAGCTGTGGAAGTTGTTGGAGCTGTTTTTACTGTTGTTGAGGACAACCTTGTTGAAGAAGCTGTGGAAGTTGTTGGAGCTGTTTTTACTGTTGTTGCTGAGGACAAACTTGTTGAAGAAGCTCTAGAAGTAGTTGGAGCTTTTGTGACTGTTGTTGCTGAGGACAAACTTGTTGAAGAAGCTGTGGAGGTTCTTGGAGCTGGTGTGACTGTTGTTGTTGAGGAAATTCTTGTTGAAGCTCTAGAAGTTGTGGGAGCTGTGACTGTTGTTGTTGTTGGGCAAACTTGTCGAAGAAGCTGTGGTAGTTGTGGGAGCTGTTGTGACTGTTGTTGTTGAGGGCAAACTTGTTGAAGAAACTGTGGAAGTTGTTGGAGCTGTTTTTACTGTTGTTGTGGACAACCTTGTTGAAGAAGCTGTGGAAGTTGTTGGAGCTGTTTTTGTTGTTGAGGACAAGCTTGTTGAAGAAGCTTGGAGTTGTGGGAGCTGTTGACTGATGTTGTTGAGGAAAAACTTGTTGAAGAAGTTGTTGGAGCTGGTGTGACTGTTGTTGCTGTTTGTTGAGGAAAATCTTGTTGAAGAAGCTAGAGGAGCTGTTGTGACTGTTGTTTGTTCTTGAGGGCAAGCTTGTTGAAGAAGCTGTGAAGTTATTGGAGCTGTAGTGACAATATTATTTGGATGAGGTCTGTTGATGTTTGACCTGTAGTTGAGGTTATGGAAGATTGAAAGGTCATTGTTGAGGTTGTTGGGAAGGTTGTTGAATTTAAAATTGTAGAAGGTGGAGTAGTTATTGGTGATGTTATTGTTATAATATTTGGATCTGTATTTGTAGATTGTGGAACTGTAGGTGTCGGAAGCCGGGCTTTGAGTTATTGTTGTTGATATGGAGGTTGTTGAATGCCAAATTGTTGAAGTGGTGTGGCAGTTCTTGAGGCTTTCAAACTTGCCTGGGTTTAAATTTGTAGATGTTTGAGTGTTGTTGAGTAAGTTTGAACAGACTGAAGTTGTTGGGGAGGATGTTGAGGTCAAACTTGTTGAAGAAGCTGTGGAAGCTGTTGGAGCTGTTGTGACTGTTGTGACTGATTTTGTTGAGGAAAGTCTTATTGAAGAAGCTGTAGAAGTTGGAGCTGTTGTTACTGTTGTTGCTAATGTTGTTGAGAAAATCTTGTTGAAGAAGCTCTAGAAGTTTTGGGAGCATTTTTGACTGTTGTTGCTGAGGACAAACTTGTTAAAGATGCTGTTGAGGAAGTTCTTGAAGCTGGTTGTGACTGTTGTTGTTGAGGACAACCTTGTTGAAGAAGCTGTGGAAGTTGTTGGAGCTGTTTTTACTGTTGTTGCTGAGGACAAACTTGTTGAAGAAGCTGTGGAAGTTGTTGGAGCTGTTGTGACTGTTGTTGTTGAGGAAATTCTTGTTGAATCTCTAGAAGTTGTGGGAGCTGTTGTGACTGTTGTTGTTGAGGGCAAACTTGTTGAAGAAGCTGTGGTAGTTGTGGGAGCTGTTGTGACTGTTGTTGTTGAGGGCAAACTTGTTGAATAAACTGTGGAAGTTGTTGGAGCTGTTTTTACTGTTGTTGTGGACAACCTTGTTGAAGAAGCTGTGGAAGTTGTTGGAGCTGTTTTTACTGTTGTTGCTGAGGACAAACTTGTTGAAGAAACTGTGGAAGTTGTTGGAGCTGTTTTTACTGTTGTTGTGGACAACCTTGTTGAAGAAGCTGTGGAAGTTGTTGGAGCTGTTGTGACTGTTGTTGCTGAGGACAAACTTGTTGAAGAAGCTGTGGAGGTTCTTGGAGCTGGTGTGACTGTTGTTGTTGAGGAAATTCTTGTTGAAGCTCTAGAAGTTGTGGGAGCTGTTTTGACTGTTGTTGTTGAGGGCAAACTTGTTGAAGAAGCTCTAGAAGTTGTTGGAGCTGTTGTGACTGTTGTTGAGGGGAAACTTGTTGAAGAAACTGTGGAAGTTGTTGGAGCTGTTTTTACTGTTGTTGTGGACAACCTTGTTGAAGAAGCTGTGGAAGTTCTTGGAGCTGTTTTTACTGTTGTTGCTGAGGACAAACTTGTTGAAGAAGCTGTGGAAGTTGTCGGAGCTGTTTTTACTGTTGTTGTGGACAACCTTGTTGAAGAAGCTATGGAAGTTGTTGGAGCTGGTGTGACTGTTGTTGTTGAGGAAATTCTTGTTGAAGGTTTAGAAGTTGTGGGAGCTGTTGTGACTGTTGTTGTTGAGGGCAAACTTGTCGAAGAAGCTGTGGATGTTGGTGGAGCTGTTTTTACTGTTGTTGCTGAGGACAAACTTGTCGGAGCTGTTTTTACTGTTGTTGTGGACAACCTTGTTGAAGAAGCTGTGGAAGTTGTTGGAGCTGTTGTGACTGTTGTTGCTGAGGACAAACTTGTTGAAGAAGCTGTGGAGGTTCTTGGAGCTGTTGTGACTGTTGTTGTTGAGGACATTCTTGTTGAAGCTCTAGAAGTTGTTGGAGCTGTTTTGACTGTTGTTGTTGAGGGCAAACTTGTTGAAGAAGCTGTGGTAGTTGTGGAGCTGTTGTGACTGTTGTTGTTGAGGACAAACTTGTTGAAGAAGCTGTGGAAGTTGTTGGAGCTGTTGTGACTGTTGTTGAGGACAAACTTGTTGAAGAAGCTCTAGAAGTTGTTGGAGCTGTTGTGACTGTTGTTGTTGAGGGCAAACTTGTTGAAGAAACTGTGGAAGTTGTTGGAGCTGTTTTTACTGTTGTTGTGGACAACCTTGTTGAAGAAGCTGTGGAAGTTCTTGGAGCTGGTGTGACTGTTGTTGAGGAAATTCTTGTTGAAGCTCTAGAAGTTGAGGGAGCTGTTGTGACTGTTGTTGTTGAGGAAAAACTTGTTGAAGAAGCTGTGGTAGTTGTGGGAGCTGTTGTGACTGATGTTGTTGAGGGCAAACTTGTTGAATAAACTGTGGAAGTTGTTGGAGCTGTTTTTACTGTTGTTGTGGACAACCTTGTTGAAGAAGCTGTGGAAGTTGTTGGAGCTGTTTTTACTGTTGTTGCTGAGGACAAACTTGTTGAAGAAGCTCTAGAAGTAGTTGGAGCTGTTGTGACTGTTGTTGCTGAGGACAAACTTGTTGAAGAAGCTGTGGAGGTTCTTGGAGCTGGTGTGACTGTTGTTGTTGAGGAAATTCTTGTTGAAGCTCTAGAAGTTGTGGGAGCTGTTGTGACTGTTGTTGTTGAGGGCAAACTTGTCGAAGAAGCTGTGGTAGTTGTGGGAGCTGTTGTGACTGTTGTTGTTGAGGGCAAACTTGTTGAAGAAACTGTGGAAGTTGTTGGAGCTGTTTTTACTGTTGTTGTGGACAAACCTTGTTGAAGAAGCTGTGGAAGTTGTTGGAGCTGTTTTTACTGTTGTTGCTGAGGACAAACTTGTTGAAGAAGCTGTAGAAGTTGCTGGAGCTGTTTTTACTGTTGTTGTTGAGGACAGTCTTGTTGAAGAAGCTGTGGAAGTTGTTGGAGCTGGTGTGACTGTTGTTGTTGAGGAAATTCTTGTTGAAAGGTCTAGAAGTTGTGGAGCTGTTGTGACTGTTGTTGTTGAGGGCAAACTTGTTGAAGAAGCTGTGGTAGTTGTGGGAGCTGTTGTGACTGTTGTTGTTGAGGGCAAACTTGTTGAAGAAGCTGTGGAAGTTGTCGGAGCTGTTTTTACTGTTGTTGTGGACAACCTTGTTGAAGAAGCTGTGGAAGTTGTTGGAGCTGGTGTGACTGTTGTTGTTGAGGAAATTCTTGTTGAAGCTCTAGAAGTTGTGGGAGCTGTTGTGACTGTTGTTGTTGAGGGCAAACTTGTTGAAGAAGCTGTGGTAGTTGTGGGAGCTGTTGTGACTGTTGTTGTTGAGGGCAAACTTGTTGAATAAACTGTGGAAGTTGTTGGAGCTGTTTTTACTGTTGTTGTGGACAACCTTGTTGAAGAAGCTGTGGAAGTTGCTGAGGGCAAACCTGTTACTGTTTTTGTGAGGAAAGGTTCTTGAAGAGCTGTTGTGGCTACTGTTGCTGATGTTGTTGAGGGAAAACTTGTTGAAGAAAGAAGTTGTTGGAGCTGGTGTGACTGTTGTTGTTGTTGATGTTGTTGAGGAAAATCTTGTTGAAGAAGCTGTAGAAGTTGTTGGAGCTGTTGTGACTCTTGTTGTTGAGGACAAACTTGTTGACAAAGCTGTGGAAGTGGAGCTGTTGTGACTGTTGTTGTTGAGGGAAAACTTGTTGAAGAAGCTGTAGAAGTTGTTGGAGCTGTTGTGACTGTTGTTGATATTCTTGTGGACAAACTTGTTGAAGAATCTGTGGAAGTTCTTGGAGCTGTAGTGACAATGTTGTTTGGATGTAGGTCTGTTGATGTTTGACCTAGAAGTTGTTATGGAAGATTGAAAGGTCATTGTTGAGGTTGTTGGGAAGGTTGTTTGAAATTGTAGAAGTTGGAGCTGTAGTTATTGTTGATGTTGTTGTTATAATATTTGGATCTGTATTTGTTAGATTGTGAGCTGTTGGTGAGGAAAACTTGTTGAAGAAGTTATTTTCAAGGCTGATATGACTGTTGTTGTTGAATGCAAAATTGTTGAAGAAGGTGTGGCAGTTCTTGGAGCTGTTTTTACTGTTGTTACGACAACCTTGTTTTAAATTTGTAGATGTTTTGAAGTGTATTTTTAGGTAGGTAAGTTTGAACAGTTGTTGTAGAAGTTATTGGGGTTTTGATGTTGAGGTCAAACTTGTTGAAGAAGCTGTGGAAGCTGTTGGAGCTGTTGTGACTGTTGTTGCTGATTTTGTTGAGGAAAGTCTTATTGAAGAAGCTGTAGAAGTTGGAGCTGTTGTTACTGTTGTTGCTAATGTTGTTGAGAAAAATCTTGTTGAAGAAGCTCTAGAAGTTTTTGGAGCATTTGTGACTGTTGTTGCTGAGGACAAACTTGTTGAAGAAGCTGTGGAAGTTGTTGGAGCTGTTTTTACTGTTGTTGAGGAAAATATTGTTGAAGAAACTGTGGAAGTTGTTGGAGCTGTTTTTACAGTTGTTGCTGAGGACAAACTTGTTGCTGTGTTCTTGGAGCTGTTGTGACTGTTGTTGTTGAAGAAGTTGTGAATGTGGAGCTGTTTAGAAGTTGTTGAGAGCTGTTGTGACTGTTGTTGTTGAGGGCAAACTTGTTGAAGAAGCTGTGACAAACTTGTTGTTGTTCTTGGAGCTGGTGTGACTGTTGTTGTTGAGGAAATTCTTGTTGAAGCTCTAGAAGTTGTGGAGCTGTTGTGACTGTTGTTGTTGAGGGCAAACTTGTTGAAGAAGCTGTGGTAGTTGTGGAGCTGTTGTGACTGATGTTGTTGAGGGCAAACTTGTTGAAGAAACTGTGGAAGTTGTTGGAGCTGTTTTTACTGTTGTTGTGGACAACCTTGTTGAAGAAGCTGTGGATGTTGTTGGAGCTGTTTTTACTGTTTTTTTGTTGAGGACAAACTTGTTGAAGAAGCTGTGGAAGTTGTTGGAGCTGTTTTTACTGTTGTTGAGGACAACCTTGTTGAAGAAGCTGTGGAAGTTGTTGGAGCTGTTTTTACTGTTGTTGTTGAGGACAAAGCTTGTTGAAGAAGCTGTCTTGTTGTTGGAGCTGGTGTGACTGTTGTTGTTGAGGAAATTCTTGTTGAAGCTCTAGAAGTTGTGGGAGCTGTTGTGACTGTTGTTGTTGAGGGCAAACTTGTTGAAGAAGCTGTGGTAGTTGTGGGGAGCTGTTGTGACTGATGTTGTTGAGGGCAAACTTGTTGAATAAACTGTGGAAGTTGTTGGAGCTGTTTTTACTGTTGTTGTGGACAACCTTGTTGAAGAAGCTGTGGAAGCTGCTGAGGGCAAACTTGTTGAAGAAGCTGTGGAGGTTGTTGGAGCTGTTGTGACTGTTGTTGCTGATTTTTTGAGGAAAACTTGTTGAAGAAGTTGTTGGAGCTGGTGGGAGCTGTTGTTGTTGTTTGATTGTTGAGGAAAATCTTGTTGAAGAAGCTGTAGAAGTTGTTGGAGCTGTTGTGACTGTTGTTGTGATGTTGTTGAGGAAACTCTTGTTGACAAAGCTGTGGAATTGTGCTGTAGCTGTTGTGACTGTTGTTGTTGTTGATGAAAATCTTGTTGAAGAAGCTGTGGACGTTGTTGGAGCTGTTTGACTGCTGTTGTTGATGTTCTTGAGGTCAATCTTGTTGAAGAAGCTGTGGAAGTTATTGGAGCTGTTGTGACAATATTATTTGGATGTAGGTCTGTTGATGTTTGACCTGTAGTTGAGGTTATGAAGATTGAAAGGTCATTGTTGAGGTTGTTGGGAAGGTTGTTGAATTTAAAATTGTAGAAGGTGGAGTAGTTATTGGTGATGTTATGGTTATAATATCTTGTTGAAGAAGCTGTATTTGTAGATTGTGGAACTGTAGGTGACTGGGCTTTGTAGTTATTTTCAAGTTGTTGATATGGAGGTTGTTGAATGCCAAATTGTTGAAGAAGTGTGGCAGTTCTTGAGGCTTTCACCTTTTATGTGACCTGGGTTTAAATTTGTAGTTGTTTGAGCTGTATTTTTAGGTAGGTAAGTTTGAGAAGTTGTAGAAGTTGTGTGAGCTGTTGGAGGATGTTGAGGTCAAACTTGTTGAAGAAGCTGTAGAAGTTGTTGGAGCTGTTGTGACTGTTGTTGCTGATTTTGTTGAGGAAAGTCTTATTGAAGAAGCTGTAGAAGTTGGAGCTGTTGTTACTGTTGTTGCTAATGTTGTTGAGAAAATCTTGTTGAAGAAGCTCTAGAAGTTGTTGGAGCATTTGTGACTGTTGTTGTTGAGGACAAACTTGTTAAAGATGCTGTGGAAGTTCTTGGAGCTGTTGTGACTGTTGTTGTTGAGGACAACCTTGTTGAAGAAACTGTGGAAGTTGTTGGAGCTGTTTTTACTGTTGTTGCTGAGGACAAACTTGTTGAAGAAGCTGTGGATGTTGTTGGAGCTGGTGTAACTGTTGTTGTTGAGGAAAATCTTCTTGAAAACGCTTTAGAAGTTCGTGGAGCTGTTGTGACTGTTGTTGTTGAGGGCAAACTTGTTGAAGAAACTGTGGAAGTTGTTGGAGCTGTTTTTACTGTTGTTGACAAACTTTTTGGACAAACTTGTTGGAGCTGTTTTTAAGTTGTTGTGGACAACCTTGTTGGAGCTGTTTTTACTGAATGTTTTGCTGAGGACAAACTTGTTGAAGAAGCTGTGGAGGTTCTTGGAGCTGGTGTAACTGTTGTTGTTGAGGAAAGGTTCTTGTTGAAGCTTTAGAATCTGTGGGAGCTGTTGTGACTGTTGTTGTTGAGGGCAAACTTGTCGAAGAAGCTGTGGGAGTTGTTGGACTTTTGTTGTTGCTGAGGCAAACTTGTTGAAGAAGCTGTGGAAGTTCTTGGAGCTGTTGTAACTGTTGTTGTTGAGGGCAAACTTTTTGAAGAAACTGTGGAAGTTGTCATTGCTGTTTTTAATGTTGTTGTGGACAACCTTGTTGAAGAAGCTGTGGAAGTTGTTTGAGCTGTTGTGACTGTTGTTGCTGAGGACAAACTTTTTGAAGACGCTGTGGATGTTCTTGGAGCTGTTGTAACTGTTGTTGTTGAGGAAAATCTTTTTGAAAACGCTGAAGAAGTTCTTGGAGCTGTTGTGACTGTTGTTGCTGATTTTGTTGAGGAAAGTCTTATTGAAGAAGCTGTAGAAGTTGGAGCTGTGGTTACTGTTGTTGCTGAGGACATACTTGTTGAAGAAGCTGTGGAAGTTGTTGGAGCTGTTTTTACTGTTGTTTGACTGTTGAAGAAGCTGTTCTGACTGTTGTTGAGGGCAAACTTGTTGAAGAAACTGTGGAAGTTGTTGGAGCTGTTTTTACTGTTGTTGTGGACAACCTTGTTGAAGAAGCTGTGGAAGTTGTTGGAGCTGTTTTAACTGTTGTTGCTAATGTTGTTGAAAAATCTTCTTGAAGAAGCTCTAGAAGTTGTTGGAGCATTTGCGACTGTTGTTCTTGAGGGCAAACTTGTCGAAGAAGCTCTGGAAGTTGTGGGAGCTGTTGTGACTGTTGTTGTTGAGGAAAGTCTTTTTTACTGTTGTTGCTGAGGACAACCTTTTGAAGAAGCTGTGTAAGTTCTTGGAGCTGTTGTTACTGTTGTTGCTGATTTTGTTGAGGAAAGCTTTTTTACTGTTGTTGCTGAGGACAAACTTTTGAAGAAGCTGTGGATGTTCTTGGAGCTGGTGTAACTGTTGTTGTTGAGGAAAATCTTGTTGAACACGCTTTAGAAATTCTTTTTGAAGAAGCTGTAGAAGTTGTGGGAGCATTTGTGACTGTTGTTGCTGAGTACAAACTTGTTGAAGAAGCTGTGGAAGTTGTTTGAGCTGATGTGACTGTTGTTGCTGATGTTGTTGAGGTTGTTGAGATCAAACTAGTTGAAGAAGTTATGGAAATAGTTGGAGCTGTTGTGATTACTGTATTTGAAATTATCTTTGTAGATGTTGGAACTGTAGTTGTGGGTAGAGAAGTTTGAGCAGTTGTTTTAGACGTTATTGGGGAGTTGGTTGAGGTCAACGTAGTTGATGAAGCTGTGGAAGTTGTTTGAGCTGTAGTGACTACTGTATTTGCAATGGTATTTGTAGATGTTGGATCTGTAGTTGTGGGTAGGGAAGTCTGAGCAGTTGTTGTAGAAGTTATTGGAGAGGTGGTTGAGGTTAAAGTTGTTGAAGAAGCTGTGGAAGTTATTTGAGATGTAGTGATTATATTTGGATGTAGATATTTTAATATTTGAGCTTTATTTGCTGGTAGGGATGTTAGAGAGGTCATTGTTGAGGTGGTTGGGAAGGTGATTGAAGCTAAATTTTTTGATCGTGCAGAAGTTATCAGAGCAGTTGAGGATGCAGTGTTCGGATAGGTTTTTGTTGATGTTGTAGTTGTTGGAATGTGGCCTTGAGTTTTCATCTTCAAAATTGATGGGGACATTATTGAATGCAACATTGATGTCGTAGGTGTGGCTGTTGTTGAAGATTCCAGCATTACAGTACTTGGATTGATTTTTGACGATGTCTGAATTATAGTTTTAGGTAGCTCAGTTTGAGAAGTTTTTGTACAAGTTATTGGGGAGGTTGTTGAGGTCAAACTTATTGAAGGTGTGAATTTTGGAGCTGTTGTGATTACTGTATTTAGAATGGTGTTTGTAGATATTGGAACTGTAGTTGTGGGTAGGGAAGTTTGAGCAGTTGTTGTAGATTTTATTGGGGAGTTGGTTGAGGTTAATCTAGTTGAAGAAGCTATGGAAGTTGTTTGAGCTGTAGTGATCATATTTGGATGTAGATATTTTGATATTTGAGCTTTAGTTGCGGGTAGGGATGTTAGAGAGGTCATTGTTGAGGTGGTTGCGAAGGTGATTGAAGGTAAAAATGTTGAATGTGTGGAAGTTGTCAGAGCAGCTGAGGTTTTAGTATTCGGATAGTTTTTTGTTGATTTTGTAGTTGTTGGAAGGTGGCCTTGAGTTTTCATCTTCAAAATTGATAGGGACATTTTTGAATGCAAAATTGATAACGTAGGTGTGGCAGTTGTTGAAGATTCCAGCGTTACAGTACTTGGATAGATTTTGAAGATGTTTGAATTGTAGTTTTAGGTAGGTTAGTTTGAGAAGTTTTTGTACAAGTTATTGGGGAGGTGGTTGAGGTCAAAGTAGTTGAAGAAGTTGTGGACTTTGTTGGAGCTGATGTGATTACTGTATTTGGAATGGTATTTGTAGATGTTGGAACTGTAGTTGTGGGTAGGGAAGTCTGAGCAGTAGTTGTAGAAGTTATTGGGGAGGTGGTTGAGGTCAAACTAGTTGATGAAGCTGTGGACGTTGTTGGAGCTGTTGTGATTACTGTATTTACAATGGTGTTTGTAGATATTGGAACTGTAGTTGTGGGTAGGGAAGTTTGAGCAGTTGTTGTAGAAGTTATTGGGGATGTGGTTGATGTTAAACTTTCTGAAGAACAGGTGAAAGATTTTGGAGCTGTTTTGATTACCGTATTTGCAATGGTCATGGTAGATGTTTGAAATGTAGTTATGGGTAGGGAAGTCTGAGCAGTTGTAGAAATTATTGGGGAGGTGGTTGAGGTCAATCTTTTTGAAGAAGGGGTGAAAGATTTTGGAGCTTTTATGATTACTGTATTTGGAATTGTCTTTGTAGATTTTGGAACTGTAGTTGTGGGTAGGGAAGTTGGAGCAATTGTTGTAGATGTTATTGGGGAGGTGGTTGAGATTAAACTATTTGAAGAAGCTATGGAAGTTGTTTGAGCTGTTGTGATTAGCATATTTGGAACAGAATTTGTAGATTTTCGAACTGTAGTTGTGGGTAGAGAAGTTTGAGCAGTTGTTGTAGAAGTTATTGGGGGTGTGGTTGATGTTAAACTTGCTGAAGAACAGGTGAAAGATTTTGGAGCTGTTTTGATTACTGTATTTGCAATGGTCATTGTAGATGTTTGAAATGTAGTTATGGGTAGGGAAGTCTGAGCAGTTGTTGTAGAAGTTATTGGGGAGGTGGTTGAGGTCAAAGTAGTTGGAGAAGTTGTGATTACTGTATTTGGAATGGTATTTGTAGATGTTGGAACTGTAGTTGTGGGTAGAGAAGTCCGAGCAATTGTTGTAGAAGTTATTGGGGAGGTGGTTGAGGTCAAAGTAGTTGAAGAAGTTGTGGACTTTGTTGGAGCTGATGTGATTACTGTATTTGGAATGGTATTTGTAGATGTTGGAACTGTAGTTGTGGGTAGAGAAGTCCGAGCAATTGTTGTAGAAGTTATTGGGGAGGTGGTTGAGGTCAAACTAGTTGATGAAGCTGTGGAAGTTGTTGGAGATGGAGTGACTATTGTATTTGCAATGGATTTTGTAGATGTTGGAACTGTAGTTGTGGGTAGAAGTCTGAGCAATTGTTGTAGAAGTTATTGGGGAGGTGGTTGAGGTCAAAGTAGTTGAAGAAGTTGTGGACATTGTTGGAGCTGTTGTGATTACTGTATTTGGAATGGTATTTGTAGATGTTGGAATCGTTGTTGTGTGTAGGGAAGTCTGAGCAGTTGTTGTAGAAGTTATTGGGGAGGTGGTTGAGGTCAAAGTAGTTGATGAAGCTGTGGAAGTTGTTGGAGATGTAGTGAATATTGTATTTGCAATGGATTTTGTACATGTTGGAACTGTAGTTGTGGGTAGGGAAGTCTGAGCAGTTGTTGTAGAAGCTATTGGGGAGGTGGTTGAGGTCAATCTTTTTGAAGAAGGGGTGAAAGATTTTGGAACTTTTATGATTACTGTATTTGGAATGGTCTTTGTAGATTTTGGAACTGTAGTTGTGGGCAGGAAAGTTGGAGCAATTGTTGTAGATGTTATTGGG
This sequence comes from Aldrovandia affinis, assembly GCA_029706075.1. Taxonomy (NCBI): domain Eukaryota; kingdom Metazoa; phylum Chordata; class Actinopteri; order Notacanthiformes; family Halosauridae; genus Aldrovandia; species Aldrovandia affinis. The sequence goes on from JAINUG010000223.1 coordinate 1,488,940, forward strand.
GAGGTGGTTGAGATTAAACTAGTTGAAGAAGCTGTGGAAGTTGTTTGAGCTGTAGTTACTACTGTATTTGCAATGGTATTTGTAGATGTTGGAACTGTAGTTGTGAGTAGGGAAGTTTGAGCAGTTGTTGTAGAAGTTATTGGGGATGTGGTTGATGTTAAACTTGCTGAAGAACAGGTGAAAGATTTTGAAGCTGTTTTGATTACTGTATTTGCAATGGTCATTGTAGATGTTTCAAATGTAGTTATGGGTAGAGAAGTCTGGGGAGTAGTTGTAGAAGTTATTGGGGAGGTGGTTGAGGTCAATCTTTTTGAAGAAGGGGTGAAAGATTTTGGAGCTTTTATGATTACTGTATTTGGAATGGTCTTTGTAGATTTGGGAACTGTAGTTGTGGGTAGGGAATTTGGAGCAATTGTTGTAGATGTTATTGGGGAGGTGGTTGAGATTAAACTAGTTGAAGAAGCTATGGAAGTTGTTTGAGCTGTTGTGATTAGCATATTTGTAACAGAATTTGTAGATTTTCGAACTGTAGTTGTGGGTAGAGAAGTTTGAGCAGTTGTTGTAGAAGTTATTGGGGGTGTGGTTGATGTTAAACTTGCTGAAGAACAGGTGAAAGATTTTGGAGCTGTTTTGATTACTGTATTTGCAATGGTCATTGTAGATGTTTGAAATGTAGTTATGGGTAGGGAAGTCTGAGCAGTTGTTGTAGAAATTATTGGGGAGGTGGTTGGGGTCAATCTTTTTGAAAAAGGGGTGAAAGATTTTGGAGCTTTTATGATTACTGTATTTGGAATGGTCTTTGTAGATTTTGGAACTGTAGTTGTGGGTAGGGAAGTTGGAGCAATTGTTGTAGATGTTATTGGGGAGGTGGTTGAGGTCAATCTTTTTGAAGAAGGGGTGAAAGATTTTGGAGCTTTTATGATTACTGTATTTGGAATGGTCTTTGTAGATTTGGGAACTGTAGTTGTGGGTAGGGAATTTGGAGCAATTGTTGTAGATGTTATTGGGGATGTGGTTGAGATTAAACTAGTTGAAGAAGCTGTGGAAGTTGTTTGAGCTGTTGTGATTAGCATATTTGGAACAGAATTTGTAGATTTTCGAACTGTAGTTGTGGGTAGGGAAGTTTGAGAAGTTGTTGTAGAAGTTATTGCGGATGTGGTTGATGTTAAACTTGCTGAAGAACAGGTGAAAGATTTTGGAGCTGTTTTGATTACTGTATTTGCAATGGTCATTGTAGATGTTTGAAATGTAGTTATGGGTAGGGAAGTCTGAGCAGTTGTTGTAGAAATTATTGGGGAGGTGGTTGAGGTCAATCTTTTTGAAGAAGGGGTGAAAGATTTTGGAGCTTTTATGATTACTGTATTTGGAATGGTCTTTGTAGATTTTGGAACTGTAGTTGTGGGTAGGGAAGTTGGAGCAATTGTTGTAGATGTTATTGGGGAGGTGGTTGAGGTCAATCTTTTTGAAGAAGGGGTGAAAGATTTTGGAGCTTTTATGATTACTGTATTTGGAATGGTCTTTGTAGATTTGGGAACTGTAGTTGTGGGTAGGGAATTTGGAGCAATTGTTGTAGATGTTATTGGGGATGTGGTTGAGATTAAACTAGTTGAAGAAGCTGTGGAAGTTGTTTGAGCTGTTGTGATTAGCATATTTGGAACAGAATTTGTAGATTTTCGAACTGTAGTTGTGGGTAGGGAAGTTTGAGCAGTTGTTGTAGAAGTTATTGCGGATGTGGTTAATGTTAAACTTGCTGAAGAACAGGTGAAAGATTTTGGAGCTGTTTTTATTACTGTATTTGCAATGGTCATTGTAGATGTTTGAAATGTAGTTATGGGTAGGGAAGTCTGAGCAGTTGTTGTAGAAATTATTGGGGAGGTGGTTGAGGTCAATCTTTTTGAAGAAGGGGTGAAAGATTTTGGAGCTTTTATGATTACTGTATTTAGAATGGTATTTGTAGATGTTGGAACTGTCGTTGTGGGTAGGGAAGTCTGAGCAGTTGTTGTAGAAGTTATTGGGGAGGTGGTTGAGGTCAAAGTAGTTGAAGTTGTGGACGTTGTTGGAGCTGTTGTGATTACTGTATTTGCAATGGTATTTGTAGATGTTGGAACTGTAGTTATGGGTTGGGAAGTTTGAGTAGTTGTTGTAGAGCTTATTGGGGAATTCGTTGAGATCAAACTAGTTGAAGAAGTTGTGGACGTTGTTGGAGCTGTTGTGATTACTGTTTTTGGAATGGTATTTGTAGATGTTGGAACTGTAGTTGTGGGTAGAGAAGTCTGAGCAATTTGTGTAGAAGTTATTGGGGAGGTGGTTGAGGTCAAACTAGTTGATGAAGCTGTGGAAGTTGTTGCAGCTGTAGTGACTATTGCATTTGCAATGGATTTTGTAGATGTTGGAACTGTAGTTGTGGGTAGGGAAGTCTGAGCAGTTGTTGTAGAAGTTATTGGGGAGGTGGTTGAGGTCAAAGTAGTTGGAGAAGTTGTGGACATTGTTGAAGCTGTTGTGATTACTGTATTTGGAATGGTATTTGTAGATGTTGGAACTGTTGTTGTGGGTAGAGAAGTCTGAGCAAATGTTGTAGAAGTTATTGGGGAGGTGGTTGAGGTCAAACTAGTTGATGAAGCTGTGGAAGTTGTTTGAGCTGTAGTGACTACTGTATTTGCAATGGTTTTTGTAGATGTTGGAACTGTAGTTGTGGGTAGGGAAGTCTGAGCAGTTGTTGTAGAAGTTATTGGGGAGGTGGTTGAGGTCAAAGTAGTTGGAGAAGTTGTGATTACTGTATTTGGAATGGTATTTGTAGATGTTGGAACTGTAGTTGTGGGTAGAAGTCCGAGCAATTGTTGTAGAAGTTATTGGGGAGGTGGTTGAGGTCAAACTAGTTGATGAAGCTGTGGAAGTTGTTGGAGCTGTAGTGACTATTGTATTTGCAATGGATTTTGTAGATGTTGGAACTGTAGTTGTGGGTAGAGAAGTCTGAGCAATTGTTGTAGAAGTTATTGGGGAGGTGGTTGAGGTCAAAGTAGTTGAAGAAGTTGTGGACATTGTTGGAGCTGTTGTGATTACTGTATTTGGAATGGTATTTGTAGATGTTGGAATTGTAGTTGTGGGTAGGAAGTCTGAGCAGTTGTTGTAGAGATTATTGGGGAGGTGGTTGAGGTCAAAGTAGTTGATGAAGCTGTGGAAGTTGTTGGAGATGTAGTGACTATTGTATTTGCAATGGATTTTGTACATGTTGGAACTGTAGTTGTGGGTAGGGAAGTCTGAGCAGTTGTTGTAGAAGCTATTGGGGAGGTGGTTGAGGTCAATCTTTTGAAGAAAAGGGTGAAAGATTTTGGAACTTTTATGATTACTGTATTTGGAATGGTCTTTGTAGATTTTGGAACTGTAGTTGTGGGCAGGAAAGTTGGAGCAATTATTTGTAGATGTTATTGGGGAGGTGGTTGAGATTAAACTAGTTGAAAAGCTGTGGAAGTTGTTTGAGCTGTAGTTACTACTGTATTTGCAATGGTATTTGTAGATGTTGGAACTGTAGTTGTGAGTAGGGAAGTTTGAGCAGTTGTTGTAGAAGTTATTGGGGATGTGGTTGATGTTAAACTTGCTGAAGAACAGGTGAAAGATTTTGAAGCTGTTTTGATTACTGTATTTGCAATGGTCATTGTAGATGTTTCAAATGTAGTTATGGGTAGAGAAGTCTGGGGAGTTGTAGTAGAAGTTATTGGGGAGGTGGTTGAGGTCAATCTTTTTGAAGAAGGGGTGAAAGATTTTGGAGCTTTTATGATTACTGTATTTGGAATGGTCTTTGTAGATTTGGGAACTGTAGTTGTGGGTAGGGAATTTGGAGCAATTGTTGTAGATATTATTGGGGAGGTGGTTGAGATTAAACTAGTTGAAGAAGCTATGGAAGTTGTTTGAGCTGTTGTGATTAGCATATTTGGAACAGAATTTGTAGATTTTCGAACTGTAGTTGTGGGTAGAGAAGTTTGAGCAGTTGTTGTAGATGTTATTGGGGAGGTGGTTGAGATTAAACTAGTTGAAGAAGCTGTGGAAGTTGTTTGAGCTGTAGTTACTATTGTATTTGCAATGGTATTTGTAGATGTTGGAACTGTAGTTGTGAGTAGGGAAGTTTGAGCAGTTGTTGTAGAAGTTATTGGGGATGTGGTTGATGTTAAACTTGCTGAAGAACAGGTGAAAGATTTTGAAGCTGTTTTGATTACTGTATTTGCAATGGTCATTGTAGATGTTTGAAATGTAGTTATGGGTAGAGAAGTCTGGGGAGTTGTTGTAGAAGTTATTGGGGAGGTGGTTGAGGTCAATCTTTTTGAAGAAGGGGTGAAAGATTTTGGAGCTTTTATGATTACTGTATTTGGAATGGTCTTTGTAGATTTGGGAACTGTAGTTGTGGGTAGGGAATATGCAGCAATTGTTGTAGATGTTATTGGGGAGGTGGTTGAGATTAAACTAGTTGAAGAAGCTGTGGAAGTTGTTTGAGCTGTAGTTACTACTGTATTTGCAATGGTATTTGTAGATGTTGGAACTGTGGTTGTGAGTAGGAAGTTTGAGCAGTTGTTGTAGAAGTTATTGGGGATGTGGTTGATGTTAAACTTGCTGAAGAACAGGTGAAAGATTTTGAAGCTGTTTTGATTACTGTATTTGCAATGGTCATTGTAGATGTTTGAAATGTAGTTATGGGTAGTGAAGTCTGGGGAGTTGTTGTAGAAGTTATTGGGGAGGTGGTTGAGGTCAATCTTCTTGAAGAAGGGGTGAAAGATTTTGGAGCTTTTATGATTACTGTATTTGGAATGGTCTTTGTAGATTTTGGAACTGTAGTTGTGGGTAGGGAAGTTGGAGCAATTGTTGTAGAAGTTATTGGGATTAAGTTGAGGTCAAACTATTTGAAGAAGGGGTGTAAAGATTTTGGAACTTTTATGATTACTGTATTTGGAATGGTCTTTGTAGATTTTGGAACTGAAGTTGTAGGCAGGAAAGTTGGAGCAATTGTTGTAGATGTTATTGGGGAGGTGGTTGAGATTAAACTAGTTGAAGAAGCTGTGGAAGTTGTTTGAGCTGTAGTTACTACTGTATTTGCAATGGTATTTGTAGATGTTGGAACTGTAGTTGTGAGTAGGGAAGTTTGAGCAGTTGTTGCTTAAGATTATTGGGGATGTGGTTGATGTTAAACTTGCTGAAGAACAGGTGAAAGATTTTGAAGCTGTTTTGATTACTGTATTTGCAATGGTCATTGTAGATGTTTCAAATGTAGTTATGGGTAGAAGTCTGGGGAGTTGTTGTAGAAGTTATTGGGGAGGTGGTTGAGGTCGTCTTTTTGAAGAAGGTGAAAGATTTTTGGAGCTTTATGATTACTGTATTTGGAATGGTCTTTGTAGATTTGGGAACTGTAGTTGTGGGTAGAAATTTGGAGCAATTGTTGTAGATGTTATTGGGGAGGTGGTTGAGATTAAACTAGTTGAAGAAGCTATGGAAGTTGTTTGAGCTGTTGTGATTAGCATATTTGGAACAGATTTGTAGATTTTTCGAACTGTAGTTGTGGGTAAGAAGTTTGAGCAGTTGTTGTAGATGTTATTGGGGAGGTGGTTGAGATTAAAGTAGTTGAAGAAGCTGTGGAAGTTGTTTGAGCTGTAGTTACTATTGTATTTGCAATGGTATTTGTAGATGTTGAACTGTAGTTGTGTAGTAGGAAGTTTGAGCAGTTGTTGCAGAGTTATTGGGGATGTGGTTGATGTTAAACTTGCTGAAGAACAGGTGAAAGATTTTGAAGCTGTTTGATTACTGTATTTGCAATGGTCATTGTAGATCTTTGAAATGTAGTTATGGGTAGAGAAGTCTGGGGAGTTGTTGTAGAAGTTATTGGGGGAGGTGGTTGAG
>JAINUG010002230.1:0-12544 GCA_029706075.1 Aldrovandia affinis
CTCGACTGCATAATTTCTGGTAGTGGGGGACTGCGTTCGCGCTCTCCCCTGATATTGCAGTGAAATGATAAATCTTTGTTCTGAATTTCCTTTCCGAGAACAAACGCTGAGAAAAGACGGCTTTTCTTGTCCTGTTCCGCAGGTTGGTTACATTTCAATTTAACATGCTTGTTCATTGACACGGATCTTAGACACCAGAGGCAGGCTTATACCATGTGCCATTTAGATATTCTTGACCCCAATCGGGTTACAACTGAATATGCCATTGCTCACGGCAAGTTTTTGAAACAACGCCACTTGGCGTGGGTACTGCGATAAAACGTTATGTCCGTATATCGGAATTCCTGTTGAGTCTGTCTTTACACGTGACCTACTGTTAATGTGAGGATATTGCTCTCATGCATTGTAGGAAGTTCAGTTAAAGCTGAATTTAAAACCTTTCAAATTTGAGCTGAGTTACAAGTACAAATACGCTTATTGAATGGTACTCAGTTGCCTACGACTAAAGTTTTGTTACTTTTCCATTTAAACGTCAATGTTGAAGGCCTAATAATACAGATATGATGCTATTTGACACTCATGCAACAGCTGGGTGGGAAGAATGTCTTCACCTGGCCTCATCCACCAGACCTCCTATTCTATTATGGAGTCTGATGTGCTGCACGTAATCTCTGAGCTGAACCTTTGAACTTGTCATTCAAAACTCATGGCGAGGACTGGAAACATTTCCAAGCACACACAGTCTGAATATTCAGATGTTCACTGTCACACTGACACACACTTTTCTGGAATAGGACTTCACTGGAAACATTGCAAAGCGCACACAGCCCTAAACACACAATCCCCGCCCCTGTTCCCCCACTCTCACACAATTTTTGAAGACATGTTTTTACCTGATTCGTTGTCTAACATTTTTTAACTGAAATCACAATATAAGACATGAGTTCACCCTGATGACTCTTGTCATTAAATGTTTTTCTACATTGAAATAAAATAAAACATCAAGTTCTTTCTTTCTCTCTCTCTCTCACACACACACACACACACACACACACACACACACACACACACAATTTCTGAAGTGTGTGTGTGTGTGTGTGAGAGTTTTTACCAATTTGTTGTCAGATTTTTTCTTAACTGAAATCACAATAGAAGACATGAGTTCACCATGATGATTCTTGTTATCAAATGTTTTTTCTGCAATGAAATAAAATAAAACACAAGTTCAGTTGACCTTGTTCACTGTCATGCTTGATTTTCAGTGTCAATTTCTTCCAACAAACCTTTCTTCAAAGGCCTTTGACTCTAGAAACAACATGGTCAGGTGGTGTAACTGGTTTGAGTCAATTACCGTAACCAGTATTTTTCATAAAAATATGATAATATACAGGAAAATTCATGTGGAATGAAATGTAATCCTCAATTGCAGTTTAAATACATGTTTTTAACAATTGTTACATAATTTGTCAAAGATTATTTAGAAAACAAAGGGTGTTTTCAGCATATGTCCCGCTCAATATTGCAACAACAAAGAAAATTTAAATTTAGAGATAATCCTAGTAAAATATATTTTCATGTGATATTTTAAAATAAAGTAATTATTTTTATGAGTACAATTACATACACTCTAGGTGGATAAAATATGTAATATTTGTTATTCTTTTGTGGTTACACCATTTGACATTTTCAGGTGCATTCGGTCTTAATCTTTGTAAAAAATGGTGCAAACGTAATTTCAAATAACATGAAACCAACAGAAACACAAAATGTACATTTTAACAAACTTGTTGCATGCTTTTAAAACAAGTTTGCAAAAGGTTTCTGAATTGCTCGTCTTGCCAACCCTTATTTGTCACTGACCCAAATACAACCAAAATGTTAACAGTCCACATAACCAATTGTTTTTGAAACAGACATGTAAAAAGTTCCTCAAATGGATATGTTACGGCAATGTATAATCTATTGTTTCTGCCAACACTTCTTGCCAGGCTGTAGCAGAAACCTGTCTCACACGGTCCATATAAGCTTTCAGAACGCAACATTTACACCAGGATGCGGTTTGTGGCTTGTAAAGATATCCGGGTTTGAAACTTTGTTTTCTATTATTTTGAACAGGATTGGTTTTACCTCCGCAGCAAGGCATCGTTTCTTATTCGGTAGAGCTTCGTATTCTTGCTCCCCATGTCTCCGGCTTTTGGAGGTTGGACTTATTTATCCAAGCTTCCAAAGTTTTTCCAAAACTTTGTCTCGACATTTTCTGGGAGACTATTGCATTGACGAATGCGGCTCGTGCTTCAGGTCAAAAGCAACCACTTCGGCAATACCTCTTTTATCATCCTGGGACTGTTCTAAGGTGGAAATACTGTCAGGAATAGGGTCATTATGAGGTGTTGGTGATGAAAGGTCAAGGTTGCTTTAAGCCCAATTCTTGCCCCAAACGCTGCAGCCACAATGAGGTGTCGTCAAAGTCAATGGTCCTGTCACAGGTTGTCATCTTTGCTGTTAGAGACGTGAGACATTTTTCTTTTTGCAGTTTGGCAGAGATGTTTTAGATGGATAACCGCAAATCCTTTAAATACAGACAAGACAAAGACGGGCGGAGCGTAAACAAATGACTGGGCGGGAGCGGAGCGTGAGGCATTTGACACCCCTAGGTTGATTGGATTGCTATAATTTTCTAGAAAGAAAAGTAACGCCTGTTCCTTCCACCACAAAAACAGTTAGTCTATCTTTTTTAAAGCAAGTGGTCAGTTCACGTAAATCTTTCAAAAGCGATTGTGCTTTCGTTCCTGTTTCATATTCTGAAGAAGCGACAATGCGATTTCTTAAAAAACAATCCGCTCTTCACTGACGCCCTCAATTGAGCACAATGTATCCTGTTTATACGCTCTGGGTGTCTTGTAATTAATTCAAAAACAGTGAATACGTTCTATGGGGGTTTTAAAACACAAATCCACTCTTGGTTTATGCCACAAAGCTCTTCTCTGACTTTGTACCAATCATCACAAAATATTCAAGTCGTGTCTGCATTAAACACTGCAGACTTTCCATAATATACAGCTTGACCGTCCCCCTCACTGTATCAAATTTGTAGTCGCTAATTCTTTTTGTTTTGAAGTAGGCCATTGTTGCTCCAATGATTCTGTAGATTCCAAAAGACCCAGCTTTAAACTGAATTACTTTTTTCGGGCACCAGGCAGATATAATGAGACATAACAGTATGACGCTTAGGACAGATTTTCTCAAATGTCAGTAAAACGACCACACAGTTATCCAACGTAACTGAGTGCTATAAAATGTATACGAAACATGACGTAAATTATAGGAAAAATAGTTCATTAGCCTACTTAAACACTATGTGAGGCCTCTCAGCCTGTAACAGCCTCTCACACCAACAATCTGCGCGTGTACGCTTATGTTCTCACTGGGATTAGTCTGCGTGGCAAAAACACACAGCAAAAGGTTTACTAAAAACACAGATGCCATTTCCCCTGAAATGGAGAATGCATTTATCCTTTGAAGACGGTCAATTATCTTGTTCAAAACAAATACGGCAGCAAATGGTGATACCCCATCGTTGGACTCTGAAGTTATTGGACACCGTGTCATGGTTGTGTGTCTTTTGAGCCACGGGGTTCCAAAACCTCAAAAGGTTTCCCATGGAAAACAGATGTAATTTACTTTTGTTGTTCGTAATTTTGTTTTAAAGACACGTATAGATAAAAACGCAGATGCCTTTTCTTTGTAAATGTAATTAGTGCCTGAATACTGATTACACGGCTCTTAAAGTAATCAGATACGAGGAATAGTTACGTCTCAAAAAAGCTTGATATTCAGATTACTTTTAGAACATTTGGAATACTTAACTTTTCCATCACAAATGGGTATGTTTTGGGGTACAGGAGACATTAGGAAGCTGTTATATAGCCAAAGGTGGTGCTACTTAGTATAAAAGTGTGCTCAAACTTTTGCACAGGCCATGTTCACTTTTTCATTTTATCAGTAATAAATGTAAATAGTTATTTATGCATTACACTTTGAAAAAGGATGTCATGTTCAACTTTCCACTGTGTAGAGGTCAGGTCAGCTTCTGTTCATTTAATAATAAATACTAATACATTTGAGATGTCAATTTAGCTAAATATATGCAACATTGTATCTGCATTTTTTGTTTTAGTCATCATCATTAACATGTTATGGAATTAGAATGGACAGATTAAAAATTAATCATAATAAAAAGCAATGGGAAACTGAAAGGCAAGTTCTTTTGGCACTGGAATAACAGCCACTTGTGAGGATATGGCTTAGAAAGTGCCAGTGTTGGCGGGCTGTGTAGCGGTGAATGCTCGTAATTGCATAACGTAATTGACGCATAGTAGGGTACAATTGGCTAAATAGGGAGAAAACTGGGAAAAATAAAAAGAATAAAAAAGAAAAAGAAAAGAAAAGAAAAGAAAATGTCATCTTTTCAACAATAAAGAAAGCTGTATAAAATTAGCAGAGGTAGGTCAGGTAACAGCAAATTACTGCAGAACTGTGTTCATTAAGCTGAAGGTTAGCTAACGTTGACTTACTCCAAGTGCTTTTTAAGATTCAAAGTCAAGTCCTTTGATACCGACAGCATCTTTATTCTTGGAAGACACAAGGTACACTGGACCGACAGATTTTCCCATGGTCTTTTGGTCTTGTTTAAACTGGAAATGGTGTCGATAACACCACGAACTGAAAGCTGACTTTTCTTGTCGCTGTCAATGTTTCTCTGAGTGTGGGCGCGCTTTTTTAAATGCATTTTTAAATATTTGTTTTGGGTTCTGTGCAGCGTGTAGTTTTCGTGAGCTGTGTGATGATAATCATGTAGGCGTGAGAATTTCATGCTGTAGCTTTAGTAAATGAATATCAGCTCATTAATGTTTGTAAGAAAAACTTTCCACCAAGAATTCCAATAAGTATTCCAAAAATGTATTCACTTCAGGTTTATTAAAGTAACTGTATTCAGATTACTAGATTTTCAAATATAACGTGAGCTGAATACAGTTACTTGATTTTTGTATTCTGATTACGTAACGCACGTAACATGTATTCCGTTACAACCCAACCCTGGTCATATGAAACTATTGTTCAGATAGGATACCCATCGTTGAACCCCATTGAACTCCACCACCCAACTCCCCAAACCAGTTGCTGCGACAAAGCAATTGCGTACATTGGAGCACACACACACACATCGCGCGCAGATGGAGCAATCTGCAGTTCAGAAGAAAACAGCTAGACATCGACTTGCCATTTTCATATAATTTTTTAAAGATACGTATAGTGTTGCTATTTTAAAAAGATGGCATTAGCCTATGTTAACTAACAAAAAAAGCGGCACGCGACCCTTTGGTGATTTGTATAACTGTTTTGAACGTTAGAGTTGAATCGCCTAGAGCAGAAAACAACTAGACATCCAGCTTGCCAATGGGAGTTTTGTTTTTCGTTTCATTCTTAAGATACGAGAGTCTAAGCCGAGTTTTTCGTTTCAATTTTTAACCCTCTGAGGTCCGTGCTAAGCTTTTAGATGTTTTTTGATTTTGGCATGGTCTGATATTTATCTCAATTTCATCAATTTAACACACACTTACTCCAAAGTGTTTGATATTTTGATTTGAAGGACAATCACAGCTACATTTGTATGCCATCAATAGTTTGGTCAGTATCATATGCAGCTTGTAAATAGATCTACAAACACACAAGTTAAAAATAGTAAATTTTTCTGCTGTCACAAAAGTTGTGAAAGCACACACTAAACTATAGTGACGAATTGTTTTGCCAATGTGCGTTTGTTCATCAAGGTCTTGGTTATGTAAGGGTGAAAACAGTTTAGCACATCTGAGATCTAAATAGCTAAAAACCTGTTTTTTATCAGAACTGGTCACATTTATTTCAGGCTGTGGGGGAGGGCTAAATGCTAAATACCTGAATATTCATTATTCATTGTCCACACCTCTAAGATCTGTCAGATGGGCCATCTCACTGGGCCATCAGTGTTAGATTCTGAGTTCCTGTTCTGTTGTTTTTTTAGTCTTTGTTTATTTTTCATTCAGTCCTTATTCATTATTCTTTATCCAGTATTGCATTTTCCTGTTCTGTCACGTTCTGCTCCCTGTCTGTCCTTGTTCCGTTTATTTCGAGATCCACTCCTGTCTTGTCATGCACCAGGAGTTTATACTTTTCGGGGTTTTCACCGCTTATTATCTCGTTTTCTTCTCTTCTTACTTCTAGATTGCACTTTGTATATATTAGGTAGATGTATAGTACTAACCAACTAATCTACTAACGTTAGGGATTTAGATTAGGATTAACACGCGGAATATGTTTGGCGTCACAAGACGCGGAATTCATATATTTTCACGAGTATTTGAAAACAAGCTAAATAAATCACATTTTAGGCTGTTTGAAAAGTATTCTTCCATAGATCTTGTGTGCATATTGCAATTTGTTACGTTGCAACACGCGGAATGTGTAGTCACAAGACGCGGAATTCATATATTGAATATATATACGAGTATTTGATAACATGGCAAAATCAAATATAGTTACTTACTCTTCGTCAGTTATTGGTCTTCGTCGCTTTACATCAATACTCTCAAACACTGCAGCGCAGAAAATCTTTCCATCTTGAATAAAATTGTATGTCTGTATAAAATCTTGCTTCAAATTGTCGGGACAGTTTATGTGTTTTACGTCGGGCGTTTTCACACATGGCCTCACGCCTCCCCACACACCTCCCCGAAACCGCACCTAGTTACCATGTCAATAGAAGGGGACGTTACTACCAGGTAAAAGAGAGTAAAAGGCAAGGTTTACTTTTGGTCTAATTAACCTAATTTTAAAAATCCCATTTGATTTGCCAGTGCTCAAATCGGAAAGTCGCGATTCTAAGGTTTCTGTCAATGTTTTTGTCGCGTGTATGATAAAATATCGCGAAGTTAGAAATAGTAATATACTTTTATTGCTGCTGGGAGCGGGCGCTCGCTCCCGTCACCTCAGGGGTTAAAGATACGAGTCTAAGCCCTATGCATTGTTCAAAACAAAAACAGATGTCTCTTAAGTTAGACAAAGAAACAGATGTCTCTGAAGTTAGACACCATTTTGGACACCGCGTGTCTAACCATGTCAAAAGGTCAATTAATTTGTCCCAAAAACAGGATCATTGGACACCGTGTCTAATGAGGTAAAAATGTCACATTCCAACCTGTTAAGATGACTATTATAAAAGCCATTCAATATCTATATAATAACTATACTGTGACCTACAATGGTTTCCTGTTTCCCTAGGGTACACATTTTTACTGTGGTCAGCCATCATCATGGTGAAAGGCAAATAACTCCCTGAAAGCTCCCTATATTGACCTCTACAGATCAGGGGGTGGCTACAAAAACTAAAAAAGTTGAAAGATACCATTTTCCAATGTAGTGTCAATTATTAGGAAGTTTATGGCCACTGGAACAGTGGCTAACCTGCCAGGTAGAGGACACAAGTCTATCTTGCCCACACGTGTAGTGAAACGGATGGTTTGAGAGGCAAAAATAAGTAAAAGGGGGCAAAGTTCAAACGCCTGCCATCTCTCAATGTTGTTCCGTATTCCGCATCACCAAAGCCCAGCCCCAGCACACCCCAGTCTGCACTAATGTTACCTGCTGCTGCGCTAACTCCCACAACACCGTAAGCGACCTCCGGACAATGTTTGGGTCTAGGGTACTGTACCTGGACCTGGCTGATGCCACAGAATTCAGCTCTTTTGTGAGGAATCTTAGTAACCCCTCCATGTAGAGTGACATAATCACACACAGTCCTCTGTGCAACAATACTGTCCTCCTGTATATTGCAAGTCTCCACTTCCTTGTTCACAGAAAAGCCTCTCTCCACAGAGGCTTGTTCATGGACAAACGAGCAGCTCCTGGCAAAAGGCCCAGAGCTCAGGATAGGGCTCAGGATAGGGCTCAGGAATGCTACTTGGTTATCTTAATTAGTATTGTGTTCCTGATGTCCAGTGGTTATTAGTTTCTATCACTGCTTAGAAGTTTTATTTCAAAGTTGTTTGTTACTTAGCTGTTTTCAATCGGTTTTATTATATCAGCCTGTGTCTGTAGTTGAGCATTCCTGAGTAGTGGGAGGAACCTGTGGGTTTTTAATTAGTCTGTATTGTTGTCAGGTAGGATATAAGCATGTTATTGCCAGAATCCCAGCAGTGTGCATTGTATCTCGGTTGGAATCGTCTCGTCGTGTGCTAGAAAGTGTAAGTTATCGGGCGTTAGATTTGGTGTTTAGCTTCTGCGTTAGTATCTTGTTCACTGGTTGCAAAGTAGCATTTAATGCTACTTGGATATCTTAATTAGTATTGTGTTGCTGATGTCCAGTGGTTATTAGTTTATATGCTGCTTAGAAGTTTTATTTCAAAGTTGTTTGGTACTTAGCTGTTTTAAATCGGTTTTATTATATCAGCCCGTATCTGTAGTTGAGCGTTCCTTGAGTAGTGGGAGGAACCTGTGAGTTGTTAAGGGTCTGTATTGTTGTCAGATGGCACTCGCCACTTTAGTGCCTAGCATCACTCAGCTATATAAGTAACCATAGTTGTGGAAAGCGACAGCTTTTCACGCAGCCTCCCGTCCAGCCTCCCACCTTCGGACAAAGATAGCCTGCAGGAACAAAGACTCGGCAGACAAAGATAAAAGAGTCGGACCTGCAGAAGGAGTCTACCTGCGTCCACCGGGGGGCCAGCTAGGAGTGCTCGCCGCATGGTAAGTATCATAGTCTTGTATCTCCATGTTCTTCCTCTGCATCTAACACTACATGCTACTTCCCTATCCCAGTCCATGTCTCCTCTTCTAGATTACCTAGAAGGAGAGATTCTACCCACACCAGTAATCTGTCCAATCTCATCCTCCCTCCTAGATCTCCCGGTGTTGGCGTGGTGGTAGCAGGCGGACTATGGAACCGCCAGTCCGCTGTCCGGAACGCCGATTTCATCTCGGCCCAGGCCTCACTACTCTCCCTGCAGTTCCTGGCGCTCACGGAGACGTGGACCACTCCTGAGAACACGGCCACCCCTGCTGCTCTCCACTGCCTACATCTTCTTCCACACTCCATGACCCTCAGGTAGAGGTGGAGGGACAGGTATACTGATCTCCCCTGTGGAGATTTGGTATTGTTCCTCTTCCTCACTTCTCACCCTCCTCCTTTGAATTTCATGCTGTCACTGTCACTGTTCCATGTAAACTGCACATCATTGTTCTTTATCGCCCCCAGGTCCACTGGGAGTTTCCTAGATGAGATGGATGCCCTACTCAGCGCCTTCCCTGAGGATGGCACTCCCGTCTTACTCCTCGGTGACTTCAACCTACCGCTGGAGACCCCTCAGGCCTCTGCATTCCTCCCCCTGCTTCAGTCCTTCGACTTCACCCTGTCTGAATCCCCATCCACCCACAAGGCCGGTAACCAACTGGACCTGATCTTCACCAGGAACTGCGCCTCACCCAACATTACGGTATCTCCTCTACATGTGTCTGACCATTGCTTTCTGTCTTTCTCCCTCCCTCTCCCCTCTGTGCCTAAACCATCTTCACCTGCTCCCACTGTCCTTGTCCGTCGCAACCTCCGCTCTTTCTCCCCCGCTGCCCTGTCAGCTACTGTTCTATCTTCCCTTCCCCCTACTGATGCCTTCTCTCAGCTACCTGCTGAGGAAGCATCATCCACCCTACTTTCCTCTCCTTCCTCCTCCTTTGACTCACTCTGTCCTCTATCCACTAAACCTGCTCATCTCCGACCCCCCACCCCCTGGCTAACCGATTCCATTCGGACTAACCAACTGAAACTGCGGCGGCAGAAAGAAATGGGAAAATCCAAATCCCCTGTAGCTCTGTCTGATTTCCACACACTCCTGGCTTCCTTCTCCTCAAATCTCTCCTCTGCTAAGTCTGCATTTTCCTTTCTAAGATTCAATCTTCTGTTTCCAACCCGTAAACTCTACTCTACGTTTTCCTCTCTCCTCATCCCTCCTCCTCCCCACCCCCTCCTCTCTAACCGCGGATGACTTTGCATCCTTCTTTCACATTCGCAACTCCTTCCCCCAACCTCTCTCTCACCTAACTCTCCCTCACCCGTCTCGCTACCTAAACCTCCCACCCCTCTGTCCTCCTTCTCGCCCCTTCCTGACTCAGACATCCTTCAACTTGTTCTCTCCCACCATCCCACCACCTGCCCTCTTGATCCCATTCCTTCCCCCTCTTCCAGTCCATTGCTATGGACATCCTCCCCCTTTGTCTCCAATGTCATTAACTCTCTCTCTTTCCTCTGGCTCTGTCCCTCTTCCCTCAAAACGCTCATGTTGTCCCCCTCCTCAAAAAACCTTCTCTGAATCCTGCTGTCATCTCCCATTCTCTTTCCTCCCATTCCTTTCCAAAACATTAGAGCGGGCTGTCTATAATCAACTGTCTGCTCATCTCTTACAGAACAACCTGCTTGATCCCAACCAATCTGGGTTCAGGGCAGGCCATTCCCCAGAGACTGCTCTCCTTGCGGTCACTGAGGCTCTTCATGGGGCTAAGTCCCAATCCCTGAGCTCCGTCCTCCTCCTCCTCAACCTGTCGGCGGCATTCGACACCGTGGACCACCAGATCCTGCTCTCATCTCTCGTCGAGATGGGAATCTTTGGATCTGCGTTGACATGGTTTGAGTCCTACCTGGCTGACCGGTCCTACCAGGTGGCCTGGAGAGGATCCCTCTCCTCTCCCACACCCTCTCTACCAGAGTCCCACAGGGCTCAGTGCTAGCCCCGTCCTATTCTCTCTGTACACCAAGTCACTTGGCTCTTATTTCTGCTCATGGTTTTTCTTATCACTGTTATGCCGATGACACTCAACTCTTTCGCTCCTTCTCTCCATCTGATACCCAGGTCCCGGCACGGATCTCTGCATGCCTGGCTGACATCTCCACATGGATGTCCACCCACCACCTGAAGCTGAACCTGGGGAAGACTGAGCTGCTCTTCCTCCTGCGAAGAGGCTCCCGATGATTGATAAGTCAATCACCGTGGAAAGCTCCATAGTGTCTCCGTCCCAGTCTGCCAGTAGCCTTGGGGTGACCCTGGACAACCAGCTGTGCTTCTCGAGCCATATTGCAGCGATCAATGGGACCTGCCGATTCTCCCTCCACAACATCCGGAGGATCCGGCCGTTCCTCACCCAAGAGGCCACTCAACTCCTGGTCCAGGCCCTGGTGATCTCACGTCTGGACTACTGCAATTCCCCTTGCTGGCAGGCCTTCTGGCCTGTGCCATCAAGCCACTGCAACTAGTCCAGAAAGCTGCCCACTCGCCTGGTGTTCAACCAGCCGAAGTTCACCCACGTCACCCCTGTACTCTCCTCTCTGCACTGGCTCCATCGCAGCACGCATCAGATTCAAGTCACTGGTGCTTGCTTTTCAAACAGCCAGAGGTACTGCTCCCCCTTACCTCAGTCACTCATCACCCCTACACCCTCCCAGACCCCCTCCGCTCAAGCTCCTCTTTCAAACTGACTGTCCCTTCCCCTCCGGGCGCCTGGCAGCCGCTCACTCGCAGTCTCGCCTCTTCTCTGTCCTGATCCTCGCTGGTGGAACGACCTTCCGCAATCGGTCAGGACCGTTGAATCACTTGCAATCTTATTCAGACTCACTACCACTGAACTCTGTCCATCTAGCTAATTTGTCGTCACCACTGTTTACTTGTTCTACAGTATTTTAAAAACTACTAAAAAAACACACAAAAAACACACTAACTTTTTCCTTCCCAGTGTTACAGGTATGATGCACAGACACCTGCAATGATGTCTATTGCTGTATTACTGCACTGATCTTGTGCGCTAACTATGATTGTTCTTACCATGTATTAATGCACATCTTGTAAGTCGCTCTGGATAAGAGCATCTGCTAAATGCTTAAAATGTAAAATGTAATCAGTCGACAGCTCTCCACGGTAACAAGCCACGAGAACCTCCATAGAACCTCCATACTGTTCATGGTCTTGCTGGAGAAGTTCAAAAGGTTTCCAATTCACATTGAGCCCATCCATCAAGATGGATACCAGGCTCCTCAATTCAAGTTGGTCCACACACTCTGATAAATAAAAATAAACCATTAAATCAACCATTTAACACTTTTTTTGGCAGATGAGTGTAAGTGCTTGAGTCTTATTCTGTTATTTCTGGTATTATATCTAGTATTGTGTTGATAAGCAATGAAAATGTATAAAAATGAGGGCTGTCCCGACTAAAACAAATCCTGGTCGACCAACAGTGGTGTCCGTTTTTCGATTAGTCTAAATTTGTTTAATAAATTTACTATATGCACAATGCGCTTGTCTCATGTTTTATAACTTTCTTAAGTGAATGACACAAATGAGTAAAATAGGCTAATGACTTTATGGAGCGAGGAGTTCAAGATTACCTGAAAGAAAGAAAAAAAAAACGTTCCCGAGCCTCCTGTTCATGCTGCCCTTGCAGATTCTGCGTTGCGCTTGTGAAGTTG
>JAINUG010002231.1:0-12541 GCA_029706075.1 Aldrovandia affinis
AGGTCATTTTCATTATCACCAACGCTGCTCTGCTTGTTAATAAACACAGTGCAATTATTAAATCTTACCACATGGCTATAGCTAAACTGAACTTGCTTCTACTTATCTTGGTACTTTAGTTTGAACAAAATACATGGTAGTTGAACTGTATATATGTAAAGAAAAGCATTTAAGTTTTTATAAATGAAATGGTTATATTATAGATTGCATGTGTACAGGTGTCCGTGTAAAAGCTAGTTTGAAAAAGGAATCTAGGAAACAAGGCCATTGACGTTGATTATGACTGATTACTAATTACTGAACATAACTTTTAATTCTCTTCTGAGAGTTAAACGTCTTTATTTATTAGTGCTGTCATACACAGCCTACAATGTTTAATTCCAGTTAGAGGAGAACTGACACGGTTTTCGATCAATTTTTGAAATAGCCAGAAACTAAATGAACTACTATATATAGTATATACTGTATAGCGTAAAATATGGTCATTTTAAGAGTGATATAGGATAATATTAATGAGCTGTTACATCAGTTACCTGTCTGACGTCATAGCAGCTAGCCCATTAAGAGACGGATACATTCGGAGATGAGCGGACATTGAAAATTGATTGAGTTCATCTAGGTTTTCCTTCTAGGCAATTGAAGAGTATTTTTCCAAACTCACTCAGTCCACAATTTTGAGAAAATCAACATTTTTGTTTCTTTTAAATTGGGGTGTTTTTTGCATGGAGAATGTTTTATTTTTTATACTTAAATCCCTGAGAATAATAGTGTAAAAGTAAAACTGCAAATATCTAACCATTTATCAGAAAAGTACTACCCACCTTGGAAAATATGGTTTATTAAAACTCACTCTTCAATTGCAGGTGGTTAAGAAGTACTGTAGATGGTATGGGAGTGTAATTAATTATGATACAATGCAATAATAATACATTCATATACCTTTCCCCTAGTTTTGTAATGTATTCATTCAATCAACAGTCAAAAGTTGTGACTTTGTATTCTCATCTGCATGTACAAGCTACTTTTTTCATTGCAAACACAAATTCGGTTCATTAATTGTGGTTATTAATTTTTGCGAACCTGTGTTTGTGAAGAAAAATCTCTTGCATTGAATTATGAATCAAAGTTAAGGGGGAAAACTCTGTGTGAATATCAAGCACTTCCTCGCTGCACAATTTACATCCTGACATTGGGGAGAAAAATAAAAAGGGAAAATGTTGTTGAAAACGTAAGCCAAGAGGCTTGATATTACCTTCAGTTAACTCACTAGTGTCCTGATCCCTCGCTGGTGGAACGACCTTCCGCAATCGGTCAGGACCGCGGAATCACTTGCGATCTTCCGCAAGAGACTCAAAACCCACCTCTTCAGACTCTACTACCACTGAACTCTGTCCATCTAGCTAAATTGTCTTCACCACTGTTTACTTGTTCAACACTATACTCCAAAAAAATTAAAAAATGTACACGAACCTTCTCCTTCCCGGTGTTACAGGTATGGTACGCAGATGCCTGCAATGATGTCTATTGCTGTATTACTGCACTGATCTCGTGCGCTAACTATGATTGTTCCTACCATGTATTAATGCACATCTTATAAGTCGCTCTGGATAAGAGCGCCTGCTAAATGCTTAAAATGTAAAATGTAAAAATGTATATATAATACAAGACTGTCCGCTGTCCTTGTCTTCCTCTCTCTCTAGGACTGTTGATGACAGCAATGTATGGAGTCTTCCTTTGTTCATCATTCTCAGCCCTGGCACAGAATCAGAGATGACGCAAGCTTTTTTCTCTTCTTTTTTAAATATATAAAGAGGGTTATATGGAAATAAATACAATATTTTTTGATAGAGAATAGACATTGATAGAGTTCTTTCCCACGCTCTTCTGAAGAACATATTTCCAGTGATGGAGAGAATGTTTCAATCCTTACCAAACCTATGCCACAGACATGCCCAAGGGTGTGTATATTTGGTCTAAAATGAGGCCAAATATGGTACGGGTATTTTGATACAATATTTTGGTTCAAAAAAGCAGTTTGTGTAAGAAAGCGTGGGTCAAATAAGAGGATCATGGTGCTCTTATTTGAATTCCCCCCAAAAATATCTAAAAACATATCGTTTTAAAATACTGTAAAGCCCATATCTGCCAGCTAGCTTGGCATCTGCTTAATGTCCCAGCTAGCAGGCATCTAAAAAGCTTCATATGTTAACCCATCAAAGCTATGTGTAAGTAACTAGCTAGACCTCCAAGAAACAATCAGCAAACAAGTAAAACATGAATGCTATTTCATTGTGATTTTTATTTCCTTTGCTTTTCCCTACTTTAAAACTTCACTGGAGTCAAGTGAAGTTGGAGTTCAGAGTTCACTAACTGAGTGGAAAGATGACACTTTGGTACTAGCAATTCAAACGAGGCCTAAACCTCACATCCTATGGTGACTGAACTGTTACCCTTTTGAAAAGACTGTAATGGCCAAGCAAGTCTTATATTTCTTTGTGAGTTTTAGGTACTTGAAAGTCAAAACATTACTAGTAAGTAAAGTATTAGTAAGCAGAGAGTATTGTATGTAACATCACACCATGCATTCTTCTTCAGGCTTTCTTCTATAAACTTTTTTTATTGAAATTTGTATTCTGCATTAGTTACCAAGAAGGATTAATTTTTTTTTGCTTTAAATTGCTTAACGTTCAGTGAACTGAATTGCATATCTAGAGATAATAAAAATGGAGCCTATTAATCAATTTAATTAACACAATATCTTGGGTGGCTATTTAAAACGACTGCAGATATTTCTCGCTCTCTATCACGCGGCCCGGTATCAGACAGGATTTATGGCATAGCCACTCAGGCTCAAACCCCATTGAATTGGCTGCGGTGGATTAATTTCACTCGAGCGTCCAGCTGACATACAGAGGGTTCTGTTGATTACATTTGTCTTCTTCAGTTTCCCCCTTGTACCCCTGATAAATCAAATTCAACCCTCCAACAAAGAGCAGCAAAGACCACCTCTCCGTTAGAGAAAGAACAAGCCACTTGATGGACGCGCGCTTTTGTGTCCGCTCAGATAACCCTCTCCCGCTCTTCGAAATACACTCGCTCGGACCGTATGATCTATGCACCACAATTATAAGTATGACTTTTGACCAGACAGATCCATTTAGGGATTGCACTCTCCAGTCAAAGGCTGCGTGCGAGTGGATCGCGGCTCCTGCGTGCATTTGAATAGAGAGAAGTTGGCCCTTTCCTCTCAGAAAGTGACCGTACTTAACCAGGTTTGAACATTATAACAATGCAGTGGAATCTCTGCATTGTGGTGCATTATGCTCTGTGATACAAGGCAGCAGAAAAGGGACAAAGCGCGCGGGCGAGCCTGGATTCAGACACAATGCAGTGAATGAGAGCGGAGCATAAAGGCCCTTTTTAAAAGGGATTTACAATGGTTCATCTTGCTCGAGAGAGAGAATCGAACCCGGGGGGCTGGCTCGGTGGCTCATCCTGTTAGGACATTGTTGCGGTGTGAGTTGAGTTCGGGCCGCGGCAGGAGTTTGGCAGGCAGCCGTGCAGGGCAGCGCGTGGCTGACTCCGGAGCCTCCAGGGTAAGGAGGGATTTGGGTCGGTGAGACATTCGCGCCTCGTTGAGCACCAGTGAACCGCCCTTTATTTGCTCGTGATTTATCCCCATTTCTCTCCCAATTTAGTCGCCAATTGTTCCGTCTTTTCATGTCAACTACCCCCACCCCTTGTACTACAAGCTCACTGCCATAGCTCTGGGACCGGCAGTGACAAAGTCAATGAACCGAGACTTCCTCCGAGACGGAACTCGCCAAGCCGTCGACCGTAACCCCGGTACACGTAGAGCCACTCTTGTAGCGCAGCGAGCTCACGCCGGCCTCCCTCCCCACTCCCATGGGGTGGGCAGCCAACCACCACCCCGAACGGGACTCCTGGCCAGAGCTGGGCTGGCGCAGCCGGGGCTCGAACCCCGACTGCAGTGGGCAACCTGCACTCCGGGCGAGTGCCTTTACCACTGCTCCACCCGGGGACCCGCAGGCACCCATGGAGCGCCCTCCTCCGGCACAGTGTCTGCGTGAGCTCGACCGCCGGACTGTGGAGTGAAAAGAGGCAGCGGTCTGGCATCGCATGTTTCAGAGGAGAGTTTGCTGCTTATCTTCCCTCTCCAGTGTTGACAGAGGAGGTTTTCAGGGATGAGCAGGAACGATCGAATTCGCCATGCACTGCAGCAACCAAGGCCTGGGCTCAATCAATCAGCTGATACTTTAACTTATAAACACAATGCAACTGTTCATGTTTTTCTTACTAATTAGAGTTTGGTGAGCTCATGTTAGTGATGGCTGAACTCAAACCAAACTTGCATGTAATTGTTCTTTGAAGTTGTTACCATACAAATGTTCATGTCAAAGTTATGTGCAGTGCTGACTTGATCCAGGCCACTGTATTATTTTATTTTTTTATTTTTTTATTTAACCTTTATTTAACCAGAAAAGCCACATTGAGATTAAAAATCTCTTTTTCAAGTGTGTCCTGGTCAAGACAGGCAGCAAGAAAACAATTAGTTGCATACATACAAAACGTATAACATATAACAGAATCAAAGTTGAAAATTGAAAGAGAGAAAAAAATTAAATTATAAAAATAAATAAATAAATAAAATGTATATATATTTAAAAAATAACAGTTTTCCTAATTAAAACATTGACATCCTGATGTGCCTACCTCGAAATCCTTTAGGATAGATTTAAAAGCATTTAACAAAACCAGCTCCTTGAGATTTAAGATAGTCTGTAATTTATTCCAGTTGTAGGGAGCAGCGTATTTAAAAGCCTTTTTACCCAACTCGTTACGGGCAATTGGAACATTTAGTAAAAATAAATCCTGAGAGCGTAGGCAGTACTTTTCAACCTTTTTCTGATGTATGTAATTGCCTAAATATGAAGGAAGGAGGCCAAGAATTGCCTTATAAATAAAAATATGCCAATGATTTAGTCTGCGGGTGGTCAACGCAGGTCAACCAACCCTGGCGTACAAGGAGCAGTGGTGAGTTAAGGCTTTACAATTTGTAACAAACCTGAGTGCCCCATGGTAGAGTGTCCAATGAATGGAGACACTGCAAGGATGCATGCATATATATAATATCACCAAAATCCAGCACAGATATAAAAGTTGCCTCAACGAGTCTCTTTTTTTACCTCAAAGGAAAAACAAGACTTGTTTCTAAAATAAAAACCCAGTTTCAGCTTTAGTTTCCTCGCAAGGTGTTGTATGTGTGGTTTAAAAGAAAGAGAGACATCAATTATAATTCCTAAATATTTATATGTCAGAACAGACTCAATCTTGTTTCCCTGTAGAGAAATAATAGATGGTAGATTTAGTGGCTTTTTCTTTGAGTTGGTGAACATCATAAGCTTTGTTATGTCCGCATTCAGAACCAGCTTCAACTGAGAAAGGTTATCTTGTATAATATTAAATGCATGTTGAAGCTGACAGAGGGCCTGATCCTGAGTGGGGGCAGAGCAGTATATGACAGTATCGTCAGCATAAAAGTGGCATTGTGCGTTGGTTACCCCTTGATTAAGACCATTAATATAAATAGTAAATAAAAGTGGTCCAAGGACCGATCCTTGGGGCACACCCTTGGATACACTAAGGAGGCTTGAGGAGAGTCCCTCAGCTTCAACACATTGCATCCTGCTGGTTAGATAGTTTTCAAACCAATTGACATTTTGTTCTGACAATCCAACAGCAAGAAGCCTGTGCTTCATTAAAACATGATCGACGGTATCAAAAGCTTTGGTTAAATCAATAAAAAGAGCTGCACAATGTTTCCTATTTTCCAGAGATTCAATAAAATCATTGACAACTTTTAAGGTTGCAGTTATAAAATAGTCTGTGTGCTTGAACCTTTCCAGCAAAACGAGCCGTCAAATTAACCATCTCATCCTGAGCTATCCACAAGAAGAGCAAAAGGTCAGAATTGGATGCATTGATTTTGTGTACAACAAATGAATTTACAAAAGCTGAAAGTTCAACGAGGAGAAATTAACTACTGCTGCTGGTTTTGGAAATTGATGGCAAAAATCCTCAGCAGGTGTTTGGCGTTGATATATATATATATGTATTTTAAAGTAAGTAATTTATTCAATTTTATTGAGCAATCCGTTATCTTCAGGTCACTGCAACAAAAATGTTCTTAATTGAACTGGCCTCACAAAAGCAAAAGCAAATGTAAAATAAGTTAATAGAAAGTATATGTATACTTTTCTAAACTCGTGCACAGTAACAGGATAACAGCCATCGAGAGCCACGCAGGGAGGCATGATTTATTTTGTTGATGATTCATCGGACATTAGTAACATTGAGGCAAAATCAGAGTGTGAAAGCTATTTTGATCGTGGAAACATACAATGCTCCAAAAATAGTTCCCTTTTGGTACGTTTCTTCCCAATGTATCTGGGCACTTTTAAATCAGGCCTAAATACCTTCCTGTTTAACAAGGACTTTTCTTAAATCGGTGTTTGTTTTTATACATCTTTGTGGTTGTTTTTTGTTTTGTGCACTTTGAGATAATGATAATACTTTTAATGAAAAGTGTGTTACAAATAAAATGTATGATTATTATTATCATTATGCACCTCTAATTACATACAGACATACTCATCCTTTACTCATATCCCCTAAATTAAAAAACAATACAAGTGAGATGCCTCATTAGCCCTAATGATCAGATAAAGACCTAAATGCACTTTGATTTCCGGTAAATGCGTGCCGGTGGCGGTGGGGCTCCCATGAGGCATTGCAGCTGTTTGTTTTTCTCTCCCGGGTGGGTTAGGCGAAAGTGAGAAGATCAAGCTTCATTGGGCGTTATGTGCAGTGAAGCGTTTCTCTAAACAAACACACACATCGCTGTCTCTCTCTCTCTCTCTCTCTCTCTCTCTCTCTCTCTCACACACACACACACACACACACACACACACACACACACACACACACACACACACACACACACACACACACACACACACACACACACACACACACACCATTAGATCTAAAAGCTTAACCTTTTACCCCTTAAAACACTAAAAACACTAAAAAAGGGCTATTCCACCGCCTGTTTGGCACTACTCTTAAATAAAGCTTTATAACTTTGTAGTAATACACTGCAGAGGCATGGTTGCTGGCTGGGTTTGGAGGAAAACGTGCACGACCAGGGCTCATACTTCAAACCTATTGAATATTTGAATGGTGTACACAAAGTGTACATAAAAATGTAAAAACAATATATAAATATAAATAGCTTCATACTGTACCTTATATTTTGGCATATTCCACATTAGGCCAGGAGTAAATTAGTGTACACAGTTCATCCCCAACATGTGTACCACCTGCGCAACGAATTTGGTGCAGACATGTTTAAAATTGAAAGGGTTATATCCAATGGCCCTCTGCCTGGCCTCTAACATTTGTCTTGGTAAATGTTCATCACAATGCAATAACTTGTTTTAGTTGCACTTTGAAATTTGAATTGACAACAATACATTCTGCACGTGCACTTGTCCTTAATAAGGAAAAGCCTAGCGAATATTATTTAATTAATCGAAAAATAAAATTCAACATTTAATCCAAAGACGTGTCCTGCCCTCCCCACTCCCCTTCCCACCGCCTCTCCCTCCCACACCGCTGTGATATTTGCCCAACATCACCATAATCAAATGCACTCAAACACAGCTTCGGCCACACTTCTGGTGACATGCATATGAAAAATGGATGGAATGATTTGCAGACACTATTTGCAGACATTCAGAGTGGTGGGGAAATGGCAGCCGGTTTGGTGCGCACCGAGGATCCTAGTAGAGTTCAGCTCCCACACCCTGGAGATAACTCAAATAGAACCCACATCAGCTGTCATATCCATATGTCCTGTTCATGTTCAGACTTATTGCACTTATTTGTGGAATTCAGCGCCCCCTAGCAAGTTGCTCATCAAGGGAATGATTTTCCAGAAATAGAGGCATGTATGGAAATGTTGAATAAGTAGCATACCACTACCCGGGGGCGGCACGGTGGTGCAGTGGATAGCACTGTCGCCGCACAGCAAGAAGCTCTCGGGTTCGAATCCCGACCGGGGGCCTTTCTGTGTGGAGTTTGCATGTTCTCCCCGTGTCCGAGTGGGTTTCCTCCCACAGTCCAAAGACATGCACGTTAGGCTAATTGGAGAGTCTAAATTGCCCATAGGTATGAGTGTGTGAGTGAATGGTGTGTGTGCCCTGCGATGGATTGGCGACCTGTCCAGGATGTATTCCTGCCTCTCGCCCCAATGCATGCTGGGATAGGCTCCAGCCCCCCTCTGACCCTGACCAGGAATAAGCGGGTTAGATAATGAATGAATGAATGAATGAATGAATGAATGAATGAATGAATGAACCGCTACCCGGCCATTGTTTATAAGGGCATCTGTACAGGAAATAAAAGAATAAAAGGATAGACTCCACATCCATCAGAACAGGACTCAACATCCACATCAGGAAGACAAAGTTACTGAGGCTCAACGCAAACAATAATAACCCGATCACTCTCAGAGGGCAGCCACTGGAAGACGTAGACTCATTCACTTACCTGGGAGGTATAATAAACAAACACGGTGGTACAGGCGAGGACATCAAAGCAAGAGTCCAAAAGGCGAGAACGGCATTGATCATATTGCGAAACGTTTGGGGCTCCAAAAAATCTAAAGACCAAAACGGGGATGCGGCTGTTCAACTCCACGGTCGAGCCTGTGCCTGTATATGGCTCTGAGATGTGGAGAGTGACAAAGGCAGACATGAAGAAGCCACAATAGATGCCTTACGGAGGATCCTACACCTGAGCTGGAGGGACTGGGACAATATGGACCTGTGGAGAGGAACTGGACCGGTCCCAGTGGAGGAAGAGGCCCGAAGGCGGAGGTGGAACTGGGTCGGTCACACCCTCCAAAAGCCTCCTACCAACATCACTCGCCCAAGCCCTGACCTGGGACCCACAGGGGAAAAGGAAGAGGGGCCTCCCCGAAAACACCTGTAGGCGGGACCTGGAGGCAGATACCAAGACATCTGGCCATACCTGGGCTGGAGAACAGTGCCCAGAACAGAGCTCGGTGGAGGACCATCGTCTGTGGTGTATGCTTCCCTAGGGGCGATGGGCTTAAGGAAGTAAGTAAAGGGCTGCTTCATAAATAGCCTTCATTTCTGTGAAAAGTGTGTCTAATGCGACAGTAGTTTTAATAAAAGTCCAAAGAAGGGCAACTGAACTGATACCTGGTATGAAAGGTAAAAGTTATGATGATAGACTTAAGGCACTCAATCTACAGTATTTAAGATTAGCAAACGGAGACTTAGGGGGGATTTGATTGAGGTTTTTAAATTCTTAAAAGGGATTAACAAAGTGAAATACCAAAGATTTTTTAAGATAAGTGGGGTCAGCAGAACAAGAGGCCACAGGTGGAAATTAGTTAAAGGCAAATTCCGCACAGATATTAGGAGGTTTTTCTTTACACATTGTTGTCAATGCCTGGAACAGATTGCCAGGTCGGGTAGTAGGGGCAGAAACACTTAGGCTATTAAAGTCCAAGCTAGATATGGTACTAGATACTCTTTAGATTAGGACATGACGAGCCTAGATGGGCTGAACGGCCCGTTCTCGTCATTATGTATTCTTATGTTCTTATGTTCTAATACTTTGTCCGAAACATCCATCTTTTTCCGCTTTGCTTCCTTCTTCTCCATCTGGGCTACTGCGCGATTGCCTACACAGGTGCTTTCCCCCTCGAAACGTACACCCAAGGAAAGCACTCTCTGCCTTTTCAATTTCAGAGAACATTTTTCTTTAAACCTGCTTTTAGAAAACACCAGTGAGAAATAACTGTAGGAATATATGTCTGTTCCCTTGAACAGGATGTAGTGGAGGCAGCATGTCGAGTGTTGGACCTCTGCAATAACAGAACTTGTTCTTCGGGTGAAATCGTTCTCTTAGAATAACATGGATGTTCCCCTGCCCTTGAGGTTTTTGCATGCGGCGAAAAACAAAAGGCGCAAACTGTTCCTGTGAAACTGCGACTCAGTGAGCGCGTGCTCCCACTTCACCTGGCTCTCCACGTTTGAAATGCCCTCAAAGACGGCTTCCCACTCTCCCGCTCTCAAAGACAGTGTCTCCCCTCGGGTGGGAATACAAAGGACAGCCATGAAAGACGTCTTATTCTCAGTTTTCACTCTTAATTCAGTCCCACGGGTGACTTAAGATGTCTGAATTCCTCGAGGAAAAAGAAAACATAAAAACCCATTTGTATTTAATTGCTTTACAAACCTTTTTATTTACCCGGAGTCAAGCTGAGGGACATTATCACAACCTACAAATAACCACTTAAAGGTGCCACCATAGGGACACTCGCATGTATGAATGTCTATTGAAAAGAACAATAAAACAAAAATGGCTGAAAAAACCCCAAACTACTAACAACAGTATCCAGGGAATGCTTTCATTTGCAGTGAGTCTGTGACACTGCAGGCGCCAGGTTAAATCCAGTTTGAGTGGGAAAGCAAAGCAAAGCACGTTTGAAGCAATGGGTGAATCAGGGATTTGTAAGCAGGCCTACATTGCCTTGATATGGGAGAGGGGCTAAATGAAGCTGCGACGTGTATGGAGAAATGTGTTAATGAGCACCGCAAGTTATGAGTTGCATACTGATGGCGAAAGAGTCATTCACCATCCTTGTGACAGCTTAAAGTGTTATTTACAGCCTGGCATTATTGAAGATCGATGTACCCTACCATTTGAAACGGTAAAGGCAGTGTGTACCCCACCATTTGAAAGGCAGTGTGTAATTAAGCTAGAACAGAGGCTGCCTGTGAACACAACGCACAACACGGCCCGTTTTAGTTCGATGACTTCATTTAATTTTCTTAAACCCAATTTGGAATGCCCTATGTATTCAGAGGCTTGTCCCGTTGCCTCCAGGTCCTCCATCAACTCAGAAAATCGCAGGTCTTCTCCAAAGCATGTGCTGACAGTCGCTGTGTCAGAGGAGAGCACTCACGTATCGGCAAACTGCAAGCACCCAACTGACCAGAGGAGGCGCTGCTGCGCGCAATGAGACGAGGACAATCCCGTCGACCGAAACCCTTCCCTCCCTGAGCGACACAGCGGCCAGTGATCCACCGCCCCCCCGCGGAACTGCCGGCCATGCTCGACACCCCCGAGGTCAGGATTCGACCCCAGACCCGAGGGGTGCATCACGACACTGAAACACCCTGTGTGACTGTTTTATTGTGCTTGTATTTTATTAAGCTGAATTTTACTTTTCATTTTTAATTTCGGTTGTATGGTAGCCTACTGATAACTTGTATGTGTACTGTGCCTTGTTATGTATTGTATATGTATGTATGTATTCTTTATGTATTGATGTAATTCGTGCTTGCCTTCTTGGCCAGATCACCCTTGAAAAAGAGACCTCGGTCTCAATGGGTTTTTATTTCTGGTTAAATAAAGGTTTGATTGTTGTAGCCCCACAAATCACCCAGCAGCCAGCCCCCTCTGTGTTTCAACACACGTTTTTAACCCTCCTAACCAACTCGTGGACGCGCGCCACATGCGGTTTGGAAGGGGTCGGCGCAGAGACCTACCGCACGGCGTTGTCCATGCGCGACACGGTCAGGTACGCCGCCAGGTTAGCCGTGTAGGAGGAGCACACGATCAGCGCGAAGAGCCACCAGCTGCCCATCACGATCCGCAGGGCCATGGAGTTCACGATGGAGTCCCCTCCTGCAACGGGAACACAACCGTTTCTGCACCCTGCATACTGCACCCTACAGTATATATATATATATATATATATATATATATATATATATATATATATATATATATATATCCATCCATCCATCCATCCATTGTCTAAGCCGCTTATTCCTGGTCAGGGTCGCGGGGGGTGCTGGAGCCTATCCCAGCATGCGTTCCGGGCGAGAGGCAGGAATACACCCTGGACAGGTCGCCAATCCATCACAGGGCACACACACCATTCACTCACACACTCATACCTACGGGCAATTTAGACTCTCCAATTAGCCTAACGTGCATGTCTTTGGACTGTGGGAGGAAACCGGAGTACCCGGAGGAAACCCACGCGGACACGGGGAGAACATGCAAACTCCGCACAGAAAGGCCCCCGGCCTGGATTCGAACCCGAGACCTTCTTGCTGTGAGGCGACAGTGCTATCCACTGCACCACCGTGCCGCCTTCATATATATATATATATATATATATATATATATATATATATATATATATATATATATATACACAGCAGAACAAGAGGCCACAGGTGGAAATTAGTTAAAGGCAAATTCTGCACAGATATTAGGACATTTTTTTACACAGAGAGTTATCAATGGCTGGAACAGCTTGTCAGGTCGGGTAGTAGAGGCAGAAACGCTCGGGCTATTCAAGTCCAGGCTAGATGCAGTACTAGATACTCTTTAGATTAGGACATGA
>JAINUG010002232.1:0-12539 GCA_029706075.1 Aldrovandia affinis
CAGTTACTTGTTTTGAACTCTTAGCTAGCTGTGCAAGCAATCCCCTGATGTTTGGACCTAGCTTAGGGAGCAAGTAGTGGCAATGAGGATCGACAGGTTGTTTCATTTCAGCTCAAAAGAACGAATCCTTGGGCATTGTTAGGCCGTAGTCAATTCTCTCTGCCATCGGGAATGGATCCAACATAAGGAAAGCAGACTTGTGGAGAATGCGGCGGGCATCGATCCTACCTCTCGCATGCTAAGCAAGCGCTCTACCATTTTGAGCTAATTCCCCATTGAAAAGCTATGCTATGTGGGAATCTCTTTGTTGCC
The DNA here is from genome assembly GCA_029706075.1 of Aldrovandia affinis. Lineage (NCBI taxonomy): Eukaryota > Metazoa > Chordata > Actinopteri > Notacanthiformes > Halosauridae > Aldrovandia > Aldrovandia affinis. The sequence continues at coordinate 313 of JAINUG010002232.1, forward strand.
TTCCATAGCACACCAGAATGGAAAGCGGTCTACCATTTGAGCTAATTCCCCAATGAAAAGCTATGCTATGTGAGAAAATGTTTTTGTTGCTTTTCCTAGCACACCACAATGGAAAGCACTTTTGGCAATCAGCGGCGCTTTCTGCTTTTGCAGGCTCCATAGAATTCAATGACAAAATGGAAAGTAGTGGGTTCCATGGTGTACCGCTTAGCACTGTGGACTCTGAATACAGTGATCCAAGTTAGAATCTAGCTGTGACCGTAGCTGTTCTTTGGCCACCTTTTTTCACTTGTCTTTCAACCTGTCACCCGTTTCTGGACGTTCAAAGCCTGCAAAGCTTGGCTTGTATTTGCCCCAGGGCGACTGCTAGAGTTTGGGTTCTTTGGGCGGTTAGCTCAGTTGGTTAGAGCGTGGTGCTAATAACGCCAAGGTCGCGGATCGATCCCGCATCGGGCCAGGCCTTTTTCACCCTGAGTTCATGGAGGTTTCCTGGAGAGAAAAAAATCAAACATTCTTTTCACCGGGTGGGAATCAGACCCCGCACTCCCGCAACAGAGGGAGTACTCAACGCTATACTAAGGAGGAAAATGGCTGGAAATACCCTGCTGCATTGCACACTCACCATCTCACGTACACCCTGCCTGCTTATTCTCCATGAACCTTTGTTGCATTTGCAAAATCATGTTCCAAATATCCCTTTAGCATCGTTCTCAACCTGCCGAAATAGCTCCAGTTGGGAGGCGTTAGACTGAAGATCTAAAGGTCCCTGGTTCGATCCCGGTTTCGGCATAGATGTGATGCAGCTAACCCTCCACTTTTCATTCAGTGCACCATCTGCTCAACCACACATTAAATGCAGAGATTGCTTTCACACTTTGCAATCAAATGACAAGGTTTTGCAACCAGCTTTAATAAATTGGGAGCATGTACAACACACAGTATGGAAAACAAAGTCCTTTACAAAGTGGTCCCAAGCATAAATTGCAGCCATGTCAAACTGTGGTCATTTGTCAACCCAGCTAATTGTCAGTCAAAGAAGCAGTGCGGGATGTAACTCACCATTCCACTTAAACCTGTAGACGTGGGCAAAATGTTAATTTGTCACTCAAAGCCAACTTTTTCAACCTATCACAAGCCATAGTGTACAGTCTCGTAAAATGTAACAAAGTTGCATTGTTTTGAACTCTTGGCTAGCTGTGCAAGCAATCCCCTGATGTTTGGACCTAGCTTAGGGAGCAAGTAGTGGCAATGAGGATCGAGGTTGTTTCATTTCAGCTCAAAAGAACGAATCCTTGGGCATTGTTAGGCCGTAGTCAATTCTCTCTGCCATCAGGAATGGATCCAACATAAGGAAAGCAGACTTGTGGAGAATGCGGGCATCGATCCCGCTACCTCTCGCATGCTAAGCAAGCGCTCTACCATTTGAGCTAATTCCCCATTGAAAAGCTATGCTATGTGGGAATCTCTTTGTTGCCTTCCATAGCACACCAGAATGGAAAGCGCTCTACCATTTGAGCTAATTCCCCAATGAAAAGCTATGCTATGAGAGAATGTTTTTGTTGCTTTCCTAGCACACCACAATGGAAAGCACTTTTGGCAATCAGCGGCGCTTTCTGCTTTTGCAGGCTCCATAGAATTCAATGACAAAATGGAAAGTAGTGGGTTCCATGGTGTACCGCTTAGCACTGTGGACTCTGAATACAGTGATCCAAGTTAGAATCTAGCTGTGACCGTAGCTGTTCTTTGGCCACCTTTTTTCACTTGTCTTTCAACCTGTCACCCGTTTCACAGCGTTCAAAGCCTGCAAAGCTTTGGCTTGTATTTGCTGGGGCGACTGCTAGAGTTTGTGTTCTTTGGGCGGTTAGCTCAGTTGATTAGAGCATGGTGCTAATAACGCCAAGGTTGTGGGTTCGATCCCGTGCGGGCCAGGCCTTTTCACCCTGAGTTCATGGAGGTTTCCTGGAGAAAAAAAAATCAAACATTCTTTTCACGGGTGGGAATCGAACCCCGCACTACCGCGCAACAGAGGGAGTACTCAACGCTATACTAAGGAGGAAAATGGCTGGAAATACCCTGCTGCATTGCACACTCACCATCTCACGTACACCCTGCCTGCTTATTCTCCATGAACCTTTGTTGCATTTGCAAAATCATGTTCCAAATATTGCTTTTGCATCGTTCTCAACCTGCCGAAATAGCTCAGTTGGGAGAGCGTTAGACTGAAGATCTAAAAGGTCCCTGGTTCGATCCGGGTTTGGCATAGATGTGATGCAGCTAACCCTCCACTTTTCATTTCAGTGCACCATCTGCTCAACCACACACTAAATGCAGAGATTGCTTTCACACTTTGCAATCAAATGACAAGGTTTTGCAACCAGCTTTAATAAATTGGGAGCATGTACAACACACAGTATGGAAAACAAAGTCCTTTACAAGTGGTCCCAAGCATAAATTGCAGCCATGTCAAACTGTGGTCATTTGTCAACACAGCTAATTGTCCAGTCAAAGAAGCACAGCTGTGCGGGATGTAACTCACCATTCCGCAAACCTGTAGACGTGGCAAAATGTTAATTTGTCACTCAAAGCCAACTTTTTCAACCATATCGCTTCATAGTGTACAGTCTCGTAAAATGTAACAAAGTTGCATTGTTTTGAACTCTTGGCTAGCTGTGCAAGCAATCCCCTGATGTTTGGACCTAGCTTAGGGAGCAAGTAGTGGCAATGAGGATCGAGGTTGTTTCATTTCAGCTCAAAAGAACGAATCCTTGGGCATTGTTAGGCCGTAGTCAATTCTCTCTGCCATCAGGAATGGATCCAACATAAGGAAAGCAGACTTGTGGAGAATACGGGCATCGATCCCGCTACCTCTCGCATGCTAAGCAAGCGCTCTACCATTTGAGCTAATTCCCCATTGAAAAGCTTTGCTATGTGGGAATCTCTTTGTTGCTTTCCATAGCACACCAGAATGGAAAGCGCTCTACCATTTGAGCTAATTCCCCAATGAAAAGCTATGCTATGTGAGAATGTTTTTGTTGCTTTCCCTAGCACACCACAATGGAAAGCACTTTTGGCAATCAGTGGCGCTTTCTGCTTTTGCAGGCTCCATAGAATTCAATGACAAAATGGAAAGTAGTGGGTTCCATGGTGTACCGCTTAGCACTGTGGACTCTGAATACAGTGATCCAAGTTAGAATCTAGCTGCGACCGTAGCTGTTCTTTGGCCACCTTTTTCACTTGTCTTTCAACCTGTCACCGTTTCTGACGTTCAAAGCCTGCAAAGCTTTGGCTGGAAAGGTTTGGCTTGTATTTGCTGGGGGCGACTGCTAGAGGTTGTGTGCTTTTGGCCGGTTAGCTCAGTTGGTTAGAAGCGTGGTGCTAATAACGCCAAGGTCGCGGGTTCGATCCCGTACGGGCCAGATCTTTTTCACCCTGAGTTCATGGAGGTTTTCTGGAGAAAAAAATCAAACATTCTTTTCACCGGGTGGGAATCGAACCCCGCACTCCCGCGCAACAGGGGAGTACTCAACGCTATACTAAGGAGGAAAATGGCTGGAAATACCCTGCTGCATTGCACACTCACAATCTCACGTACACCCTGCCTGCTTATTCTCCATGAACCTTTGTTGCATTTGCAAAATCATGTTCCAAATATCGCTTTTGCATCGTTCTCAACCTGCGAAATAGCACAGTTGGGAGAGCATTAGACTGAAGATCTAAAGGTGTCTGGTTCGATCCGGGTTTTGGCATAGATGTGATGCAGCTAGCCCTCCACTTTTCATTTCAGTGCACCATCTGCTCAACCACACATTAAATGCAGAGATTGCTTTCACACTTTGCAATCAAATGACAAGGTTTTGCAACCAGCTTTAATAAATTGGGAGCATGTACAACACACAGTATGGAAAACAAAGTCCTTTACAAGTGGTCCCAAGCATAAATTGCAGCCATGTCAAACTGTGGTCATTTGTCAACACAGCTAATTGTCCAGTCAAAGAAGCACAGCATTGCGGGATGTAACTCACCATTCCGCAAACCTGTAGACATGGGAAAATGTTAATTTGTCACTCAAAGCCAACTTTTTCAACCATATCGCTTCATAGTGTACAGTCTCGTAAAATGTAACAAAGTTGCATTGTTTTGAACTCTTGGCTAGCTGTGCAAGCAATCCCCTGATGTTTGGACCTAGCTTAGGGAGCAAGTAGTGGCAATGAGGATCGAGGTTGTTTCATTTCAGCTCAAAAGAACGAATCCTTGGGCATTGTTAGGTTGTAGTCAATTCTCTCTGCAATCGGGAATGGATCCAACATAAGGAAAGCAGACTTGTGGAGAATGCGGGCATCGATCCCGCTACCTCTCGCATGCTAAGCAAGCGCTCTACCATTTGAGCTAATTCCCCATTGAAAAGCTATGCTATGTGGGAATCTCTTTGTTGCTTTCCATAGCACACCAGAATGGAAAGCGCTCTACCATTTGAGCTAATTCCCCATTGAAAAGCTATGCTATGTGAGAATGTTTTTGTTGCTTTCCATAGCACACCACAATGGAAAGCACTTTTGGCAATCAGCGGCGCTTTCTGCTTTTGCAGGCTCCATAGAATTCAATGACAAAATGGAAAGTAGTGGGTTCCATGGTGTACCGCTTAGCACTGTGGACTCTGAATACAGTGATCCAAGTTAGAATCTAGCTGTGACCGTAGCTGTTCTTTGGCCACCTTTTTTCACTTGTCTTTCAACCTGTCACCCATTTCTGACGTTCAAAGCCTGCAAAGCTTTGGCTTGTATTTGCTGGGGGCGACTGCTAGAGTTTGTGGTCTTTGGGCCGGTTAGCTCAGTTGGTTAGAGCGTGGTGCTAATAACGCCAAGGTCGCGGGTTCGATCCCCGTACGGGCCAGGCCTTTTTCACCCTGAGTTCATGGAGGTTTCCTGGAGAAAAAAAATCAAACATTCTTTTCACCGGGTGGGAATCGAACCCCGCACTCCCGCGCAACAGAGGGGAGTACTCAACGCTATACTAAGGAGGAAAATGGCTGGAAATACCCTGCTGCATTGCACACTCACCATCTCACGTACACCCTGCCTGCTTATTCTCCATGAACCTTTGTTGCATTTGCAAAATCATGTTCCAAATATCCCTTTTGCATCGTTCTCAACCTGCCGAAATAGCTCAGTTGGGAGAGCGTTAGACTGAAGATCTAAAGGTGTCTGGTTCTGCCTATGCCTCCTCCTGTCCCTCCAGTTTCTCGCCCTCACCGAGATCTGGATCAGCCCTGACAACTCCGCTACTCCTGCTGCCCTCTCGTCCGCCTACTCCTTCTCCCACACCCCGGCCATCCGGCCGTGGTGGTGGTACAGGTTTGCTTATCTCCCGCTTGGAAGTTCTCAGTCATTCCCCTCTCCAACCTGTCTATATCCTCCTTTGAATGCCACCCCGTCTCCATCACCTATCCTACTAAACTCTTTATTGTTGTTGTTTATCGTCCACCAGGGCCCCTGGGATGCTTCCTCGACGAGCTTGACACCCTGCTCAGCTCCTTCCCTGTGGACGGCACCCCGCTGATCCTCTGGGAGACTTCAACATCCACTTAGAGGCCCCCAGTCTGCTGCCTTCCTACCACTACTCCACTCCTTCGACCTCTCCCTGCAAAACTCCCCCCAACCCACAAGGCGGGCAACCTCCTAGACCTGATCTTCCTGAGGAACTGCCCCTGCTCCAACCTCACGGTTACCCCCTTGCATACATCTGATCACCATTTCATTTCCTTCTCCCTCTCCCTTGTCCCCCATCCTCCCTCCCTCTTCCAACACCCACCATCACTGCCCGTCGTAACCTTCGCTCCCTCTCACCCTCCTCCTCGCTCCCCTTGTCACTGCTTCCCTCCCCCTTAAAGCATTCTCTAGACTCCCCACTGACACTGCTTCTTCCACCTTAATCTCATCCCTGTCCTCTGCACTTGACTCTCTCTGTCCTCTTCTCCCTAGACCTGCACGCTCATCCCCTCCTAGTCCCTGGATGTCCAACACCCTGCGCACCTCCCGGGTCAGCCTCCGTGCTGCTGAGAGGAAGTGGGCCAAATCCAGGCACTCGTCCGACCTTTCATCCTATCAGTCTTTACTGTCTGTGTTTTCTTCTGCTGTCACTGCCGCTAAGGCAATCTTCTACCAAACTAAAATTCAAAATTCTATATCGAAACCTCGTCAACTGTTCTCTATTTTCTCCTCTCTCCTCAGCACACCTCCTCCCCCACCTCAGTCCCCCTTCACCGCAGATGACTTTGCTGCTTTCTTCGAGGAGAAAATTGCAGACATCCACAGCTCCTTTGTGCCCTCCACTCCCGCTGTGCCCTCCACTCCCGCTGTGCCCTCCACTCCCGCTGTGCCCTCCACTCCCTCTGTGCCTTCCACTCCCTCTGTGCCTTCCACTCCCTCTGTGCCTTCCACTCCCACTGTGCCCTCCACTCCCGCTGTGCCTTCCACTCCCTCTGTGCCCTCCCCCTGCTTCCCCTCTTTTCTCCCCTCTCAGACTCTGATATTTCCCACCTCCTCCTCTCCCACCGCCCCTACCACTTGTGCCCTCGACCCTATCCCTTCATCCCTCCTCCAGGCGATCACACCTGACATCCTCCCGTTTGTCACCTCCCTTGTGAACTCCTCCCTGTCCTCTGGTTGTTTCCCCTCGCCCTTCAAAGGGCCCATATCACCCTCTGCTGAAAAAACCCACTCTAGACCCCTCAGTTATCCAGAATTATCGCCCAGTATCCCTCCTCCCCTTCCTGTCTAAAACCCTCGAAAAGAGCGGTATCTCACCAACTCTCTGCTTTCCTTACAGAAAATAACCTGCTGGACCCCTACCAGTCCGGCTTCAGACCTGGCCACTCAACAGAAACCGCTCTCCTCTCGGTCAATGAAGCTCTTCACACCGCACGAGCCGCCTCCCTCTCCTCCATCCTGATCCTGCTTGATCTCTCAGCTGCCTTCGACACTGTGGAGCACTCCATCCTCCTGTCCTCCCTGGCAGCAACAGGGATCTGCGGTACAGCCCTCGCCTGGATCGAGTCCTACCTCTCCGGTCGCTCCTTCCAGGTTGCCTGGGCTGGTAAAGTATCACCGCCTTGCTCCCTCCCCACCGGGGTTCCACAGGGCTCAGTCCTCGGTCCCCTTCTCTTCTCCCTGTACACCCGCTCCCTTGGCTCTGTAATCTCTGCCCACGGCTTATCTTACCATTGTTATGCTGATGACACTCAACTCTTTCTCTCCTTCTCCCCATCAGACACTCAGGTCTCTACCCGCATCGCTGCTTGCCTGGGGGACATTCAGAGCTGGATGGACAGTCACCACCTAAAGCTCAACCCAGGTAAAACAGAGCTAATCTTCATTCCTGCCCTAAACTCTCCCCACCTTGATTTCTTCATTTCTCTAGGTGACACCCCTGGTGACATCATCACCCTGCGCGAAGAATCTCGGTGTGGTGATGGACAACAGGCTGTCCCTATCAATGAACATTGCAGCGGTAAGCCGGGCGTGCAGATTCTTCCTGTATAACATCAGGAGGATCCGTCCCTTCCTTACCACGTACTCTACCCAGCTCCTGGTCCAAGCAATGGTACTGTCCCGCTTGGACTACTGCAACTCGCTCCTGGCTGGCCTTCCCGCATCTGCCATCAGACCCCTGCAACTCATCCAGAACGCTGCGGCCCGTCTGATCTACAACCTTCCTCGACACTCCCATGTCACCCCCTGCTCACTACCCTCCACTGGCTGCCTGTTATAGCTCGCATCAAATTCAAGACATTGGTCCTAGCATACCAGGCAGTCAAGGGATCAGCCCCAACATACCTCACCAAGATCTTCAAACCCTACACACCTGCCAGACCTCTCCGTTCTGCTACCTCAGGACGCCTAGCACCTCCCCTCCGCACCTGCGCTTCCCGGTCACGTCTCCTGTCGGTTCTGGCTCCACGATGGTGGAATGACCTTCCGGTGGAAGTCAGAACAGCTGAGACCCTGGCCACCTTCAGCGTCGACTGAAGACTCACCTCTTCAGGGTGCACCTCTCCCGTAGTCCGGTTTTTGTTAATTTAGGGACATAGTCACTTAGTTTACACGTCTACTTGTTTATGTATTGTATTAGGCTTAGGCATTATTTCCTGCATTGAGTGCTTTACTGCTACCTCTGAATTGTGGCTACAGATTTACCTACAGGGTCCTAGTTTAACTATGTGGTTGCTCCTAGCACCCAGGAATTGTACTTCCCACTAGGGTGGCTTTCAGCTAAACTGTTCTTGACTACGGTTAACACTTTGTTGTACGTCGCTCTGGATAAGAGCGTCTGCCAAATGCCTATAATGTAATGTAATGTAATGTAATGGTTCGATCCCGGGTTTCGGCATAGATGTGATGCAGCTAACCCTCCACTTTTCATTTCAGTGCGCCATCTGCTCAACCACACATTAAATGCAGAGATTGCTTTCACACTTTGCAATCAAATGACAAGGTTTTGCAACCAGCTTTAATCAATTGGGAGCATGTACAACACACAGTATGGAAAACAAAGTCCTTTACAAGTGGTCCCAAGCATAAATTGCAGCCATGTCAAACTGTGGTCATTTGTCAACACAGCTAATTGTCCAGTCAAAGAAGCACAGCTGTGCGGGATGTAAGTCACCATTCCGCAAACCTGTAGACGTGGCAAAATGTTAATTTGTCACTCAAAGCCAACTTTTTCAACCATATCGCTTCATAGTGTACAGTCTCGTAAAATGTAACAAAGTTGCATTGTTTTGAACTCTTGGCTAGCTGTGCAAGCAATCCCCTGATGTTTGGACCTAGCTTAGGGAGCAAGTAGTGGCAATGAGGATCGAGGTTGTTTCATTTCAGCTCAAAAGAACGAATCCTTGGGCATTGTTAGGCTGTAGTCAATTCTCTCTGCCATCGGGAATGGATCCAACATAAGGAAAGCAGACTTGTGGAGAATGCGGGCATCGATCCCGCTACCTCTCGCATGCTAAGCAAGCACTCTACAATTTGAGCTAATTCCCCATTGAAAAGCTATGCTATGTGGGAATCTCTTTGTTGCTTTCCATAGCACACCAGAATGGAAAGCGCTCTACCATTTGAGCTAATTCCCCAATGAAAAGCTATGCTATGTGAGAATGTTTTTGTTGCTTTCCCTAGCACACCACAATGGAAAGCACTTTTGGCAATCAGCGGCGCTTTCTGCTTTTGCAGGCTCCATAGAATTCAATGACAAAATGGAAAGTAGTGGGTTCCATGGTGTACCGCTTAGCACTGTGGACTCTGAATACAGTGATCCAAGTTAGAATCTAGCTGCGACCGTAGCTGTTCTTTGGCCACCTTTTTTCACTTGTCTTTCAACCTGTCACCCGTTTCTGACGTTCAAAGCCTGCAAAGCTTTGGCTTGTATTTGCTGGGGGCGACTGCTAGAGTTTGTGTGCTTTGGGCCGGTTAGCTCAGTTGGTTAGAGCGTGGTGCTAATAACGCCAAGGTCGTGGGTTCGATCCCCGTACGGGCCAGGCCTTTTTCACCCTGAGTTCATGGAGGTTTCCTGGAGAAAAAAAATCAAACATTCTTTTCACCGGGTGGGAATCGAACCCCGCACTCCCGCGCAACAGAGGGGAGTACTCAACGCTATACTAAGGAGGAAAATGGCTGGAAATACCCTGCTGCATTGCACACTCACCATCTCACGTACACCCTGCCTGCTTATTCTCCATGAACCTTTGTTGCATTTGCAAAATCATGTTCCAAATATCCCTTTAGCATTGTTCTCAACCTGCCGAAATAGCTCAGTTGGGAGAGCGTTAGACTGAAGATCTAAAGGTCCCTGGTTCGATCCCGGGTTTCGGCATAGATGTGATGCAGCTAGCCCTCCACTTTTCATTTCAGTGCACCATCTGCTCAACCACACATTAAATGCAGAGATTGCTTTCACACTTTGCAATCAAATGACAAGGTTTTGCAACCAGCTTTAATAAATTGGGAGCATGTACAACACACAGTATGGAAAACAAAGTCCTTTACAAGTGGTCCCAAGCATAAATTGCAGCCATGTCAAACTGTGGTCATTTGTCAACACAGCTAATTGTCCAGTCAAAGAAGCACAGCTGTGCGGGATGTAACTCACCATTCCGCAAACCTGTAGACGTGGCAAAATGTTAATTTGTCACTCAAAGCCAACTTTTTCAACCATATCGCTTCATAGTGTACAGTCTCGTAAAATGTAACAAAGTTGCATTGTTTTGAACTCTTGGCTAGCTGGGCAAGCAATACCTGATGTTTGGACCTAGCTTAGGGAGCAAGTAGTGGCAATGAGGATCGAGGTTGTTTCATTTCAGCTCAAAAGAACGAATCCTTGGGCATTGTTAGGCTGTAGTCAATTCTCTCTGCCATCGGGAATGGATCCAACATAAGGAAAGCAGACTTGTGGAGAATGCGGGCATCGATCCCGCTACCTCTCGCATGCTAAGCAAGCGCTCTACCATTTGAGCTAATTCCCCATTGAAAAGCTATGCTATGTGGGAATCTCTTTGTTGCTTTCCATAGCACACCAGAATGGAAAGCGCTCTACCATTTGAGCTAATTCCCCATTGAAAAGCTATGCTATGTGAGAATGTTTTTGTTGCTTTCCCTAGCACACCACAATGGAAAGCACTTTTGGCAATCAGCGGCGCTTTCTGCTTTTGCAGGCTCCATAGAATTCAATGACAAAATGGAAAGTAGTGGGTTCCATGGTGTACCGCTTAGCACTGTGGACTCTGAATACAGTGATCCAAGTTAGAATCTAGCTGCGACCGTAGCTGTTCTTTGGCCACCTTTTTTCACTTGTCTTTCAACCTGTCACCCGTTTCTGACGTTCAAAGCCTGCAAAGCTTTGGCTTGTATTTGCTGGGGGCGACTGCTAGAGTTTGTGTTCTTTGGGCCGGTTAGCTCAGTTGGTTAGAGCGTGGTGCTAATAACGCCAAGGTCGCGGGTTCGATCCCCGTACGGGCCAGGCCTTTTTCACCCTGAGTTCATGGAGGTTTCCTGGAGAAAAAAAATCAAACATTCTTTTCACCGGGTGGGAATCGAACCCCGCACTCCCGCGCAACAGAGGGGAGTACTCAACGCTATACTAAGGAGGAAAATGGCTGGAAATACCCTGCTGCATTGCACACTCACCATCTCACGTACACCCTGCCTGCTTATTCTCCATGAACCTTTGTTGCATTTGCAAAATCATGTTCCAAATATCCCTTTAGCATCGTTCTCAACCTGCCGAAATAGCTCAGTTGGGAGAGCGTTAGACTGAAGATCTAAAGGTCCCTGGTTCGATCCCGGGTTTCGGCATAGATGTGATGCAGCTAGCCCTCCACTTTTCATTTCAGTGCACCATCTGCTCAACCACACATTAAATGCAGAGATTGCTTTCACACTTTGCAATCAAATGACAAGGTTTTGCAACCAGCTTTAATAAATTGGGAGCATGTACAACACACAGTATGGAAAACAAAGTCCTTTACAAGTGGTCCCAAGCATAAATTGCAGCCATGTCAAACTGTTGTCATTTGTCAACACAGCTAATTGTCCAGTCAAAGCACAGCTGTGCGGGATGTAACTCACAATTCCGCAAACCTGTAGATGTGGCAAAATGTTAATTTGTCACTCAAAGCCAACTTTTTCAACCATATCGCTTCATAGTGTACAGTCTCGTAAAATGTAACAAAGTTGCATTGTTTTGAACTCTTGGCTAGCTGTGCAAGCAATCCCCTGATGTTTGGACCTAGCTTAGGGAGCAAGTAGTGGCAATGAGGATCGAGGTTGTTTCATTTCAGCTCAAAAGAACGAATCCTTGGGCATTGTTAGGCTGTAGTCAATTCTCTCTGCCATCGGGAATGGATCCAACATAAGGAAAGCAGACTTGTGGAGAATGCGGGCATCGATCCCGCTACCTCTCGCATGCTAAGCAAGCGCTCTACCATTTGAGCTAATTCCTCATTGAAAAGCTATGCTATGTGGGAATCTCTTTGTTGCTTTCCATAGCACACCAGAATGGAAAGCGCTCTACCATTTGAGCTAATTCCCCAATGAAAAGCTATGCTATGTGACAATGTTTTTGTTGCTTTCCCTAGCACACCACAATGGAAAGCACTTTTTGGCAATCAGCGGCGCTTTCTGATTTTGCAGGCTCCATAGAATTCAATGACAAAATGGAAAGTAGTGGGTTCCATGGTG
>JAINUG010002233.1:0-12536 GCA_029706075.1 Aldrovandia affinis
TCGTTTTTATTTAAAGAACATCCAGTGTCTGCGCTAGCTGATCGTGCGCTGTAAGAGGTGCTAATTACTCCCCAGCGATCCTCATTGTGGCCAGTCCCGAGACCACTGGCCTGAGGTGTTCTCTCAAGCCTGGAACACCAGGTGGAGCACTCTATGGTAGAATAGGTTAATTATGCAGCTTAATATGGCCATCGTTATTAGGCCCCTGATTTACATTGTCCTTAACTGATTAACCACTGAGACTACTATTTTCATTCTTGCATGAATTCTTTTATTTTTAAGTGCATTGACAGTAGAACTTTGGGATTTCGGATAAACTAGATCTGTTCCTCTAAAAGCGTACATTCTTTGTTAGATTGAACCTGGACCCTTTGCTGGAAGAGGCCTTAAACTTACGTCTAAAGGCCTTCTTCAGGATATTAATGTGAGCCGTGTTTTAAATGACTCTTATATTCAGAGTCCTTTAGTGTTTAGTCATTAGCATTTACTGCATAGGGCAGTGGTATGGCATTGGTTGGGAGCCCAGATTTGCAGGGTCAAATCTGGTGTATTCCATGAGGCTGTACCACCTGAGAGGATGAGCTGAATAACCTGAAGTGTATCCGCCCAAATGCACCAATCTGTATAAATTATAGCATGTAATGTAGACTCGTCTCCTGGGTGAAGGCTTCTGATGAGTACATGCATGCATGTCCTTTAATGCATAATTAGGTAGTATAGATTTCTGGGGAATATATTTATGGACATTTTACGTTTTAAGCATTTAGCAGGCGGCTCTTATCCAGAGGACTTACAGATGTACAGTATACATGGTATGATCAATCAGTGTTCGCGCAAAGATCAGTGGTGATACGCCCGATAGATATCATTGTTGGCAGCTGCATTTCTGTGCCTTTTACATAGGGGAAAGAAAAGGTTAGTAGATTTTTTACAGTATTGAACAAATACATGCAAAATACAGTAGGTGTTGTCTAGTATAGTATGTAGACAGTGGTGATGACAATTCGTTATTACGCAGAATCACAATAGCGATATGTATATGCATAACCTGGGATTCAAACCCGTGACCCTCCAGCCGTGAGCCACTTAACCACCGCTACGTTTCGGCCGGCGGTGTTCACGGAATAAAAATGTGACGATTCACGATCGTGATTGTGATTTTTATGTGCGGTTCTTCTCATTGCTCCCTTAACCAAGGCCTACATCATGATGAAACATGTGCACTTAATGATTGGCAAACTCTGAAAGGCCTTCACTTGAACAGAGGACCTTGCAGAACACACAGATGGGTTATGCAGCCAGCAAGGGAGATGGGCTGGCGGGCTGAGGCAGTGTGAGCTGCTGACAGTGCCCCCTCCCAGCCGGAGCCATGCTCTCATGTGACTTGGGGAGGAAGAAAAAAGGATTATATAAAAAAGCAAAAAGACTTTTAAAGCTCTTTCCACATTTGTTAAATCATTCATTAAGCCCAACTGTTTGATTGTTTTAAAAAGCTAACAGCGCTTTAACTCATAAATGAGTAATCGTTGCGACCAATGGCTGGCCCTGCACGTGGGTCTGGGAGCCTCGCGAGCGGCATCACTTCTGTCGGCGCCCAGGCTGCAGCTGCCGGCGCCGCTGCGGCTCCCCACACCCCTGGCCACGTGTTTGCCTTCTCCCAGGAGCGGCTCCGGGTGCGCGGGAGAGAGTCACGAGCTGCAGTCAGAGCCAGGCTCAGGCACCGCCCACGGTAGAGAGCAGGGCCGGCTTCCGTCAAGTGTCTGGCGGGCAGAGTGGGCATCGCCGCCGGGGCACCTCTCCTGCCCCGTGCCAGCTCTGCGCTTTTGCCGCGTCCGTGTCGCGCGCCATCTTACTGGGACCAGGGCTTGTCACTCAATTTGCAAGCACCTAATGGACAAGCCCTCTCCCCAAACACACACTCACACTCACATTCACCCTTACACACACACACACACACACACACACTCACACCACCCGATTCCACACATACGACACATCAATTTTGCGAACTGTGTGCATAGTGTAACTGTCCCTGTGTGTGGAGCGGACGTTGGAGCTGAGTTTGGGGGCTGGGCGTCCAGCGTGGTCAGAGCACAGGTCCTCTGATGTGTTGGGGTTTGCGCGCGTGCGTGGATGTGCTGCGTAGAAAGGCTCCGGCAGTAAGGAGAGGGTCTGACCGGACTTCTCGACTGCTACAGAGGAAAACTTCTCCACAGTGTCACCGCAGCCTGCTTGGCAGCAGCCGCGCGCGTCTCCTCCGTGCTAATTAGCCCTCGCACGGGCATGCAGCCAGAGCAGGCCTTTATGAGCGACAGTGACAGATGTAATGGCTGCGTTTTTATCGAATTAGGCAGGACCGTCTCTCCCCCGCCCCGAGGCGGTGCTGCGCTGTCAGGCGTCACCACAGACAGGCGGGACGGCCCCACCGCAGCAGGCACCGGTCGCTGACCGCTTCCTGGTGCCTGCCTCGTTGTGATTCCCGTGGAGCCATCGACCGTACCCGATCCCACTCCTTTCCTCTGCCTTTTTCCCCTGCCGCTCCTGGTAGCCCGTTTGCCTTCCCGTGTGCTGGTGATGCCCAACCACCCTCTCCCCCTCCTCTCTCTCTCCTCCCTCTCCTCCCTCTCTCCCTCTCCCCTCTCCTCCCTCTCCTCCGGCAGTCTCCCATGACCTCCCAGGCCATCCGTCCAGGGCCCCGGTCAGGCCAAGATGGTGCAGTCCCCGCTCCTGCCGCAGCCCACCGCCATCCAGGTCTCCATGGCGCAGCTCCGTGAGCAGCAGCGTCAGTCAGGGCTCCCCCGCGCCCCACGCCTGCTCTGTGCACATTACACCCACAGACATTTCCCCAGCTCTGACAGAGCCATGGGGAAGCATCCTCACTGTTACCATCACAGGTATCATCCATCATTTCGAAGCTGATGTTGTTATCTGAGGCAGACTGGAATACCTGACTTTAGCCAGGATATGCATGTGATTTGTCTTGAAGGAATGGCCACTTACTGAAATAATCTGCTATCTGTTTGTTGAAATTGTGTAAAACTGCTACATAACATTGATACACTAGATTTAGTACTTTTTTAAAGGAAGGTATAAAAACAGTATATAAAGTCAGGTTTTTCTTCTCAAAGATTGGGAAAGTATGCATGATGTGGATAAATGTAAATTATTATTATATTTTACAGGCAGCCCCGTGGAATTTATGAGTTTTAGGTGCCCCATGCCCAGCGCTAGGCGTGTCTGCAGAAGTTGGCGCCGGCGTGACGCGCCGTCCGCTGTGTCCTCCCCGCTCTCCGTGGCCTTGCTGGGAGGAAGGAGTCATGTCCTGTTTGTCTCCCTGTCTGCTGCTTCTCTCCTGCAGAAGGGCGGCCGCGACCGGGCGTAGTGACGGTGGCGGCTCATGTGAGCCCCGGTGATCGCGGGGGACAGAGTGGCCCCAGGCCCAGCCCAGCCATACTCCAGCCACCTGCCCGCCCAAGCTCACGCCCGGCCATGTGTTCCCCGGCCCGGGGCCTCCGTCATCTCCCAGGTCTGGACTCCGCTCCGCTCCGCCCCAGCCTCGCTCTCCGGGCTGTCGTGGCTGTCGGCCGCCCGCAGGCCAGCTTTCTCACACCCGGGCCCTAGTGCTCTCGCACAGCTAGGCCCAGCTCTCTCTCATGGACATGAGCAGGGAGCCACCCTGTAATCATTTTCCAGCTGGCGGGCACCGTGATCATTCACCACCAGTACACCAATACACATGCTTTACGCTGTCGAAATAGGTCTAACGAACTTCCTCCCGGCGTGCTCTAGTGGTTTCAACGTCCACGGCCTTCAGCCACTGGCGGTAGAGTTCGATTCCCACGTCGCGCCAGAGTCGACTCTGGTCGGAGTGCCATCAGGGCGGCAATTGGCTGTCCACCCCAGGGAGGGAGGAAGCTGACACACACAGTTTGCTGCGCATAGGAGTGGTTCTGGGGTACCGGAATTACAGTCAGCGGCATGAGTGTTGTCTCGGAGGAAGGCAGCGCTTCGCCCGCCCAGCCACTGCCGGTCACAGGACTGCGACTTGGCGAACTATGAGGTAGGGGATTGAACCTAAGCACACGGGTAATTGGCTAGAATTGGAGAAAAGCAGGGGTAAAGTCGGAAAAATTTAATTGTGCTAACTCTAAAACCTGTTAGAAAAAGAGACTAAGTTACCTATTAACTTCAAACCAGCACACAGAAACTAATACATTAAAATGCCCTGGATTACTTTTGAAAGCTTGATGATTGGGAAGCCTGAAGTGTGTGCAAATTCATTTGCAAGCAATAGTTTATTTTTATAATTTTACCCCGTTTCTCCCGTTTTTCTCCCAATTACCGTGTACTTAGTTCAGTTCAATCCCCTATAGTTAGCTGCTGTAGTCTGTGACCAGCAGTGACAAGGGCGCTAGCTGCCTCCTCCAAGACAACACTCGTCGTGCCGTGGACTGTAATTCCAGACCCTCGAACCACTCCTGTGCACAGCGAACTGTGTGTGTCACTGTGTGGACAACCCAATTGATGCTGACTCCCGGCCAAGAGCAGTGACTCTGAGTGGGGCCAAGGGGAATGTTGAACCCGATCTCGTGGCCAGTGTTGAGCGTTGTAACCACTGGACCCATGGCAGAGCCCTTTGCAGCCATAGTTTAACACAACAAAAGTAGTCTGCTTATTACCATTCCAGATATTAAAAAAAGTATGCCTTTTTATACACATCATACATGTCAGCTTGTGATCCAGAAGAGTGGGTTACCATGGCAGTTCCTATGGCAGTCTGAGGGGCCTGCACGTTAGCCTCAGAGGTGATTTTGTGTGTCGGTGTTGTGCTGCTGTGATTAGCGTTGTGTTGCACTTCTACTGTCAAAGGAATTTGCACACTTTGGTTACAGATGAAAAGGAGTGCAAGAGGAACCAGCGACAGGAGATTTAACTCACAGGGAGTTTTATTAGGTTAGCTATTTACAGTGAAGTGGCCAGTGAAAGTCATTTTAAAATGCCATGGACTACAGAGTCCTGTACGAGCTTTTACAATTACGAGCCAAATGTAAAAGCAGCATTAAGAGACAAATGGATTTTCAATGTTAGATTTCGAGACAAATGGATTTTTCAATGTTAGATTTCAAAAGCATTTACAAAACACACCTCTGGACATGGTGTTCAAAGAATCCAGTCATCAAGGTCCTATGCAGTCTGAAGTACTAGTTGGCCCGGCAGCACCATGCTGCATTATTTCATAGTTTAAGCACTTAGATTGTTGTGTCAGCATGACATAGGAAACAAGGAATAACATCTAGCATCTTTTAAATATGTGGACTACTTGACTCTCCAACAAACTCGATTCTCCTGGCTGCATATAGCAATGATACACATTTGTACTTTTATAATAGCCAATAGCAGAAGTCAAAACTATCACTCCGTCAGAAGAAAACAAACTCTAAAGAAGATGAACAAGTTTTATGTTGTTGTCATTAACATGTAAATGGCAATTTAACATAGCCTAAGTTAATCTGCCTTGACTTTCCATCCTTTTCTTATGCTTTTGGAGTTTTAATATCATAGCAAATTGTTATTTCAATATTTCAGTGCTTTTGATGGCTTGAGGTTTGAGGGGTTGAGTTTTTAGGCAGCAGGGGCAGTAGTCTGTCTGTAACAACTGAATGAAGAATGTGGCAGTCGTCTTCTCCGTTTGTTCTCAGAGTTGTGCCTCTGTAACACTATTTAAGTAATTGAAGTCTTGAATAGTTCAAAGAGATGCATCAAAGAGATGTTGCCTGTGTCAGGCCAAAACCAAAAATCTTGCTTCTCATCTTCCTGGGAGTTTACAGTAAGGTACATTTATTTGTACCATGAAAACAGAACAGCAGAATGGAAATTCACCACCTGCACAGTTTAAACAACATCTAGAGGTAGGGGGTGGAATTAAATTAAGGCAGTGATTTTATTTCATCCTTTGATTGGTGGATAAATGAGCTGAAACTTGTTGTAAATCTAGTTTGCATCTGGAACAGGTAAGAATAAAAGCCTGTGCACCCCATCCTGTACGTTTAAAAGGACCCTGGTGATAAAGCTGATGTGACACAGGTTTGCTGTGTTTGTACTGGATCTACAAACTGCTCTAGGCCTCATCCTTCTGTTGCTGGAAGGAGTAAAATAGCAGATGTTTATATTTCCAACACTACAACTAGCGTAGTATCCAGAAGTTTGGGTGTATAGAGTGGGTGCCCCACGTGCCGAGACCTCTGCCCCCTCACCCACTGTGGAAACTAAAGTTAACTCTCCTCCCTCCTCAGCTCAGCCTGGGTAGTGAACAAAACTTAATGGGGTGTTAGGCCACCTTGTGGGTCTGTAGCATGCGCCATGGCATTAGTCTGGCAACACGGCACCACACTCCTCCACAGGAAAGTCAGGTCAGCTCAGCTCACACTTAGTTGGAGCGGAAGTGAAACTGTCTCAGGCCTTGTTCCAGAATATCCTGTATGGTCCAGGCGGAAGGATTGGACAGTTAACTTTTAGTTTCCACAGTGGGTGAGGGGGCAGAGGTCTCTGGGGGCATCCAGGGCACCCCATACGTTTTGCAAACTTCTGGATACTACGCTAGTTGTAGTGTTGAAATATAAACATCTGCTATTTTTACCCCTTCCAGCAACAGAAGTGATGAGGCTAGAGCAGTTTGCATCAGTACAAACACGGCAAACCTGTGTCACATCAGCTTTATCACCAGGGTCCTTTAAGCGTACAGGATGGGGTATGAACTTTTTGTCTACACCAAACTTCAGATGCAAACTAGATTTTACAACAAGTTTCAGCTCATTTATCCACCAATCGAGATGAATAATTGCCTTAATTTAATTCCACCCCTACCTCTGAATCAAAAGCAGGTGAATTTCATTCTGCTGTTCTGTTTTCAGACAGCAATAAATGTACCCCCTACTGTAACCGTAAAGATGAGAGAATTTTGGTTGGCCTGACACAGTATAACATCTCTTTGATGCATCTCTTTTGAACTATTCAGACTTCAATTACTTAAATAGTGTTACAGAGGCACAACTCTGAGAACAAGCGGAGAGAACGGCGTCACATTCTTCATTCATTGTTACAGACCAGACTACTGCCCCTGCTGCCTAAGGCCTCAGCCCTCAGACCTCAAGCCATCAAAAGCTGAAATATTGAAATAACAATTTACATATTAAAAACTCCAAAAGCATAAGAAAAGGATGCAGCCTGGCAGATTAACTACAATGGCCATGTTAAAATTGCCATTTATATTAATGACAACAACATAAAACGACATCTTTTTAGAGTTTGTTTTCTTCTAATGGAGTAATCGTTTGACACATATTAAAGTACAAATACGGTACCTATTGCTATACAATAGAGAATCGAGACTGTTGAGAATGCCAGTAGTCCACATATCCCAAGGCGTTAGATACACATCTCGCCCAAGCTGTTGCGGGCTAACAGCTCAATCAAATTCTTAAACTATGAAATACTGCATCAGATGCTGTAATAACTAGTACTTTGAGCTCATAGGACTGGATGGACTGGTTTCTTGAACACCATGTCAGAGGTGTGTTTTTGTAAATGCTTCTTGAAATCTAACATTGAAAATCCATTTGTCTCGAAATCTAACATTGAAATCCATTTTGTCTCTTAATGCTTGCTTTACATTTGGCTGCATTGTAAGCCTGCACGGGACTCTGTAGTCCATGGCATTTTAAAATGACTTTCACTGGCCACTTCTGTAAACAGGCGAATAAAACTCTGTGAGTTAAATCTCCTATCGCTGGTTCCTCTTGCCTGCTCTTTATCTAGCAAAGTGTGCAAATTCCTTGGACAGTGATAATTACAACGGCTAAATCACAGCAGCACAGCACTCGACACACAAAATCACCTCTGAGGCTTCAACGTGCAGGCCTGAAACTGCCATGAAACTACCATAGTAACCCACTCTTTCTGGATCGCGGCTGACATGTATGATGTGAATGTAAAAGGTATACTTTTTTAATATCTAATTGTATAATAAGCAGACTACTTTTTATTTGTGTTAAACTATGGTTGCAAAGGGCCTCCGCATTGGTCAGTGGTTACAACGTTCAACACTGGCCACGGAGACCGGGGAGTTCGATTCCCCGTCCCACCGTCGGCTCTGGCAGAGGTACATCAATTGGCTGTCACACAGTGACACACACAGTTAACATGCACAGGAGTGGTTCTAGGAGTTCGGAATTACAGTCCCACATGACACGGCGAGTGTTGTCTTGGAGGAGGCAGCGATACGCCCATGTCACTGCTGGTCACGGGACTACGGCAGCGAACTATAGGGGTAGAGTTGAACTAAGTACAGGTAATTGGCTACCAAATTGGGAAAAGCAGGGTAAATTATAAAAATAAACTATTGTTGATGTATTCTGTACACTCTAGGCTTCCCAACCACTCAAGCTTTCAAAAAAGTAATCCCTAGCATTTGTGTACGTTTTCTATGTGCTGGTTTATGTAATAGGTAACTTATTCTTTTTCTAACAGGTTTAAATTAAATACAATTAAATTTTCGACTTTACCCGTTTTTCTCCCAATTTGGTAGCCAATACCCATTAATGCTTAGTTCAATCCCCCTACCTCATAGTTCGCTGTCGTAGTCCTGTGACCGAACAGTGACAAGAAGCGACTACTCCTCCGAGACAACACTCGTCATGCACCGCCGACTGTAGTTGTTTAGAACCCTCCTATGCGCAGCAAACTGCTTGTGTGTCAGCTTCCCTCCCCTCCCTGGGGTGGACAGCCAATTGCCGCCCTGATGGCACTCCCGACCAGAGCCGACTCTGGCGAGTGAGACATTCGCCGTGTGGCGTCAGACGTTGCTCACCGACGCAGCGGGGAGCCCGCTTTAGACCTTATTTCTGACATGTAAAGCATGTGTATTGGTGTACGGTGGTGTGAAATGATCACGGCAGGCCTCAGCCAAGCTAGAAAATGATTACAGGAAGCCCCTGCCTTCATGTCGGCGGAGAGGCCGGGGGAGCCCAGCTGTGCAGCCACCCAGGGCCCGGGTGAAGGCGGGCCTGCGGGCGGCTCCGTGACCACAGCCCGGAGAAGCCGAGGCGGAGGCGGGGCCCGGAGTCAGACCTGGAGTGGCGGCCCGGGGCCCGGGGGCACGCGATGGCGGGTAGCTCTGCGAGGCAGGGCTGGGGAGGCGGAGGCTGAGGCTGGGCCTGGGAGGCCCTCATCCCCCGCGATCACCGTAAGGGTCTGCTCTTGGGTACGTCACCGTCACCACACGCCCCGGTCGCTGCCGCCTTCTGGGAGAGAAGCAGCAGACAGGGAGACAAACAGGACATGACTCCTTCCTCCCAGCAAGGCCACGGAGGCGGGAGGACCTGGCGGGAGACGACGCGTCACGGAGAGCGCATGTCTGCGAACACAGGCTCAGCGCTCTGTGAAGCACCAAACTCTAACCACCCACGAGGGCTGCCCCTTACAGTAAAAATATAATAATAATTTTACATTTATCACATCACATGCAGCCTACCAATCTTTGAAGAAAAAAACCTGACTTTATGTACTGTTTTATACCTTCCTTTAAAAAAAGTACTAAATCTAGTGTATCAATGTTATGTAGCAGTTTTACACAATTTCAACAAACAGATATACAGATTTATTCAGTAAGTAGCCATTCCTTCAAGACCAAATCACATGCATATCCTGGCTGAAGTCAGGTATTCAGTCTGCCCCCAGATAACAACATCAGCGAAATGATGGATGATGGCCTTGATGTGCTGTTGGTGGCGTTTCCATTGGCTCTGTCAGGCTGGAAATGTCTGTGGGTGTAATGTGCACAGAGCAGGGGCATGAGAGAATTTGACGACGCTGCTGCTCACCGGGAGGGCTGGCCATGGAGACCACTGGATAGGGGCTGCGGCAGGAGCGGGGACCACCATCTTGGCCTGGACCGGGGCCCTGGACGGATGGCCTGGGAGGTCATGGGAGACTGCCGGAGGAGAGGGAGGAGAGGGAGAGGGAGAGAGGGAGGAGAGAGGGAGGGAGAGAGAGGAGGGGGAGGGAGGTGATTTGCATGCAGCACGGAAGAACAAGCGGGCTATTGTGACGAGAGGGAAAAGGCAGAGGAAGGGTGGGGATGGAATGCAGTCGTGGCTCCATGAGTCTGTGACAGGCACCAGGAAGCGGTGTTAGACTGGTGCTGGAAACAGACACGTCCATCTGTCTGTGGTGCCAGGCGCCAGACAGCGAGCACCGCCGAGGCGGGGAAGGCAGTCTGCCCACTCCGATAAAACGCAGCCGCCATTACATCTCGCCACTGTCGCTCATAGCGCGAGGCCTGCCTGGCTGGCGGTTCAGTGCAGAGGCTAGTGTACGGAGGAAGCAGCGCGGCTGCTGCCAAGCAGGCTGCGGGTGACCCAGACTGTGGAGAAGTTTCTCCTCCCTGGCAGCCGGAGAAGTCCGTCCAGGACCCCTCTCCCTTACTGCCGGAGCCTTTCTTACGCACATCTGCCACGCGCGGCTAACATCAGAGGACCTGTGCCTGACCAGCTGGGCGCCCAGCCCCCAAACTCAGCTCCAACGTCCGCTCCACACACAGGGACAGTTACACTATGCACACAGTTCGGTAAAGTGATGCCGGCGGGTGGAATCGTGTGAGTGTGTGTCCAATGGCTGTGTGTGTGTGTGTGTAGGGTGAATGTATGAGTGTGCAGTGTGTGTTTAAAGAGAGGAGGGCTTGTCAGATTAGGTGCTTGCAAATTGTGCGTGACAAGCCCTGGTCCTGTACAAGATGGCCTTGTGATACTGGCAATGTGACAAAAGCGCAGAGCTGGCACGAGGCAGGAGGTGCCGGGCGCGATGCCCACTCTGCCCTTGGGACACTTGACGTGAAGCGGCGGCTCTCTCTGCACAGCCAGGCGGTGCCTCGGGCCCACCTGGCTCTGACTGCAGCTCGCACTCTCCCGCACCCGGAGCCGTTCTGGGAGAGGCAAACGGGCGAGGGGGTGTGGGGAGCCGGCGCGGCTCGGCAGCTGCAGCTCCTCGGCGCCCGATACAGGCTCGCCCGCGAGGAGGCTCCCAGACCCACGTGCAGGGCCAGCCGTCGCAACGGATTACTCATTTATGAGTTAAAGCGCTGTTAGCTTTTTAAAACAATCAAACAGTTGGGCGAATGAATGATTTAACAAAATGTGGAAAGAGCTTTGAAAGTCTTTTGCTTTTTTATATTCATTTTTCTTCCCTCCCCAAGTCACATGAGAGCGATGGCCCGGCTGGGAGGGGGCACTGTCAGTAGTCACACTGCTCATGTGTTCGCCAGCCCATCTCCCCTTGCTGGCTGCATAACCCATTCTGTGTGTTCTGCAAGGTCCTCTGTTCATGAAGGCCTTTCAGAGTTTGCCAATCATTATGTGCACACATCACGATCAAGATGTAGGCCTCGGGAAAGGAGCACGAGAAGAACCGCACATAAAATCACAATCACGATCGTGAATCGTCACATTTTTATTCCGTAAACACCATTGATGAAACGGTACTGGTGGTTATGGCTCACGGCTGGAGGGTCACGGGTTTGAATCCCAGGTTATGCATATGCACATCTATTGTGATTCTGGGCGCACAACGACTGTCATCACCACTGTCTACATGGGTCATACTGTGGCTAACACCTACTGTATTTTGTATTTTGTATTTGTTCAATACTGTAAAAAATCTACTAACCTTTTCTTTCCCTATGTAAAGGTACGGAATGCAGCTGCCAACAATGATATCTATCGCGGTACTACTACACTGATCTCTTGCGCGAACACTGATTGATCATACCATGTATAATTGTACATCTTGTAAGTCCTCTGGATAAGAGCATCTGTAAATGCTTAAAACGTAAAATGTCCATAAATATAATTTCCCAGAAATCTATAATGTACTAATTATGCATTATGACATGCATGCAATGTACTCATCAGAAGCCTTCACCCAGGGAGCATTTTAGCTCACATTATACATGCTATAATTTATACAGATTGGTATTTGTGATAAATTTCAGGTTATTCAGCCTATCCTCTCAGTGGTACAGCCTCACAGTGTCACACACCTAGATTTGACTCTGCAAACTGTCTCCCAACCACAATGCCATACCACTGCCCCACATGCAGTAATGCTAATGGACTAAACACTAAAGGCCTCTGGAATATAAGAGTCATTTAAACACAAGTTCCACATTAATATCCTGAAGAAGGCCTTTAGACGTAAGTTTAAGGCCCTTCCAGCAAAGGGTCCAGGTTCAATTAACAACAATGGCTTTTAGAGGAACAAATCTAGTTTATCCGAAATCCTGCAAAAGTCCTGTACTGTTGTAAATGCAATTTAAAAAAATAAAAGAATTCATGCAAGAATGAAAATAGGAAATCAGTGGTTAATCAGTTAAGGACAATGTAAATTGTGGGCTCAATAACTGATGGCCATTAAGCTGCATAATGAACCTATTCACCATAGAGTGCTCCACTCTGGGTGTTCCACAGGAGGCCCATCTCTGTACC
>JAINUG010002234.1:0-12529 GCA_029706075.1 Aldrovandia affinis
AGTTTAGGTCAGACTCAAATACCACCCCAAGGTTTCTGGCAGTAGGCTTGACATTTGCAGATAGACAACCAAGATTTGCTAATGACTTTCGTGGAGCTGAGGGCCAAATAAAACAACTTCAGATTTGTTGTCATTCAGCTCGAGACAATTTTTGAACATCCAAAATGTAATGTCGTCTAGGCATTCAATGAGAGTCGCTAAACTGGAAGAATCATTTGGTATTACAGGTAAGTACAGTTACATGTCGTCTGCATAGCAATGAAAGGAAATATTATGATTGCAAATGATGTGACCTAGTGGAAGCATGTATAATGAAAATAAAACGGAGCCAAAATCAAGCCTTGGGGCACGAAGGCTGCGCTATGATCAAGGAGAATTAAAATGAAGCATTGTCAGCCGCTAGGAGAAGGTCGTTAGTGACTTTCACTAGAGCAGTTTCTGTGCTCTGGCATGGGTGGAAAACAGACTGGAACTGTTTTTTTTTTTTTTATAATTTTATTTTTCATTTTCAACCAACTTGGATACAGAACATGGTCAGTATAAAACACGGAGATCTACATAATCCACCTTGGCTCTTTTCCCCCCAATCCCTCCCACCAGCCCCCCCCAAACACTAAAATAACAGAGATATACACATACACAACAGAAAAACAAATAAGTAAAAAACACACAAAAAACATTTACATCTTCGAAATCTCTTACATGTCAGTCACAACTTGCCATGAAGATTCAACATAGTTCTACAGAGTCAACTATGGAAGTGTACATATCTTTACATTTTCCATATACGTCAGAACAGGTTGCCACATCTTATAAAATCTATCCGTAGAGCCTCCCAAGGTACATCTCATCTTCTCCAAGTGTAGGAACCCCATCACATCTCTAGCCCACTGGACATGTATGGGAGAGGCCTCCTGTTTCCACATCATAAGTATTAGACGCCTAGCAATTAGGGTAGTAAAAGCAATGACTTTCGAGTACTTTATGGGAATAGGCATATCTCTCTGGTACCACTCCAAAGATTGCGATTGTGGGGGAAAGGTCAATCTTGACTCCAAACATTATAGAAAAAGTATCAAATATAGATGTCCAATAGTTATATAGATTTGGACAAGTCCAAAATGTATGAAAGAGAGAACCCGTCATCGTCTTGCACCTACTGCACAAAGGATCTGCCCCTGGATAGATCCTAGCCAACTTTTCCTTTGAAAAGTGCAGACGGTGCAACACCTTAAACTGTAGGAGCCCATGTCTGGCACAGATCGAGGAAGAGTGAACATTCCGGAGAATAGATTGCCAATGTTCATCCGAAAATTTCACAGACAGATCATCCTCCCATTGAGATCTAATAATAGCGAGAGAAGGGGAATGTAGGGCCGACAGCATATCATACAATACTCCAATCACTCCCCTGCTGTATACATCAACATCAAGAAATTCATCTAAAGTTGTTTTTTTCAGGCATGTTTGGAAAATGAGGACATTTGTTGCGTATAAAATCTCGAATTTGCATATAACGGAAAATGAGTTCGAGGAATGTCATATTTTTGAGTCAGCTGAGTAAAAGAGGCAAAAACCTTGTCAATATACAGATCTTTAAAACTAGATATACCCTTATCGCTCCAGATCCTAAAAGCAGAGTCCAATAGAGACGGTGGGAACATATGATTACAGTGGATTGGTGCCCGAGATGACATTGATTGTAGACCAAACCTTTTCCTACACTGTACCCAGATTCGAAGAGAGTGATGCACTACCGGGCTATATCTGTAAGCGTCCATTTTCAACGGAAGGGCTGAACTAATCAAAGCTCGTAACGAGGTTTTGCCGCAATGGGAGGACTCGATGTGCAACCACGCTGGAGTCTCAGTCGACAGATCCCCCATCCAGTAGAGCATATTACGTGTATTTGCTGCCCAATAATAAAATTGAAAATTTGGCAAAGCCAGCCCCCCTGATTGTTTCGTCTCTTGTAAAAAATGCTTCCCAATCCTTGGAAGTTTGCCATTCCAAATAAATGCAGAGATCTGTTTATCTAATGTGTTAAAGAATTTTCTCTGTAAATAAACTGGGATGCACTGAAAGAAATATAAGAATTTGGGCAGGACATTCATTTTAACAACGTTGACACGGCCAATTAGTGATAAAGGAAGCCTGTCCCATCTTTGAAAGTCTGATTTAGTACGTTCCAGGAGTGGTGTGAAATTTTCCCCGTATAGATTTTTATGTAAGCAAGTAACCTTGATGCCCAGATAAGTCAGATGATCCGCCACAACCTTAAATTGAAATGCCTCAAATGAGACCTCCTTAGCTTTACTGTTAATGGCTAACAACTCACTTTTGTGCATATTCAATTTATATCCAGAGATACAGCCGAAATCTCTGAAAATGGTAAGAGCATGGGGAAGCGATTCTAAGGGGTCAGACAGATAAAGCAACAGGTCGTCGGCATAGAGGGATAATTTGTGTTCTCGGCCAGCCCTATGAATTCCCTTGATCCTGTTTTCCGCCGCAATTTAATAGCTAAAGGCTCTATAGAGATCGCGAACAGGAGAGGGGATAAGGGGCACCCCTGTCTGGTTCCGCGATTAAGTGGAAAATAGGGGGAGTATACATCATTTGTCTTGACACGAGCCACGGGCGAGTTATACAGGAGCCTTACCCACGAAATGTAACCTTCACCCAGACCAAATTTTCCAAGAGTATAAAGCAAATAATCCCACTCCACCCTATCGAACGCCTTTTCGGCATCAAGTGATAGAGCAATCTCAGGTGTAGAAGATGAAGGGGTATATAAAATATTGAATAACCTACGCAAATTAAAGAAGCCCTGTCTACCCTTTACAAATCCTGTCTGATCTGGAGATATCATAGAAGGCAGCACATGTTCTAATCTGAGGGCCAGAGTTTTAGATAGTATTTTAAAGTCCACATTTAAAAGTGATATTGGGCGGTACGATTTAACACTGCAGCGGGTCTTTATTTGATTTCAAAAGAAGTGAAATTGTCGCTTGCTGGAGAGTAGGAGGCAGGCATTTCGAGTCGAAGGATTCCGAGTACACATCCAGCAAGAGCGGAGACAATTTGTCACTGAATACCTTAAAAAAATTCCACCGGAAAGCCATCTGGACCGGGTGATTTACCAGACTGCATTGATTTGATAGCCAATTTGATTTCTTCTAAGGTAATTTGCTGATCAAGTTCACTTCTGCTGTCTTCCCCAGAGTTGGAAACACCAGGTCCTCAAAAAATGCATCAAACATTTTGGGTTCATTTAACGAGTCCGAATTATAAAGTTTAGAATAGAAATGTTGGAAACTTTCATTTATTATTTTAGGGTCCTTAGAAGTGTGCCCAGATTGAGTTTCAATTTCAGGAATCATGCGCAAGGCTTCTGATTTACGAATTTGGTGGGCTAAAATCTTGGATGGTTTTTCCCCATGCTCATACCATGACTGTCTAGATCTGTGCAGCAGCTGTTCAGATTGCTTGGTGGAGAGTAGATTGAATTCCGTTTGTAAGTTTAGTCTTTGTTTGTAAAGGTCTGGAGACGGTGCCACTGAGTGCTGCTGGTCCAACTTCTTAATGAGATCCGCTAATTCAATTAAGCGCTTTTCTTTTGCTTTCTAATAAACGAACAGTACGAAATTATATGGCCACGTAGAAATGCCTTTAAGCTC
Source organism: Aldrovandia affinis (assembly GCA_029706075.1). Lineage (NCBI taxonomy): Eukaryota > Metazoa > Chordata > Actinopteri > Notacanthiformes > Halosauridae > Aldrovandia > Aldrovandia affinis. The sequence continues at coordinate 3,681 of JAINUG010002234.1, forward strand.
TCCCAAATAGTGCTGTATGTTACATCAGCAGTGATATTTGTTTCCAGGAAAATGTCAATTTGCTGCGAAATATGCTGGACAAAACAGTCATCAGACAATAATAGGGGACTGAGTCGCCATGTATAAACCGAGTGCTGGTTTGGAAAGCTGAGCTCTAGAGTAAGGGGACTGTGATCCGAAATTACTATACTATTATATGTGCAGGTTTTAACATTAGGGAACAATTTCTGGTCAACAAAAAAATAATCAATCCGTGAATACGTTTGGTGAACGGGGGAAAAGAAAGAATATTGTCTAGCTAATGGAAAGAGAGATCGCCAAGCATCAACAGCACCGTATGACTCCAAGTAAGACTTTAGGACCAAAGAGGACTTAGACGGTACACAGGATCTTGTCGAGGACCTATCCAACATTGGGTCCATTGCGGTATTCATATCTCCCCCAAGAATCAACCGATGCGTATCTATATTGGGCAAGGAGTAAAGGAATTTTTTGAAGAACGTGCTATCATCCCAATTAGGGGCGTATACATTCGCTAAAATTAAAGGGGTATTATATAACGAGCCAACCACTACCACATAACGACCATGTGGGTCAGTATTCACACTCGAAACAATAAATGGTGTAGACCTATGAATAAGAATTGCGACACCCGTGCCGCATTATTGAAACGTCGAATGGAACAATTGACCAACCCAATTTCTCTTAAGTTTCAAGTGGGACGCATTTCTCAGATGCGATTCCTGAAGAAAAGCTATATTCACCTTGAGGTGCAGAAGATGAGACAATACCTTATTACATTTGAGTGGACGGTTTAGTCCTTTGACATTCCAACTGATAAGGTTGACTTGGCAACCATTAACCTTCGAGGTTGAAGTGGAGGGTGTCACCATTCTAACTCAATGGGGGAAACATGAAAAACCCTGTACACACATTGCACAGGTAGACTGTATGAAAAAGAACAGTTGCATGACTTCAGAGCAGGAGAAGATGTGTAACAAAACAAACAACAAAAAAACAAACAAGAACACAGATAACAAAACATTAACCCCCCCTCCCCAATATATCCCCACGTCATCTCTAAGACAACCAAAAAGGCCCAAGCTATTGTAGCTTCTCTTGAGAACACAACACTCAATACGACCATAGTCCTACAGTTAAAAGAATATTGTCCAAAGCCATACCCCATGCATTCGAACATTGCAAATAGAGCCAAACAACAATTATTATCCACACATAAGATAGAAGTGAGAGCAAAATAAATAAATAATAATGTTATCAAAAGAAGAGCAATATTATAAAAATAAGAGCACTATATATATATATATATATAAACATACACATATATATACATACACACACATACCAAAAAAAAAAAAAAAAAAAAGAAACCCCCCGCCCGGAATGTCCAGAGACTGAAAACAAGTAACACGGTAATTAGAAATGGGAGGTGCTTTGTTTAAGTCTATTAATGAAATCAACATTAAGCTAAGTCAACAACAAAATAAATTATTGACTGTGTTTAGTCAATGTCTTGGTCAGTTATTGTCATTAGCCTGACCGCCAAAAACATTAGAAAATCTACTAGCTAGCCAGCCAGCCAGCCAGCATTCTTGTATTATTACTTGTTGAGATAACGTTAGCAAGTTACCACATTTGTTTTAAACAAGCACAAACCGCACCAACCTGTTTAAATGTTTAAATCTATTAGCTAGCTAGCTAGCCAGCCAGCCAGCCAACGCCAGCCAAACACATTTTGTTTCCAAAAGGGAGAAAGTTATAACACCGCAGTTAAACTGCCGCAGTGCTAGTTCCATGTTTCCATATAAACATAATAAACAAAACCCAACAGGCTGCCTGTAATAAGTGAACTGAAATTACGGCCGGCTTAAAACATAAACAGCAAAGGTCCAGTGTGAACACGATCCTGGCGAAAAGTTGTCGTTTCAGTAACCATACCGGTATGGCCATTGTTATTGTCCAGCTGACGGCGAAGGCAACAAAGTGGAGTTTATGAACTAGAAATAACGTTAGTCCCCCACGCTTACCACAGGACAACCAATGCTAAAACTGGGGCTGGAAACCGGCTACATCTTGTCTGCGATGAAATCCTTCACCGCCTGCGGGGTGTCGAACATCTTCTCCTGCCCCTGGAAGGATACTCGGAGACGGGCAGGATATACGAGGCCATAACGGACCCCTTCCTTTTCCCGAAGCAGCTTCTTCACCTCGACGTACTCAGCCCTGCGTTTATTCAGTTCAGCACTGAAGTCGGAAAGATCATGACCTGTCTGCCTTGGAACTCCAGCCGTCCCCTCTCCCTGGCTAGACGCAGAACCTGCTCCTTCTCCTGGAAGTAGTGGAATCGTGCGAGGAAAGACCGAGGGCGACCCCCGGTCGCTGGTACTGGTCCCGTTCGATGTGCGCGATCCAAAGTCGGTGGGGACTGTAAGCCGCCTGGTCCCCCCAGGATTTCAGCGAAAAGGTTGGCAACAAACTTTGTGGGGTTCCCCGACTCTAAACCCTCCTTCACATGCAGAATGCGTATGTTGCACCTCCTTCCTCTATTCTCCAAGTCGTCTGTCTTAGCCTGCAGTGCTTTGTAATCCTTATGCAACTGGTCGTATCGCTTCTCCATGGCTTCCAGGCGGGTGTCCAGGCAATTTAGGCCCTCTTCGTGTTCCTGTAGGGTGCCCTCGCAAGTTTCCAGAGCCGCTTTAAGTGGGGAGACGGCTTGCCTTATCTCCTCCCTCAGCGCGTTGTTCTCCTCATGAATTACGGACTGGACTATGTCACGGATGGCGTTTAGCAAACTCTCGTCCACAGCGTTGCTAGCATTAGCCGCCGGGTTGCCAGCCTGACTGGGTTTGACGGTTTTCGGGGGCATACTGTCCAAAATGTATAAAGAAAAGTTGAAATAATGTGCTCTCTCTCGCAAATGTAAAAAATAAAGGCTGTTTTGCCGAAAATTCACATGATATATAGCTTAATCATTGTCAGGATTCAGGACCTCGTGGTTCGTGCGACTACTCCATAGCGCGCCCCTAGTGTTCTCTCCAGACTGGAACTGTTTAAATACATTACATTACATTACAGGCATTTAGCAGACGCTCTAATCGAGAGCGATTTACACAGTTTCACATTTCTTTACATACAATCCATTTATACAGCTGGATATTTTACTGAAGCAATCCAGGTTAAGTACCTTTAGCTCAAGGGTACAACAGCAGTGCCCCCACCTGTGATCTAACCTGCAACCTTTGCGTTACAAGCCCAGTTCCTTAACCATTATGCTAACACTGCTGCCCAAATAGATCATTTCTGTGGAAATAGTCAGTTAATTGATTATAGATAACTTTTTCCAGTACTGAATGTGAAAGGGAGTTATGGGTGTATAATTATTGAGAGTTGATGTGTCCAGACAAGGCTTTTTAAGGAGAGGCTGGACAAGAGCATGCTTCAAATAAGGTGGTACTAAGCCAGTGACAAGGGAGCTATTGATGATAGATAGAATATTTTGGCAAACAGTTTCCATGACCTCCTTAAGCAGTATTGTAGGAACTAGGGGAGAAGAAGAGGATTTCATGTGTGATACAGTATCAATAAGGGTTTCAGCAGATATAGGAACAAATGCGCCCAGGTTAGCATCCAACTGGTGGGTAGCAGACAGGCAACGTACAGGAAGAATTATCTGATCTCGGATATTTTCCATTTTCTTTATCAAAAAATGTTTTCACATTCTTTGGGAGAATAGTTTGTATATTTGCTCGATGGAGCATTTACAACTCTATCAATGGTCTTGAACAGTATTTTTGGATTATTAGAGATTCAAGTTGGCAGAAGTCCATTTCCATGTCCGTATTCTCTCATCCTCTGGTCTGAATCCAGGTCCAGAAAAGGTGAGAGCCATTCTCGACATGCCCAATCCGACCGATGCAAAAGGGGTGCAACGTCTCATTGGATTTGCAAACCACCTTGTAAAATTCATGCCTCACCTGTTAGACGTCGGTGAACCTCTGCGACAGCTCTAGCACAAAGACACACCCTGGCACTGGCTCCCTAAACACCACACTGCAGTGCGGGAGATACAATCCCTAGCCACGTCCATGCCAGTGTTGCGCTCCTATGATGTCACAACGCCAGTCACAATCCAGAGTGACTCCAGCCAAAGTGGACTGAGATGCTGCCCCCATTGCTTCTGCCCCAAGAGCTCTTACCCCACTGAAACAAACTATGCACACATCGAGAAGGAGTGTCTCAGCATCGTTTTCTCCTGCCAGCGCTTCCGTCACTACCTGTACGGCCGTAAGCTGGTCACAGCAGAAACCGACCATAAACCGCTTATTGCCATTTTCAGTAAACCCCTCCTCAGTGCCCCAAAGAGGCTCCAAAGCATGCTCCTGACCTTGCAAAACTACAGCCTGAAGGTTGTGTACCAGGCAGGGCCTGACGAGCTGATGAGGACCTGAGATGTTTATCAGTGGCACACTGAGCAGGGCGACAGCAGAATGCGCGGGCAGAGGGATGGCGTTTCAGCGACGTGCCAACCATTTTGGTCTGTTTCTCGTGCTAAGGGCAATTAATTCTAGCGCGCTCTAGTGGTTGATGTCGTCATTATACGCAGCGGGAAAAATGCCTGACCAGAACCATCACGTTTTGGCTTATTTCTATATTTTTGCTTTCAACAAAACTTTTCAATGTAATTTTTCAGTGCACATGAAAACGAAAAAAGATTAATAAAGATATATTTTTAATAAAATGTTTTAAAATGATTGTATTAAAAATCTGCCATTACAGGCTGTTTCTCTGCGTACCCCCAAGGGACAGCTTGCGTACCTCCGGGGATACCCGCACCACAGTTTGGGAACCACTGATTTAAACCGTTCATACGGAAGATCGGCCAGGCTATTACATGGTCTCATATATTTTTGAACCCTGATATTTATCTTTCGTTTCTACATTTTTTTGTCTCTTCAGGGTAATTAGTGTTCAAGTTTGGAATCGGAATTACGGGATTACGGGTTTTCTGTCTTATTTTCTTATCTCATTTACTTCCTTCTTTCTTTCTAACACTCTGTATATATTAGTTAGATGTATATAGTACTAACCAACTAATCTACTAACAGTAGGGATTTAGATTTCGTTACTAACATTACTAATTACAAATGTTCTCACGTTTCTATCTACTGCGATCATTCTCTCTCTCGTTGTCCTATCCCTGTACGTTTCTCTCTTAATCGCTTTATCTGCACGCATTTTCTTTCTATGCGTTCCTCCCCTTCGAACTGTGCACGTGTCTGCCTGCTCTTCCAGGTCGTGTATTTTTAGTGCGTCTATGTGCTTCCCAGTCCGTGTCTTTCGTTTCCCCTCGTTATTGTATTAGTTATCCTTAATCGTTCTAACCTGTGTTCTTGCCCTTTTCCCCTCCCAGTCACACCTGATTCCTATTGTGTCACTTTCCCCGTTTGTATTTTAGTTCCTTGTTTGCTTTCAGTCTTTGTCAGAACGTTGATCCTCATTCACTGTGCCGATTATTTGTAAACCGGAGTTTGTTGCATTGTTCTGTTTAACTTCGAGTTTGCATTCCGATTTTGTTTGTTTGCCTTCTCTGATTATTTGGTTTTTGATTTTTGGACTGCTTATTTGACTCTTTTGGATTTCGATTTTGTTTCTTTGCTAACTCTGACTATCGGCTTTTGAATCTTGCTTGGATTAAACGTTCCTCACTGCCTGGTCTGCGTCTGGGTCCTTGTTCTGTCATCACAGTGTGTGTGTGAAAGTAAGTGAATGTGCGTATTTGAGTGTATGAGCGAGCGAACATGCATGTTTGTGCATTCACGCTTGTGTGTATGTGTGTCTACTTGCATATTTGTGTGTGCGTGCGTATGTGTTTTATTACGTGTAGCTACTTCACCATTGCTCCATTTCTGATACGCAGGTTTCTGTGGTGAGATGCTCATCGTTGAGACGTTACAGCTGCGCTGGAGACAGACTGACAGGGCGAAGGCAGTGTCTGCTGAGCGAAGGTGAGCTAAACAACATTAAACCAATCGGGGCGCACCCTCACCCTCCCTCCCCCTGGGGCGGACAGCCAAACGCCGCCCCCAATCGGGGCTGACGACCAGGGTCGGTCTGGTAGAGATGTGGGTTTTGAACCGCGTCCCTGACAGGCAGTGCACACCATATCAGACCAGCCAAAATATGGTGCATCAGACCGCTAGGCTATCTGCCGCCCCTACACAATCCGAATCCGAATAGCTTTTTATTGGCCAAGTATATTTGCACATGGATGGAATTTTCCTTGATGTAATTGCTCACATAGACACCTCTATATAAAAGTAGTATAAATACAAATAAAATATATCAACAATGAATATGTATATGTGAGTCTGGAGCAGTGCAGAAAATATAAGTATAACTATAAAACAGAAATATCAACAAAAAACTAAAGTATATGGATATTTTAATCTGGAGTAGTGCGTGAAATAAATAGTGTCTGAGTGTAACAATTTGGCTGTTAAATGGGGACAATTAACTACGCAGTTCACCTGGCATTGCTGCATATGCCACATGGACTTTGGCTGAACGCTGTTGCTCACTCCAATACTCCAACATGACCAACCATGTGATGTCTGGCTCATGACCGCAACGCAACCACCATGCCATGTCTGGCTCATGACCGCAATGCCACTGCCATGTCTGGCTAGTGACTGCAAAGTTCAGTGAGCGCTCCCATGCTGTTCCCTGTGATGTAACATGACCTTCAGGGGACATCAAGGAAACCGGACGAATATATGAGTCGGGGAAACAGGACTGGAACGCGTTTTCTGGAACATTCAGGGAACCAGAAATTGGCAGCTTGGGTTACGGCCATTGCATAACGGAACTGACATTGAGTGAAGGATGCCCGTTGCCCAGGACAGCCCAGCTGGTGGAAGATGTCTCTTCACAGCAGAGCAAGAGATGGCTATCGTCAATATGGTGCTGCAAAACAATGCCATTCGACTGAGGAAAACCCAGCGTCATATTTCAATATGATGTTGTCATAAATGATTAGCCTAGCTTGACAGAAATGAGAAACTAGACAAGTATATATATTTTTCTTTCACATTAATGGTGTTTCTGTACAGACCTGCTGTATTCTCATGTTGTTTTTCCCTGTGCTATTCACTGAACTGTACAGTACAAAACTGTCATTTACATTTTTTTATTTTTTCGATTGTATTTGTGTATTCCTTTTATATTTGAGTTCATACAGTAACAAACTATTACACCAGACTTCTGCACATATGTTGTACGTTTATAACACTGCAAATGCATTAGTGAAATGTTTAGATTTTCATTTATCACACCAGTGTGTAATTAGTCCTCAGTAGAGTCTGGTCATCTGATGCATGTGTGTCATTTTGGTTAGAAAGTGTCATTTTGAGAAGAGTTCAGTTTTGAGTGCGAGTGTTTTATTTTGCAATGTTTGAAGGAGTTGAAAATTGTTTACTGATTGAGTTTTGTGTTTATAGTTTTGAGAACTAGCCATAGTTTCAGGAAACGTGTTTAAACAGTGGAGGAAAAACTGAAATTATTATAATTGAATGTGGTTCTCTGTGGCTCAGTAGGTAGAGCACGGTGTTGGCAACGCTTAGGTTGTGGGTTTGATTCCCATTGGGACCACATGAATATATATTGAATGCATAATGAAAAATGTAGGGCTGACCCTGTTTGGTCGATGGGCTGTTGGTCGAGCAGTCGCGCGGAAAAAAATAAAATATACAATTCTCCACGCAGCATGAGACACCTAGATTCGCACCACAGTTCGGCGCGCTTGTCAGTAGAATAATCCATTCTGGATGCTGCGGGTATGGCAGTGACAGTCCTTCACTCTTAACATAGCTAGGCCTATATATGTTCTCTTTAAATTACTATTACCTTAACTGCCTAATATAATGTTGTGAATAATTCTGCAAAACTAATAAAAGTAACGTTTCATAATCAATGTGTTTTGCTAATTGTATGGTTTATATATTTATAACTAACATGCGTAAACACCCGCTTTCATGTAGCCTATATTGTATCCTTGTTTTAGGCACGCGAATGTGCATGTTATTTGTAGCCTAAGATTTGCCTACAGTTAAGATGAGTGGTATAGGCATACTTTAATTACTAATTACTATTAATTTCTGCAACGGCAGAATCTGCAAGGGCAGCATGAGGCTCGGAACGGATACGTTTTTTTCTTTCTTTCAGGTAATCTTGAACTCCAGCTCCATAAAGTCATTAGCCTATTGTTACTCATTTGTATCATTCACTTAAGAAAGTTATAAAACATGAGACAAGCGCAGTGTGCATATAGTTGTATTTATTCAAACAAATAGGGTGTGTCATATAGAGACAAAAAAGGTTTCAACCAATCGACCAATCGGAAAAAACGGACGACTGTTGGTCGACCAAGATTTGTTTTAGTCGGGGACAGCCCTAGTAAACTGGTCTTTTGACTTAACATCTTCACAGAGAACTCGTTTAGCTATCAGCTATCCAGCTAGCTAATGAACCAACTGAGCTGACATTTGTTTTGATTCGTTCAAAAAGTCCTGACACGATCCTGGAAGGGGACAGCACGCCCACTACTGTGGCTAACACTGCTTGCTAGCTAAGTATAATAAACCAACATTGGTAGGTAACAATTACTTCCCCTATCCTCCCCTGTGGACCTTCCCACTGGAGTGACCAGGAGGAAGGCGTGTAGCCCAGGGGAGGAGAGGTTAAAACAGGAGCCCCACATTCTGCCCTCCCCCTGGAGGGAATCTAGGACAGGACCTTTGCGTTACAAGTCCAGTTCCTTAACCATTATGCTG